>CM068296.1:60697090-60719156 GCA_034768395.1 Linum lewisii
CTTCTACGTTTGAAGTTCAAGGCCTTCCACGAAGTCAATGCTCACGACATTGGTACAACTTCCTCCATCAATCACCATGTTGCAAATTTTGTCTTTGTTCACGCACCGGGGTGAAAAAGATTGTCTCTCTGCTCCTACCCTTCTTCTACAACTTGAGCTCTCAAAATCCTTTATGAAACAGCTGAAAATCGTTGGGTGTGGTCGGGCAAAAATCTTGTGTTTGGCGCGCTATCGGCGCTGGGTGCTAGGGCTGCTCCGGGGCTGGGGGCTAGTTGTTGTATCGGCGCTGAGCGCTGGGACTGCTTCGGGGCTAGGTGTTAGGGACGCTCTGGGGCTGGGCGATGAGGCTGCTCATAGGCTGGGCGTTGGGGCCGGTTCGGCGCCGTAGTCTAGCTCGGTCAAGATGACCGGATCAGCTTCTGGCTCCGGGATCAGGGCACGTGGAAACATGCCTGAAAACTCCTCTAATCCAGCTTGAGGCACTTCCTCTCCATCCTCATAATCGGTCTCCATATCCTCCATAGCTGGTTCATTTTCATCATCCGTCACCACCTCTCCTTCTCTGAGCACCATGGTTCTTTGGTTTTGGCAGTCTCTAGAAATGTGTCCCCTCCTTGGCATTTAAAACACATGATTCCACTAGGTCGTGGGTTAGAATTTTGAATAGTAGAAGTGTTGGGAATAGGTGTTACCCGTGGTGCCGTACCCCGTGTGTTAGGGCCCGGTCGTGACCCGGTGCTCCAAATAGCGCCTAGTCTCCAAGTGGTGTTGCCAGCACTAGAGTTTCCCCTCCAAAGACTGGTAATAGGTGGCGTAGCTGTGGATCTCTTACCAAATCCATTCTTCATCTCTCTTTCTACACGGATGGCAAGAGCTACTAGATCATCATAATCAACATAGTTGATTATGTTCACTTGGTGCATGATATCTCTTTGTAATCCGTTGGTAAACCTGGCTACTCTAGCTTCCTCATCTTCCTTCAAGTCAAGCCTATCACAAGCATCTCTATCTCCTTGTTGTACTCCTCAACGAACAGGGTTTCCTTGCCTCAAAGATTGAAGCTTGGTGTGCAAGTCACGTGTGTAGGCAGCCGGTACATACCTTCTTTTCATCCTCCTCTTCAGATCCCTCCATGTTTCAATTAGATCCTCCTCGTCTCGTTGGATTTTCCTCCTGAATTGACTCCACCAAAGAGCATAATCAGTAAACTCAATGGTTGCAACAGTTACCTTCTTTCTTTCAGAATAATTATGGCAATCAAGGAAGTCCTCCATGCTTCTCTCCCAGTCAATGTACTCGTCGGCATGGGCCCTTCCAGCAAACTTTGGCACTGTGAGCTTGAAGTTGCTCACATCATCATTAATCTCTACTCTCCTGAGCCTTCGGTTAGGATCTCCATGTGGTCCAGCTCTATTGGCTCTATGATCTCCTGCTCCTCTCTCCATCCTAGCCATCGTAGCCAGCATGTTGGCTTAGGTTTGAGCCATGGTAGTCATGGTGGCCTCCATTGTAGTATCCTTATTCTTCCATGATTAGTAATAGAACAAAAAGACCTCACAAATTACTCTAATGAACCTCACTCACTCTGATTTTACCTCTCGTGTTGAATTTAAAAGTAGCACTCAAGTAAGGAATCAGAGCACAACCAAGTTTAGCTCAAGTAGTTGCAAGTTTCTTCGAAGCTACCAAGTTTAGAAATATCAACTCATGTGACACAAAAGACTTTAACATAAGATTATTTCTCTAGCCAACAAGTACTTTCTTTTCTAGGACTTGTTATCAAGCAATTAGCAATAGGGTTTTGGCGGTTCAGAGAAAACACAACGAAAGTTATACTTCTACCCCTCTTCTTAGAAACAACTTATAATGAACAACTTTGGCAAGGTGGTCTTGCTTTGGTTGGGTCTTTATATTTTCTATTTTTGGGGCCTCTTTTGTATTTTATTTTCTTAATTGATTTTATGGCCACCAGCTTTTTCTACCTTACAATGAACTAAAAACAAGAACACACAAGATCAGTAAACAACAATGAAACTATTTAGGGGTTTTCGAAGTTCTTATGAAAAACAAACAAAGATAAAGGATAGAGTCGGTCCTAGTGTTGAACCGTGCTCTGATACTAGCTGATGTCAACTGCTACAACCGTGGGAAGACGACCCTTAAACATCGCAAGATGAATACCTTAGCAACAAGTCGAACCTATGAAAACCTAGGTGGAAAGTACTTGGACCCGCTAGCTATAATGAGCTAGGAACCCTAAGTGTCTAGTCCTAGGTGCCGCACCAAGTGGTGAATACCCAAGATGATAAACCAAACCTTAAACTAAGCAACAATGACAAAAGTTTGAAGGAAACAAAAACTTGTGTTCTGAAAATTATAACTGATCAAAAAGTGTATTACATCATAGGCCAAAGGCCTTTATTTATAGGTGAGGATTTAGGAACAAGCTCTCTGAATCCTATTCTAATTCTTAGTCTAGAAACTCTAAAATATTCGTAAAAAATCAAAAACTATAAAAGAAATCCAACTAAAACACTGAAATACTCTAAAAGGGCAGAAAACCCTAAACCAACAAAATAGGCGTGATTGCGCCCGTGTCCGTGCTCACGCCGTATTAGGAATCCTAGGCGGGAAAGGACTAGCGTGTCCGTCGTGAGTTCTTCTCCGAATCCTTTTAGGATTAGTAGAGGTTTGTCTTGACTGCATTAGGATTCCTTGGGCACGAATGATTCGTAAAAGGCACATGTAGTTTGTTGGCGCGGCCCTAGTCGCCTCTTGGTGGTGCCCGAGTGTCGGCCCGTCGCCTATGCCTGGCTCGGCTCTGAGCCTTCGTCTGATCTGGCCAGGCCTTTGGTATTCTGGCTTTGGTTGTCCTTCAAGGGTGTCTCTAGGGTGTCTTTAGGTTGCATCCTGAAGTTGGGGCTCATGGGTGCTGGTCTGGGCCGGTGCTCGGCACTAATCTCGGCCCGGGGCCGGTGCGGTCTCGGCTCGGCACCACACTACAAAAAACTCATAAATAGTCGGGGGTCACTCATCGGGGGCCAAATGCCCACGACAATTATAGTCAGGGGCTGGCCAACAATGGTCGGGGGCGTATAGGCTCCGACAAATATAGTCGGAGGCAATTTTGTCGAGGACTTGACCCCCGACAAAGCCATGTCATTTTTGGGGGCCTAGCCTCCGAAAAAAATGCCCCCAGACTATATTTGTTTCGAGCTCGTTTAAAAAAAGTAGGCTCTTTTATAGTTCGGCTCGACTCGTTTAGTTCATTTTTTTTGTGGGATAAGTTTATGAATATAAAATTAGGATTAACGGATGAATTTAAAATTAGGATTAAATTAGGTGGAATCGTGGAATAAGTTTATGAATTTTTTTTGGTGACTTGTCATAATTATACTTTTTTATATATATTTTATATTTTCAAGTTTCCAATAATTAATAATGCATGATCTATTTATTTATTTTTAAATTTAATTTATAATTAATAACCTCATAAACTCACGAAAAATTATATTTTAAATATAAAAAGTCTAATCTAAATTATAATTAATGAACACATCAACTTACTAAATTCTCTATTTTTAAAAAAAACTTACTAAACTCTATAGCGACAATTCATATCAACATAATCTTAAACCATGAACCCTAAGTTATAATGTCAATTCATATCAATATAACCATAAGTTCATATACTTATAACGTGTTATTATCAAACTCTAATTCACTAAACTGTATAACTAGTTATAGTGAGACCCTAATTCACTAAAATTTATAACACGCCAAATGTTTGATAGATAAACATAGTTATGAACTATGTTAATGGACCCTAAATCAATATCTCGTCTGAGTTTCAGAGTCTGCTCACTAGGCTTGAGGCGCTTCATGAGACGCACTTGACCGAAGGCCCCGATTTGGTGGTTTGGCCGGCCGAGAAGAATCAATGCTTCTCGGTGGGCTCGCTACGGAGATTGTTGTACGAAGAGCGATTTCCGGGATGTCCAACTTCCCGTCGAAGACAATCTAGACGAGGTAGGCTCCTACGAAAACACAGTTCTTTTGTTGGTTAGGCTTTCAGGGATCGGTTTGCAACTTTAGACAATCTGCAATGACGAGGGTTTGCTTTCCCAAACTGGTGCGTGTTGTGCGAGAGGATGGAGGAGTCTGTGGATCATTTGTTTCTGCAGTGTACTTTTGCTTCGCAGGTGTGGACGAAAATCATTTCAACCCTTTCCATTCACGGGCCTTTACCTTCGTCGGTTAAGGACCTTTTTGTGATTGGAAAGACATGAACTGTGTCTTTCAATTCGCGACTGCGAAAAAGGTTATTTTACAGGGGATCCTTTGGCATCTGTGGCTCGAAAGAAATGAGAGGACCTTCAAAGATTCAAGGCATTCTGCCCAGCAAGTTTTTGTGAGGATCTGGTTGGAAATCGCGATATGGTTGCGTGCTTTCGGTCGGTTCGATGACGCTAAACAGAGAGAGTGGGTCAGATTGTGTTTCGATAACGGTTGAGACCCTGTTTGGATGTCGCGATTGGTTTTGGTTTGGTCAGCAGTCGCGTTGGTTTTGTTTGTCCAGCCGCTTCTGGTTTGCTTCTTTGTCTGCGATATGCTCCTGTTTTGCACTCCTGAGTTTGGGGACGGGTTCTGGTGTCCGGTTGTCTGCTCCGCTTCTCACCGGTTCTTGGACGGGGCGGCTGATTTTCCTAGTCCGTCCGCAGGCGTTTTTATTTTATTTTGGTTTTGACCCATTAGGATTTGGTCTCTTGCTTGCCTTTTCCCGTTTCCTTCATAGAGAAGAAGGTTTGTTTTTCCCTTTGGGTGGCTTTGTTTGTGGGTTCACCTTGGGTGTACAGTTTCTTTGTTGATAATACAAATTCAATTTATCAAAAAAAAATCAATATTTACATCTTAACAATCAACATTGTTAAGTTATAACGTCAATTCATATCCACGTAATCCTAAACCCTAAACTCTAAACCAGAAACCCGAAACACTGAATCTAGCAAGATGTAATCAATTCATATCAACATAATACTAAGTTCATATACACTAAGTCTATAACATGTTATTATCAAACCCTATATCGCTATACTATATAACGTATTTTGTGATATTGTCAATTCATATCAACATAATCCTAAACCCTAAACCCTAGACCCTAAGATTTAAACCCTACACCCTAAACCCTAAAATTAGTAAGATATAATGTCAATTCAGATCTACATAATATTAAGTTCATAACACTAAGTCTATAACGTGTTATTGTCAAACCCTAATTCACTATACTATATAATGTATTATCGTAAAACTCAATTCACTAAACTCTATCATTTGTTATGAACCCTAATTCATTGAACTTTATGATATGTTAGCATGCCTAATATGCAATAGATAATTTAAATATATCAACAAATCAAAAGCCCAACTATATACTGATCACGTCTAATTGCCTTGCTCGACAAAAAGTTATATTCTCGACAAAAAGTGATTCGTTCGATTAACATTTATAGTAGTTAAATGATATTATTACAAATATGTTAATTAGTCTTAATTCTATCAATGCGTTCATGAACATATATACGTACAATCTTGTTCACAAAACTATATAAACGAATCACTTCACAAACTCTTATCGAACATGTTCACGAATGTTACTAACGAGCTTGTTCGCGAACTCTTATCGAACATGTTCGCGAATATAGTTAACGAGCTTTTTCACGAACTTATAAACGAACCATTTCACGAACTGTTACACGAATATATTCGCGAATATCATTAACGAACTGTTCGTGAATAATAAACGAGCCTGTTCGCGAACAAGGCTCGTCGAGCTTCCGAACCGAACATGTTCGCGAACAAGTCGAGCCGAACCCCACTAGGCTTGGATTCGGCTCGTTTATAAACAAACCTGTTCACGAACATGTTTGCTTCGAACTGAATCGAGTCACGAACGCATTTTTCCCGAACCAAACGCCGAGCGAATCTCGAGCGGCTCTGTTCGTTAACAGCCCTAATGATGATGATGATGATGATGATGTATGTATGTATGTATGTATGGGTTTGTCAACTTCTAAGTTGGGAATTAGTTTCCAGTTTTGCTCCATGTATATTAACTCATTATTGTACATTGAACATGAAGAATACATTAGACACTACAAGAAAACATATTAACAGGCAGATTATGTTAACAGCGGCGCTTCTCGCTGTTAAATTATTTTAACAACGGCTACAGGGCCGCTGTTAAATTTGTCAATGCTAAAATAATTTAACAGCAGCCCGGCGTGGCCGCGGTTAAATATCGTATCTGCCGCTATTAAAATTTCATTTAACAGCGGCCAATTTAGGTACCCTAATATTCGCATTTTGAGTTTTTGATACCAATTGTAATTGAAATAAAACTTGTTCTATAAATAAGCACCAACATCATTCATCATTGTTCACAAGTAACATATCAAACGTTTGGAAACCTACAAACCAAGTACTAATAGTTAAATAACACCTACTAACGCAACGTACAATAAATTCTTAAGGGTCATCATCACTTGCTTCATCATCTTCATTATCGTTCCTTGCTTCATCTTCGTTTTTTGGGATGTTCTCATCATTTGTAGGTGAGATAGAGGTGCTTCCACCACATCCTTGTTGGCTCGCGAACATTCTTCGCATTACCTCCAATTCTAGGGACAAGCCCATAGCCTTATCCATATCCTCCAAAAATTTTTCCCCAAATTCAGCCCAACTTGGGAGGTTTGGGTTAAATGGTTCCTGGGACCCAGAGGAAGAAGATGACCCACGATACACCTGTAACAAATTTACTACTAATCATGAAAATTTCTACTAATCACATACTCTCAACCTACAAAATGAACAATCAATACCATCCAAATCCACATCTTCACAATCTTAACACCTACAAACTAACTAATTTCCATCACACCATAACTAAATAATTATCTAGGGTCGTTTGGTATAGGGGAAATCCAGCTGTGGTTCTTGGAAACTCTGTATTCTGAGATATCCTTGTTTCTTTACTATCTAATGGAGCTGGGGTTTTATATTTCAGATACCCAGAGTTTCTTATTGTCTCCAGAATTGTATTCTGACAGTTTCTACTTTTATCAGAAATTCTGACTTCCCCCAAATAGAATAATGGGACCCACTGTCTTCCCTCTTATTTTCTTTACCAAATATACATACCAAACAATGTAATTTAACATCCTCCAACTTTTAACAAACACTTTTCCACCATTCCCCTATTTTCATATTTCCCCTAATTCTCAATCCCCTATACCAAACGACCCCCTAGACAATTCACATCAATGTTTTAGTTCAATACGAACCTTTTTGGATTTTGTCCCAATGCCGAGATGACGCACTCTGCCTGATTTCTCCTCCTTCTTCCGTGCAAGGTAGGCCCTCGACACAGCATCATTCTGGCTAGTCGCCACGTCAGTCGCGGGATCCTGTTGATATTCTTTCACAGAAGCCTGCATTAAGTTACAAACATGTATTAGAATTACCAAACCAAGGATAAGATCAGAACATACCAAGTTCTAATTATGATACTTATAACAAAATCTCGTATAACATCATTCGCAAAACCACCGCCTTCTTTTTCACAACACTTCAGGAATAGTTCAGTTCTTCCCACTTCCCTCTCCTCCTCCTTTTCCTACATGACATACGATTAAGATGATATATGCTCAATTTATAAACCATATGCTACTAACATTAGTTCAAATGAGAAAAAATCAATGAAGATATTACTTACCAACTTCTCAAGCTCCCGGTTGAAAGGCATCGATCTCTTGGTATGATATATGTCTTGCTTTGCACGGTTCAGTGCGTTCCTTGCAGATGCTTCCTACACATCAAAATTTTGTCAGAGAGCATAATGTAATAAAATGTTACTAATTGTTAAAGTCACTAGAACTTACCAAGTATTATTTTCTCGTCATATACCTACAAAACATGTCCCAATCACGCTCACCAATACCTTCCGGTCTCCTTTGTAAATTGAAATTGAGACCTTGAGATGTGTCACATCCCGCCTTTTTCCATATGCGTCCTCTGCGTTCTCTCCACTTTACTCCCAAATTCTCCAGAACAAATGTCTCAATCTGATCGTTATCATCGTCATTCTAAGTGAACTTTCGCTGTCATGATAGAAACCATAATTAGAAGTTATATTCTACAAATTACAAGAATGTTCAATTTATAATAAAAATTACAGAACATACCCTCACAAAGTTACTCCATAAGTGTGTCTTGTCACATTCCGGTTCTTTGTGCCAATCATCAACTCCCATAGGCACTATACTGGGCTGCGCAATGATTTTGCCTAGATACTGGCGCAAGTACACACCCTCACTCCCACACGACACCCCATTTCTGTCCAAACTCACCATAATGTGACCCCCATTATCCCCAATTGTCGCTCAATCCTTTATTTTGGCCTTTTCAACCCATTCTCGACTGGTATTGTAATCTACATTCATTAAAACATGGAGCTATGAATGAAATTTGCATACTAAGAGTGTTAAGTACGTATATTACTATTTTTTAACTTCCCAATCATGTGGAGTTTGTAATCTTCAGGCGGAGGCTTCTACGGACGACGATTCTCATCACCCCCATCTCCACCGGCGCCACAACCCATTGCAGCCCCACCAGGCATCACATCTGCGATCTCCACCAACTGCAATAAGAATGATAAGCTGGTTAAAAGCATATATAATTATCCAATTTGATGTTCATGAAGCATCTTTTGGTTATCTCTAGCGCCACTTTGATGTTCTTGTTGGTGTATCTCTTGGTAACCTTGTAGCATTGAAGATATCTTATCAACGAGGGAGTCAAATCTCGCCGTCTGTTGTTGTTGTTGATGTAGCATTTCTCGATAATCATCGGGATATGGTGCTTCATTGATGTACCGCTCTCGGTACCGGTCATCCCACCTGTTACCCTGCATAATCAAAACTAAGAAGCACTACCCAGGCAAATCATGAAAATATGGAGGAAAATAAATGGTAAGGCGGAAAGGTAGAAAAATAATTTGCCAACTCTTCTTTCAAACAATTAGAAGAGTCCCCGGCAATTTGATAGCTGCAGTTTTAGCGGTATCAAATAACTAACCTACCGAAGTAGACTAGATAATATTCCACAGGGTTTCTACTAATCGACTACTCAAAGAAGCTGGCAAATTACTCAGGTTTAAACACTTAGTGCGTGGTGTGAGTTCCACGACTTCTAATCTAATAAAGCAGGAAAATAAAAGACAGAAAAGTAAAAGGTTGACTAATGAGAAGATAGACGAACTTAGATTTCGAATCACCCTTAGATCACCAGAGCATTGGCAATCAACAGATCAGCGGTTTTCAATTCTAATTCAATCGGTTTCTATACACCACCATAACTCCTTACCCTTAGGTTTAAGACTGGCGAACGTTCGCTCTATCCGATCTAACTACCAAGATTAACTAGCCGCCCGGGTACGGTCGCCTCTCGCAACGACTTAATTAACTGGTGCAATTACTAACGATTTATGAGTTACTCTTGCAGTGGATTAACCTAATCGGTTCCTACGAAAGGCACACTCCAATTATAAGGTTAACTGGTTGAATTGATGTTTTAAAGAGAGGCGAGCGTTCGCTTCTATCCTCAGCTTAACAAGAATCTAAACTAGGTGATCAAGGAAGACAGGTTTAAGCGCCAAAGCAGGGAACCGTCTAGCGACTAACCCTGGCTTGCAAAAACCTAATCTAGGCGACCAACCAGAAAAGAAACATAAACAACCAAGAACAAAACAACCATGCAAAGAGAAACTGATTGAACTTCAAATCTAATTACCGCCAATCCATGACCGCTTTAAAGCCCTGGGTCACTTAGGGTTCATCTAATCTAAGCTATTCAAGTTCAGCTACTCATAACAATAACAGAAGAATCAAAGGCAACAAAGAAGATCATCATACAGAGGAAGAACAGATAAAAACCGAAAAACCTAATTCTGACGACCCCCACGAAGCTTCAATCTCCTGGATCTTCAACTTTAAGCTCCGAGTTCTCCGAGGTGGAAGGATGGCGTCACGATCTCTCTGCGGATCTTCGAACTCTCTAAACTCTATCTATCAACTCTAGAGTCGGCTGACTCTCAAAAGTCTGATTTGTGAAAATATGAATAATGATTGATCCCCCCTCATGTCTACCGGCTGCCTCTATTTAAATAGGTACGATTAGGTTTCCAATACAGCGCCGGATTTGGAAGGAATTTTTGGCGAAAATATCAAATAATTTTTGCCGAAAACTATAGTTAAAATCCCCTGTTTGATTTCTTCTAGGATTTTCGGCGAAAACTTAAGGAAGTTTTCGCCGACAACTTCTGTGTAAATCAGCCTGTGAGTTTCTGAAGGTATTTTCGCCGAAAACTCTGTAAAGTTTTCGGCAAAAATATTGTGCTGGGCAGTTGGATCTTCGGTTCTGGCTCTGGTTTGATTTCTGGTTCGATTCTGGTTCACTCCTTGAGGTCTTGAATACGTCCGTGGCTACGTAAATGATGGCAAAAATTTGTGCTATCACAAAAACACTAGAAAACCATCAAATTGACCCAAAAAGGGCCAAAGTAACCAAATCGGTAGGAAATAGAGTAGTTGAGTGAATATTCGCTATTCTACCCCTAAAATCACGTCAAATCGAGTGTCATCAAAATACCCCACACTTAAGCTTTTGCTTGTCCTCAAGCAAACTGAACAGAACACACTCAAATTCACAAATGACACGAGATTAAACTGAGATTCAATTCTAACGATTTGGTTTAGACTGTTCCACGTAGAAAAAGTGACCTACACATGCAAGAACATCAACCAAACGAGTTTCGATCTCACTGTTTTCTGCACACTTCAAGTAGTAGTTTCAATAAAGCTCGTTTCAAGGCAAAACAGTTAATCATGATTAACCGACTACGATAACACCAATTCTAATAAAAAAGACTTTAAGCTCTAGCCATGATGTGGATGTGGAGGTAGGAAAAGTGACCTGGCTATCGACTCGACTTCATCTGTTTCTAGATCTGTACGTTACATGTTCTAGCTAGGACCGATTTAAACAATGATTTATTTCAAGTTCAACTTCTTCCTTTGATTTACTGCATACTAGTGCTCGATACCAAACACTTCACTTAGGTGTTGGACCTGCCTAGCTCACAGTATTTGTGCCTTTGCTAGTGCTCAACCCGAACACTTCACTTAGGTGTCGGGCTTGCCTAGCTTTATTTTCAGCACTTTAAAGGACTTAACATTGATTTGCACATTTCGAATTTCACCACTCAAACACTTGATTTATCGATTTAACTACTTGATCCTAGCTAGTTATAACTTTTTACACAAGATTTCGAATTGGATTTTCGTCTAATCTCAAGCCACAATCACAGGTGATCAAATATGGAGTGAAAAACATGGAAGAAGCTAGCATTTATCATCTTAGAACGGTGTTAACAAGCTTTGTTATTAACAAGTCAATCAATTTAATTGATTCAAATTCCAACTACAATAGTGATTTATGATCTGTTCTGACCTAGACTCATTTAATATCAGTTCCGACACGTTGGTTACAGGTTCTAAGTGGAACAGTCTAGACGTCATTGTTCAAAATTGAAGTCAATTTAACATCAAAAGTCAAGAATTGAGCAATTCTATGCTAGAGAATTTTCAAATTTGAACCACAGAATCATAGATAGCAAGCAAGATCATGCATAATCCTAGAATCCTACCCCACACTTAAACGGTTCTGTGTCCTCACAGAACTAATCTAGAGTAGAGAGATACGAAGAACCTGTGACGAGATGGTCGGTGTAGGGGATGAACACGGAGAGTCCGGTGTGGAGCGGAGTAGCTACTCAAGTTCCTACAAAAACAAAAACAACAAAAAGATCAAAAGGATACCGGGACAAGTGTCCCGGATCCACACATAATAAAAGTCGAACAAAGACGATTAGGGGAATTTTGAAAATATTTTGACTCTCTTTTTTTTCTTTTAAGTTTTCAAAAATTTTCTGACCCAACTAAAGTTTTCGCCAAAAAACTGGTGAAGTTTTCGGCGAAAACTACTTTGAAAACAAAGACAGACAACTTAACTAAACATTTCGCCGAAAACATTTAGAAGTTTTCGGCGAAAACTATTTCAAAAACAGAAACAGACTCAAACAGACTAAACATTTCGCCGAAAACTTTGGAAGTTTTCCGGCGAAAACAACTTTGAAAACCCACTGGAAAACAGACTCGAACCAACTAAAGTTTTCGCCGAAAAATCTGAGGAGTTTTCGGCGAAAATTTGACCTGACACAGAAAATTAAAACAGACGGAAATAAAAGAAATCTGACACTTTGGCTCTCCGAAACCGACTCGAACGACGAAAAAGACTGACTCAATAATTCAAAAACGGACTCCAGCCGTGGGTTGCCTCCCACGAAGCGCTCTCTTTTAACGTCCTTGAGCCGGACGGTACCTGTTAGGGACCCCAACTCAGAAGTTCCTTGAAGTCAATCGTCTTCTTCAAGGACAGCGGTTGAGGCCATGTAGCACTCCAGAAGGGTGATGTAGCCGGTAGTGCTCTAGTAGATCGCGGTTCTGGTTGGATGACCAGTTCTTCTCGAATTCTACTACTGGAGGAGGAAGGAGATAGTACGGCGCGGCATGATCATTGAGCTCCATCTTCTCTACAGGTTGACTAGGTGGAAGTGTAGGTGAGGGTATCTCCTCAATCTCTATGTGCTCCTCTTCGGCTTCAACTTCAGGGTGGATTGGCTTTATGTCTTCATCAACCACCACCGCCAAGGATTCTTCTAGCTCATAATAGTCATGGATAGGATCATCATCTTCTTCTTCGAACACCTCTTGAGCGTCTTCTGTCATTAACTACTTTGGTTGCTCGAGCTTGATGTCCGTCGCGAGATGAGCTTGTAGCATTGAAGAGATATTATCCAAGGCAGATTGGGTTCTCGATGAGCATTGTTGATGTTCATGAAGCATATTTTGGTTATCTCTAGTGCCACTTTGATGTTCTTATTGGTGTATTCTTGTAACCTTGTAGCATTGAAGAGATCTTATCAAAGAGGGAGTCAAATCTCGCCGTCTGTTGTTGTTGTTGATGTAGCATTTCTCGATAATCATCAGGATATGGTGCTTCATTGATGTACAGCTCTCGGTACCGGTCATCCCACCTGTTACCCTGCATAATCAAAACTAAGAAGCACTACCCAGGTAAATCATGAAAATATGGAGGAAAATAAATGGTAAGGCGGAAAGGTAGAAGAATAATTTGCCAACTCTTCTTTCAAACAATTAGAAGAGTCCCCGGCAACGGCGCCAATTTGATAGCTGCATTTTAGTGGTATCAAATAACTAACCTACCGAAGTAGACTAGATCGTATTCCACAGGGTTTCTACAATCGACTACTCAAAGAAGCTGGCAAATTACTCAGGTTTAAACACTTAGTGCGTGGTGTGAGTTCCACGACTTCTAATCTAATAAAGCAGGAAAATAAAAGACAGAAAAGTAAAAGGTTGACTAATGAGAAGATAGACGAACTTAGATTTCGAATCACCCTTAGATCACCAGAGCATTGGCAATCAACAGATCAGCGGTTTTCAATTCTAATTCAATCGGTTTCTATACACCACCATAACTCCTTACCCTTAGGTTTAAGACTAGTGAACGTTCGCTCTATCCGATCTAACTACCAAGATTAACTCGCCGCCCGGGTACGGTCGCCTCTCGCAACGACTTAATTATCTGGTGCTATTACTAACGATTTATGAGTTACTCTTGCAGTGGATTAACCCTAATCGGTTCCTACGAAAGGCACACTCCAATTATAAGGTTAACTGGTTGAATTGATGTTTTAAAGAGAGGCGAGTGTTCGCTTCTATCCTCAGCTTAACAAGAATCTAAACTAGGTGATCAAGGAAGACAGGTTTAAACGCCAAAGCAGGGAACCGTCTAGCGATTAACCCTAGCTTGCAAAAACCTAATCTAGGCGACCAACCAGAAAAGAAACATAAACAACCAAGAACAAAACAACCATGCAAAGAGAAACTGATTGAACTTCGAATCTAATTACGGCCAATCCATGACCGCTTTAAAGCCCTGGGTCACTTAGGGTTCATCTAATCTAAGCTCTACAAGTTTAGCTACTCATAACGATAACAGAAGAATCAAAGGCAACAAAGAAGATCATCATACAGAGGAAGAACAGATAAGAACTGAAAAACCTAATTCTGATGACCCCCGCGAAGCTTCAATCTCCTGGATCTTCAACTTTAAGCTCCGAGTTCTCCGAGGTGGAAGGATGGCGTCTCGATCTCTCCGCGGATCTTCGAACTCTCTAAACTCTATCTATCAACCCTAGAGTCGGCTGACTCTCAAAAGTCTGATTTGTGAAAATATGAATCCCTCATGTCTGTCGGCTGCCTCTATTTAAATAGGTACGATTAGGTTTCCAATACAGCGCCGGATTTGGAAGGAATTTTCAGCGAAAATATCAAATAATTTTCGCCAAAAACTAAAGTTAAAATCCCCTGTTTGATTTCTACTAGGATTTTCGGCGAAAACTTAAGGAAGTTTTCGCCGACAACTTCAGTGTAAATCAGCCTGTGAGTTTCTGAAGGTATTTTCGCCGAAAACTGTGTACAGTTTTCGGCGAAAATATTGTGCTGGGCAGTTGGATCTTTGGTTTGACTCCGGTTTGATTTTTGGTTCGATTCTGTTTCACTCCTTGAAGTCTTGAATACGTCCGTGGCTACGTAAATGATGGCAAAAATCTGTGCTATCAAAAAAACACTAGAAAACCATCAAATTGACCCAAAAAGGGCCAAAGTAACCAAATCAGTAGGAAATAGAGTAGTTGAGTGAATATTCGCTATTCTATCCCTAAAACCACGTTTCAAGCAAGGAAATGTCGCTTAAATGAGGCTGAAAATCATGTCAAATCGAGTGTCATCAAGTGTATTTGCACATTTACACTTAAACAACACAACATATCGTCCGTCGTAGTTTAATTTTATAATTTCTTCCAGTTTTCCATAGTAGGGGACTGAGGCCTCAACTGGTCGAGTATCAGAGGAACTTGCATAACTTTGGGTTGCCAAATCGACAAACACTCCACTATTTTGAGTTGTTCGCGTCATTTCACGTCCTACGGTGCGATATCTGTACCTATTCACATCGTACGATGTGTAACTTATTGCATCAGAAAGGGGCCCTCGTACTAACAAGTGCATATCACTTGAGTGTTCCTCCAGTTGGTCATTAATGATCTACAAGATGGATAACATAATTAGAGATGCAAATACATAGTGAGTACCAAATAATTATGGTACAATCCTCACCCTTTGACGAATACAGGTAGGAAAATCTCGATGCACAGTTTTCTCTATTTCAGTTGCAGCTCTCTGTTGCGCTCTAGTTCTTTGTACTCCAACCTTGTGATGTCCCTAGATTGACTGCATCATGATTAACAAATGGATGCTCATCAAAATTATGTATATGTTTTGAAATCATATCGACATTATTGCAATCTGAATTATCCAGAATACACTCACTTCAGAAACGATCAATTCCCTCAGAATTGAACAAAACATGTCGATGGGCTTAAAGTACCGATGTGTCTGTTAACTTCTTCAACGCTGGTGTACTATTTGGTTTTCCAATAGTAGGGAACAACGAAGAATTGTTACTTCTTAGTTCATCATCAGGTTCATGTACCCGTGTAGGATGATTAAATTACGTCTCAATAGCATCATCCAAATACAAGGACGTGTATGTAAACATTTCGTCTTTAATCCAACCTTCCGCAATTGATCCTTCTGGGTATCCCCTATTGCCGACAAACCCTTTTATTTTCCCTAGGAATCTTTCTATAGGATACATCCATCAATATTAAACCGGTCCACCAAGGCCGACTTCTTCAACTAGATGCAGTACGAGATGAACCATTACAGTGAAGAAAGCAGGTGGAAAATACATCTCCATATGACAGCTTGCCATAGCCAACCGCTCTTGAATTTTATCCAACTCGACAATGTTCACAGCTCTGGCGGTCAACGCTTTGATATAAGAGCAAAATTCAACAAAGACTGATGCGACTTGATTTGACATTACATTGCGTAATGCTACAGGCAACACTTCACGTAAGAGTATGTGACAGTCATGACTTTTCAAGCCAACTATCTTTCTCTGAACCAAATCCACACACTGCGATATATTACTCGAATATCCATCAGGAACAAACAACGACTTAAGAGTTTGGAGCATGAGATCAATCTCTTGTTTGGCCAAAGTAAATAACCAAGCCAGACATTTACCATTCTCTAATGGCCACAAATTTCGTTTGATATTCATTTCCACCAAATCTTCTCTTGCTTTTAAATTGTCTTTGTTGCGTCCTTTGTCATTTATGAGTGTGTATAGAATGTTGTCACAAACATTCTTCTCAATATGCATCACATCAAGATTATGTCGTATAAGATTAAATTTCCAATACGGCAGGTCAAAGAATATACTACGCTTCTTCCACTGTTGGGTGTCCTTGGTGGCTGAACGTGGTCGTTTCTTCCCTTATCTACCACCTTCTCAAATGTGATGTCTATATCTTGTACTTGCGCAAAGATTTCAGTCCCAGATAATAAACGAGGCGGCTCTCTCAAGTCTGTATTACCGTTGAACCGAGCTCTCTGATTCCGAAAGCGATGACCAAGTGGTAGAAATCTACGACTACTCATGAAACAATTTTCCCCACTTTTTGGGGTCCGAAACGGTGTCGTGACGAAATCGCAAGTCGGACATGCGTGAGCAGTGTGAGTGTTCAAACCGGACAAAGTGTCTAGACCAAAAAAGTCACTAATAGTCCACATCAGAGTTGCCTTCAGTGTAAACATTTCCTTCTTTGCAGCATCATATGCCTCGACCCCATCCCACAAACTCTTCAATTCATCAATCAAAGGACCAAGATGCTACTTAGCATTAAGCTTGTCTGCTTCATGCACAACCAAGGGGCGGTATTGTACGGCACGAGAACCACAGGCAAAATACTGGTGCTAGTTCCCATGTTACCATATGGGTTGAAACCATCACTCTCAAGCCCTGGGCGTACATTTCTTGGATCACTTGCAAACTCTGGGTATCTCATATCAAAATCCTTCCACGCTTTTGAATCACGTGGGTGTCGAACAATACCATCGTCGGTTTGACCCGCTACCGAATGCCAGACCATATCTTCAGCCAACTTCGAAGACATAAACATTCTCTTCAATTGAGGAATCAGAGGGAAGTAACAAAAAACCTTGGCTGGGATCAGCTTCCTCTTCTTCGTTACTTCACTTCCAGTCTTTGTCTTCTTATATCTTGGAAAATTGCAAACTCTACACATTTGATCATCTAGAGCATCACCCCAATACAACATGTAATCATTCTGACATGCATGTATCTTCGTATATGTCAACCCTAGAGTTTTGATTGTTTTGTTAGCCTCGTAAATAGTTTTTGGAATTCGAGCTGTTTCAAATGCTTCAAGCAAAAGTTCCAATATCATCTCCATTGCTTTGTCACTGATTTTATGCATGTATTTGATATGGAACAAACATGTCAGAAATGACAATCTTGAGAAGTTCTTACACCCATCATATAATGGTTCTTCTCCATCCTTCAACAAACGAAGGAAGTCTTCATGATCTGGGTTGGTTGCGCCTTGCTGAAAATCGTTAGTTGTTGTCATTTCTGGATCAACATGTGGATTAATTTTACGATCAATCACAATTACACTTTCTGGTCTAATCAAACCAAATGCATCATTCACTAGATCATGCATGGCCTCCACATGACTAGATTGAACTGGAATCTCCATTGGTATCGGACCACTGCTGGTAGTAGCAATATGATTATTACCAGTATTTGGCGTAAATGATGTTTGTCCCACCTCCGCTGCTTCACCATGTATATACCAGAATGTGTAGTTATGAAGAAACGATTTTCTTAACAAGTGATGAAAAATCGTGTCTCTGTCGTAGCTCTTGTTCAATTTGCATTTAGAGCAAGGACAAGACATTACATTTCCGCCCCTACTATGTGCGAAAGCAAAATCCAATAATTTCTCCACACCAGCAAGGTATTGAGGGTGGTTACGAGGTAAAGTCATCTAAGACTTATCCATCACTTAACCTAATTGTGATGGTTAAAAAGAGGGAGATATAGATTAGTATTTATATGTATAGAATAATGAGGTTGGTCTAGGATATAAAAAGATTTGTTGATCTTATTGGCCAATTTTAGATTTAGCTAGGAGAAAGTAAGAGTTTTTTATCATATTTTCCTAATTAGCCATTAGATTGTAAACATTGGTATAGATGCATACATAATTTGAAAAATAATTGAACATGACCTATTCGTATTTACACATATTCTCATACTCTTCAACCTACAAAAATAACACAAAATCTATTCATTTCTACAACCTATTTCTATTTTGATTTCACACATGTCATAACAAACTAACTAACCATAATAAATTCAATATGCATTATATCATATATGTCATCCACAACAAAACCAATATGCATTGTACCATATGTTATGTCATATACACATTTGATGCGAAAAAAACCAAGTAACCATTCAAGTACTAACATTGAAACTTAAAAGTAGATCAAAGTTACTTACCTCAATTCGATGAATTTCACTACTAGGCTTGAACAAGTGAGATGAATTGATGTCCACTAATTCCGAAAGCTACGATAGATCTCTTCAATTGTGATTACCTTAAACCAAACAAAAAAGATAAACACATAAGTGAACATAAAATTTGTGTTACTTCTCAAACTTCAAATTCTAATTCATATAATGTAACAAAATTTTTTAACATAATTATATAACAAAACAACAATAATTGCAACATAATCGATAAAATTTCGAAAACTCCCAAATTCTAAATTAGGGTTCAACTAGAAATATGAAAACCTATAATTGTTATCAACATTGCAACAAAAAACAAAGGATTTGTACACTAATTAGCATGTGCAACTCAAATATGATCATAAAACACCAGCAATTAAACATATTCTTTCGAATTGAAATAAAATCATATCAATTTCTGAAAACCCTAATTTCAAAATCGTTACCTAGATCTGTCTCGAGGTTAGGGTGTGGCCTGTTCGACGTTAGGGTAGGCTTCTGAACACCGGCGGCAGCGGCAGAACGGGCAGGCGGCAGCAAGAAGACGACAGGCGGTGGTGGCAGAAGACGGAACGGGCAGGCGGCGGCGAGAAGACAGTCGACGGCAGGCGGCTGTCAGATAGAGAGAGGCGGCGCGACTTGTGGACAACGGCGACGGTGGGAAGAGGCGATGGTAGGCGGCGGGTGGGCTGGCGTCAAAGATTGCAGCATACGGGAAAGAAAAGAAAGAAGGAAGAGACTGAATCGCGATCTGGTATGGGGATTTTATAATAACAATTTAACAGCAGCCAGTACACCGCTATTAAATTAATAATTGAATAGCGGCCACGTAGCCGTGGTTAAATTAAAAAGTTTAACAGCGACGTACTGGCCGCTGCTAAAGTTATGCCGTTAAATTATTTTAACAGCGGCCTTGGTTGCTGGAGATTCTTCCTATTATGGGATCCCATACATCACCTCATTTTTGTGGCTAGTTCCATATCTAATTGCCGTACAAGTTCCGTTGCTTAATCTCGGACAACTTCCGTTGAGGTATCGGACATGTTCCGTTTTTATTATCGGCTAAGAAGGTTGAGTTCGAATTTGTGAATTTCACACTGCTTTTTCTCCTGGAGTTTGCAATGTCTATTTCAATCTCAGCATTGAGACAAGTAAAGACTTGTGGATGTTGGATTGATAGAATCCTGTTTTTAATGCGATGAAATTCAAAATCAGCAGGTCTCGCTCTCATGGTTGTTTACAAGACATTTGTACTCTTGCGCTTGTTTCGTGGTTTCATTTCAATTAATTTTGCATTCAGGGATGGATTTCAGTGACTTTTGAAGGGCTCTGTTTCTTTTGCTACTTTGTTTTATATGACGGGTGAGGTCATTTGGGAGATTCGACATGGCAAAATTATTGGTGTGGAGCAATAACGTATTGGTGTTACAATCTTATAGATGTGTTGTTGGATTGATGGAAGGTGTTGGGGTCTGTTTGACAGGAGTGACGAAGTAGATGCTGGTCGGAGGTTGAACTCTGATAGCAAAAAAAAATTGGATGGTACAAACTCGGACCCGTGATGTGATGGGTGCCCACCATATTCATTCATGGTGTGATATACATTTTATGGGTTTTAGTTTCCTTTTGAATCTCCTTCCTTTTCTTGATTTGGCAATAAAGCAATAATTCAGCCAATTTTATTCCGTTTTTAATTAAATTGATAAAGTAAGAAGATGTAATTTAGACAAATTAATTTCGTTTTAAATGGCACAAACATTGATGGGCCTTTCTTCGTTACCTTTTTAAATAAATTACTTTTAAAATTAGTTTCATTTACACGATTCTCTTATATTGTGCAAATTAATTGAAGAAAAAATCCCCACAAAATCAATTTAATGAGTATAAGGTAATATTCCGTACTCATTAATTTGTTTTTTTAATGATTAATTGTGGGACAAATTCAATTCTTTTTCATTAATAATTTTATCCCATTATTATTGTATTAATGATGGTTGTTAATTCGGATTCGCTCATGAGCTTGCTCATCGAACTCGTTCTCTTGCGTCGACCTTTTATGGGAAGCGCCTCCTGATAGATGTGATCATTTTGTACACAACATTTGCTTTGATTTGAATCATTAATGAGATGAGGTACCACTTTCGAAAAAAAAATGATGGCTGTTAATTTAGAGAAGCTGTCATGGGGTGATTTACTTTGTAGGGACTTAATATATTTGAAATTTATTACCAAATCTTGATCTCAAGTTGGCAACAATACAAAAGCAAGATGAATTTATTTTTTTTGAAATAAATTTGATTTAATTTTCTTACAGAAAACTTCTATTTGGATGAATCTTTCTCTTTTTGCTTCCACATACTCTTCTATTTGGACGAATATTTCTCTTTTTGCTTCCACATACTCGTTGAGAATGTTTTAGGTAGCAAAATTTTAACAAATCAAAATAATTGAGCTCATATAGTACCAAAATTTGCTCTCATTTTCTTTCCAAAATCTTTCCCTCTGATGAACCTTACTCTTTTTGTCAGGGGCCTCTGCCCTTGGCAATTTTATGCTTATCAGGGATGCTTTAGTGGGTGGCTAGACTAAAAATAGGGGTCAATGGCCATTGACCAATTTAATTTGGGGGGGGGGGGGATTGCCCCCTCCTGTATGATCTTATTGTTGTAGTGTCAGCATCATGCTCCGGCTCGGCATCACTTCTAAAGTATGATTCGGCCTTCTATCCTGGCTTGGTGACTCCATTCTAACAAGGTATATCCTCCCTTAGCAAGCCTTTGATCGTCATCTTCATGGCCACCTTGACTACAAGCCTTCATGTAGGAATTGACCCGATCCTTGAAGGCTCTCACTTGGGTCCTGGTGAGGGGCAGCTCCGTGTCCAGGGTACTGCTGGTCATCAAGATCAGAACATTTAATCAGTAGGTTGGTAGCCCGAGCAATCCCTATATGATCCATAAGGATCCCAATAACCAGTAGGTCTAATGACCACCTGTATCCACAAGGGCACAATAGATGGTCATGAGGACCCATTAACCAGTACATTTCCTAGGGGTTTGCGCAATCCATTGATGGATCACCCCGCTGACACCTATTCAAACCTGTATGATCAGTCTATCATGCACATAACCAGTAATGATCTATCATCTTATTCCAATATCACACAGTGAAATGTAAATCAATAACTCTACAATTGGCATTTAATCAAGGTATGGATCATAAGCATTTAATTTGTACATGAGATTCCCAACAACTACATTCATCAGAACTAATCTAACTAGCGAAGAACACACAAAACTCCAAACTGTAGAACTCTAACTGATAAGGCTGAATCTGCTAAAACGAA
>CM068296.1:60719256-61180654 GCA_034768395.1 Linum lewisii
CGATTCTTTCTTTTAGTTGCTAGAGGGGTTTACACGTTTGGACATAATAGCTAAGACCACATGTTTAATGGCTATAGGCAAGTTACCACAAACCGACTTCCGGTAGGCTAATCTAGAACTACAACCACAGGGGATCAACGGGGAATGAAAGAATGGGGAATGGCTGTAATGTATATCGAACCGAAAGAACAGGCCAAGCTCAAGGGTTTAAACCTAATGGATTTAACGTTAGGTAGGCTATCTGGCTTAGTAGCTGAATCTAGGTGCCCCTATCATTCTAGAACTCGTGTCATCGTGTGGTCTCGAATAGGTCTCTTGCAAATTATAACTCAATCAAGCAAACAGAAAACCACTCAAAAAGAATTGAAATTGCAAGTTACGTGCAATGGACCAAAAGCTCACATTTGGTTTTGCTAGTCAGATTCGGTCATTTTCATGCAATCAAGGTGACAAACTACAAGTGTGATTTTGAAAAATCTGTTCTGACCAGGCAATTTAGCATCAAAGTAAACACGTTGGTTCTCAGGTTCTAGGTTAAGCAGTCTAAGTATCATTATGACAGATTGAACAACAACTTAACATCAAAAATCAAGAACCGAGCAATTCTAATGCTAGAGAGACTGGAAAGGAACCACGGAACACACAAAAAACACAATCAAGGGTAATCAAGTTCATGCAAGGTTCTCTAGCATCCTACCCCACACTTAAATCATTATGTGTCCTCACAGGACTAAAACTAGAGTTGAGAGTGGAATAGAAGAACCTGGATCGAGATGACTGACGTAGGGGATGAACACGGGTCCTCGGAGCGGAGGGAATCTACCAAAGCGAAGGGGAGTGTAGTAGACCCGAAGCAAAGGGAATCTACCAACTGCCTACAAAACAAAAACAAAAAAAAGATAAAAAAGAAACTGGGACAAGTGTCCCGGATCCCACAGAAAAAAATTGGATCGAAATCCAAAAAGAAGAAATAAAAAGAAAGGACAAGGAAGAGGACACAACCCGATCACTGCTAGTCAGGTGCATCGGGAGGGGAATGTGGAGGGCGTTGTTGACCTGCCGCTGCCACGCCAGCTGCGCCTCGTACCTCTCATCATTGCGGCGCATGTGCTGCTGCATAATAACCCATCTGGCACCCTGAGTGGCGGTGTCTGTGACTCGCCACTCCTGGAGTCGCTCGTACAGCTCTCCAATATCAACTAGATGTGGTCGGTGCTGAGGCTGCGGCTCCTGGAATGGGTCTCAAAGGAGCGACTGGTACTGATATGCATACCCTGCCTGCTGCTGTGGCGAGGGTATATGATCGTCAAACATCGGCTCCGGCTGAGGAAGCTGTTCCTCAGAATCATCTTCTTCCTCTGACTCGGTCTCTGGTAGGGAGGAGGAGCTACCGCTACCTGCGGACCAAGGTCCAATTCAAGAGCGTACTCGACCGCTAAATCAACACCTACGATGTGTATTCTGTGTCGTGGGACGTCCGGGCCATATAACTGTATGAGACCGAGGGAGATGATGAGTCGGCCTACAAAGTTGCCGCCAAGGAGTGAGCTAGGCAGCTTTGGCTTGTGAGTCTTCTGACGAATAGGCGCAAGCACCCATCGGGATGAAGCATATAAGCCTCCTAGATGGCACGTAGAAGAAGGAGCTCCTCTCTGCTGATGTGGTGGCGGCTCTTCTCTGGAGCAAATAACAGGGATCTACGCCAAACTATATGAATAAAATGATAGAGAGGGTGAGAGAGTGACTTAACTGAGTTATGGGTCGTGGTCTGAGCGTTCGGTACTCCAGTCATGTGGCTCCAGAGCGCATCATACTCCTCTCCGTTGCCAGTGTTGTTCTCCCAGCCGAGGTGATGACCCTCGTAGTGCTTCCGGGGATGCCGAGATAAGCTGCAAACTCATCGTAGGTGAATTCTTTGTACACCCCGCCAAGATAGAAGGAGACGACCTTCTTGTGCTGCCTCCTCTTGTGCTCATCCAGCTTGAATGTAGCCCAGAACTCCTGGAGTGCAACGTCGGGAAAGTCAGCAGCTAGGGTGGTCAGCTCCAGAAGTCCTGAAGGTGCCAATGAGTCAAGCACATTCTGGTGCCAGTCCTCATCGTGCTCGAGGAGGGAGTCCATGGATAATGGTCGCACGTCGGCTCCGGGAACATGCTCGAGCCTCTCGTAGCGCTCGAAGTAATGTACGGGCAGGTGGGCAACAGTGGGGTGGTACCCGACTCGGCCTGGATATGCAGGTGGGGGACCGGAGATGGTAGGTGTGACGGGTGCCTGAGCTCGGGAGCTAGAGGCGGTGTCGAGTCTCGCCTTAGTCTTGCGCTCATGAGTGACATTCCAATAGCAAGAAATGAAACCAGATTAGTCAACTAATAACCCACCCCACACTTAGTAGAAAAACTCAATTTCACAAAGAAATGAGGAAAACCGAGTGGGGGTAAGCAAAGTAAGTAACCGGTAATCACAATGAATCACAAAGCATGCATATGTCTAGCCGGAATGTCAATATCACAATTAGAGTTCAGAAGTCAAAACGACATTCAAAAAGTCAACATGGAACACAATGAACCCTAATCATAGCAATTAGTAGCACAAATCGAGAAATGACGGCATAATTATAAACTCAGCTGGCAAACACAGTAATACGAACGTGAATGAACACACATGGCAGCCAAATGAGCATAAACAGTTCATGGTCAAATCGACATTTCACAAAAGTCAACACCACAAAGAATCATTCTTTAAGCATAGCAACATATGATCAAATGGTATTAGAATTCAGCACAATTCTCCCTAAGCATGCTAGATTAGTCCAAAGCAATCAGCTAACCTAAATTCACACGAAACAGTTGGTACGCATATCGAGGTAGACCAAAAAAGTCAACTGAAGTCAACCCGACGAAATTCAGCATTCAACATGTCAAAAGACTCGAAATGAAAAGCTCTACAACTTACCTTGAAGCCATACCTGCTGAAAACGAACGGAATGAGAGAAATCGGAGAAAACCTCGAAAAACTAGGTTTCGGTGGAACTGGAGCTCTAGAGCTCCGATTCGGATGATCTACGACTTGAAATGATCGGAGATAGAGAGAGGAATGGTGCGGCGGTGATCGGCGATGGAATCGGGCGGCGGCAGTGATTTTTAAAATGGGGGCTGGGTGTTTTTCGGGTTTTCGAAAATGTGAGGGGGAGAGAGAGAAGACCGGGAAAAAAGAAAGGAAATAGGGGAAAAATTTTTGGATTTTCTCAGATTTTTCGGCGAAAAGAATTGCAAGTTTTTGCCGAAAAATCAAGTTCAAACGTCTGCCGGTTTTCAAAGTCAGTTTTCGCCGAAAGTAGGAAATTTTTTTGCCAAAAAGTTTAACAAAAATCGATCAAAAAACACAGTGGGATTTAAAGGGTAGTTTTCGCCGAAATGTTGGGTACTTTTCGCCGAAAAATTTGACCTGCACGATTGAAAATATTTTCGCAATCCCGACAAACTTCAGAAAATCAGAAATAATTTGACAAAAATCGGAACAACCTCAAACAACTTGCGATTAAGAAACAGACTAACTTTATACACAGACTACACATGAAAAATAAGAAATCATGCAAACTGACACTTTTGGCTCCCCGAACCGACTCTAAAACAAGGAGTTTGACACAAATTAAAAACTGACTCTAGCCGTGGGTTGCCTCCCACGAAGCGCTCTAGATTAACGTCCTTGAGCTGGACGATACCTGGACGGTATTAGGAGACATCCCAACTCAGAATCTCCTTAACGCTAGCGTCGGAGTTCATGAAGTAGAGCTTCGGGGTATCTCCGTCGAGCGTGAACTTCTTCCTGTTAGCATGAGTGAGCTTAGTGCATCCATCGGGAAGATGATCAGTGATTTTGAACGGTCCGAACAGTTCTCTTGAGAGATCATCCTTTATGAGTGTTACAATGAAAGGAATGAGGACGGTCAGCCTTATCTTTTCTTTGACCTCCGGCTTCATTTCACCGGAATCCGTGATCTTTGGCGCTTCCTTGTGAGATGCTTTTGGCTTCTCCTTCTTTACTTGTTCATGCGCCAGTGGATTGACAGGGACTGGTGGTGTGGCTGGCTCGGAATAAGGTGGCGGAACAATTGGCCTCCAGACCATTTGAGTTTTCTTGTTCTGATTCTTCCTCTGTAACCTGCCAGGTTCCTTGTTTGGCGGTGAAGAAGAGGCTTTCAGTTCCTTCTTCTTTGGCGGCTTTTGAGCCGAAGATCCTGGTTCCTTCTTGATAATCTGTACAACACCTGCAACAACAGTTGATCTAGAAACACTGGAAGAGACATCAGTAATGGAGTTGACCAGAGTCAACTCCACAGTTTCAACAGCAAGACAGTGAGGTTCTTCATTCATAGGAGTGTACTTCATATCGTCCTTAAGGTGGAATGTTATCATTTCCTTACCAACCCTCAAGGTCAACGAACCACTCAGAACATTGATTTGCATTCCGGTTGTTGCCATGAAGGGTCGACCTATAAGAATAGTAGAATCCTCCTCGCTAGTATCTATGATCACAAAATCAGCTAAGAAAGTGAAAGGACCACATTTTGTGACAACATCTTTAATCTCTCCTCTAGGCATTTTCAATGATCTATCAGCAAAGACAAGTTGCATGCTAGTCGGTTCAAGTTCTCCTAGATTCAATTTCTCAAACAAACTTATAGGCATAACATTGACAGACGTGCCTAGATCAACCAAAATACATTCTATCTCAATATCATTAATGACTAGAGGTAGCGTGAAAGAACCAGGATCGGAACACTTAGCTGGATATGGCGAGAAGGCTTCTTGCTATGGATGGTAGAGTATCCTTCTTTCTTTCCCCACATGCCAGTCTAGATCCTCGCGTTAGGTAGCAATGCTCTTGGAAAAGGAGGCTTCTTGTAGTACGGAGCAAGATGAGGATCATACTACTTAGGCGCCTCCTTCTTTGCTTCCTTCTTCTCCGGAACTTCAATGTTCATGTATGAATTAGAAGAAGCATTAGTGGTGAGTTTGTTGGATCTTGAATAGATACCATCTTAGCTTTGCTCCTTTCTCGGATTAGGCTCGGTTTGGCTTGAAAGCTGGCCAAATAGTCGACCAGATGTTAGCATGCTAGAGATCTAGTTCACTGCATGCTCTATTCTTTGACCGGATGCAATCTGTTCTTGGTTGAGGAGAGCTTGAGCTTTGAACTGACTATCATGATCGTCAAGCCTGGTGATGATCTAGTTGAGCTTCTTGTCGAGTTCACTGACGTTGTTGTCCTTCTGATGCTGCTGTCCTGTATAAGTATTGTTCAGATATTGATTCTGGCGATTGCCAGGAGCAGTTCCATAGTTACCCTGATTTCGGTGCGGTGGCTGGTAGACACCTCCCAGCTGATGATTTGGCTTTTGATCCTGAGCTGGACCAGTTGGTCGGCTATTCTGATTCTGGCATTGGTTCTGGTTGGCACGACATTGTAGGGAGGTCGATCTTGGTAATTTCCCTGTTGTCTGTAATTGCGATAGCCAACATAACCTTGTTGATTGTTGTTGAAGCCTTGAGAAATGAAATTGACTTCTTCGGCAGACCAGACTTCTGTTTTGCCAAAGTTCTGGCATCGACCTCCATTATGAGCACAAGCTCCACACCACTCACAATCAGCAATGTAGACAGAGGCTGCTGGCGGTTTGATGGGTGTAGAAGACTTCTTCAGATGCTTCTCGACTTCTGCTTTAATGGTTGCTTCAAGATCGAGCTTGCTTCTTGATCCTTCTGATTGTCGTTCCTAGTTTCTTGACTTGGAAAGAGCAGCTTCAGGTGTGAGGGTAGTGCAATCTCCTTCCGCGAGGGAGTTGACCCATTTAGCAGATTCTTCACGAAGACCTCGAGCAAAGATTTCAGCTAGCTGTCTCTGCTCGAACCCGTGGTGAGGACAGTTGTATAGAAGTTCTTGGAATTCATCCAAGTGTCATATAAGCTCGCTCCTTCCTTCTGAGAGAATCTGGCGATGCTGTCCTTGAAGGCTGTTGCTCTGGAAGGAGGGAAGTACTCTTCGATGAAGTCTTCAGCAAGAGTATCCCAGTTTGTGTAGTAACCAGGTGGTTTACCAGTAAGCCACCTCTTAGCTGCGCCTTTAAGAGAGAACGAGAAAGCTATCAAGCATAGAGTGTTTATGTCGAGATTCCCATTCTTGAAAGTGCCGCAGATATCAATAAAACCCGCCAGATGCGTGCACGGATTGTCAAGTGGCCTGGCTTCAAATTGTAGATCCCTAGAGATCATGGTCAAGAAAGGAATCTTGATCTCATAGTCAGGATCTCCTTCGATGCGTGGCACGGTGATAGAAGATCGAACGCTAGTCGCGCTCGGCTTGTTGTAGTCAGCTAGACTCTTCGGTGCACCCAGTGGTGGTGGTTGACCGCCTGGTGGTGGTGGTGGTGGTAACTGATCATTCATCCTAGGAGATGGAGGAGGTGAAAGTGATTCGGTGTATAAAGCGGACGAAGATGACGGTGAAGATGAAGATGAGGAACTCTCCTTCAGTTCCTCAATCTTAATTGGAGTGACGGATGGAGGTGGATTGGTTCTGCCTCTCGTTGGAATTTGTGATTGTCTTGGCGGAGCAAAACTGCCTGGTCTCTCTACACTCTTAGCCTTGTCGTTCTTGGCGGTTTGAGAGCGCGTGTGAGGGCGATGGTGCATAAACTTGTGAACAACCTACAAATGACAAAAACAAACAAAACCAGTGTAAAATCGAAGTGGGTGGAAAAATGGAAGATGGAAAGTAGAAGAGTAAAATTGCCAGTTCTTCTTTCAAACGATTAAAAGAAGTCCCCGGCAACGGCGCCAAATTGATGAACGATGTAGAGCGGTGCGTCAAATAACTACTTAGCTGGAAATCTAAGCAGATCGTATTCCACGGGTTTTCTAATAATCGTCTACTCAAATGTAAAGGCAGATTACTCAAGTTTATCACGTTGTTCGTGGTGTGCGTTCCACGACTTCTATTCTAGAAAATACAAGGAAATTAAAAACTAAACTGAAAGACAGATTGGAAGATTGGTTGACTTAACAATGACGCCAGACAAGCTTAGATTTCGAATCCCCCTTAGATCAAAGGCAACGGCAATCGCAAGACCAGCGGTTTTCAATTCTAATTCAATCGGTTTCTATACACCACCATAACTCCTAACCCTTAGGTTTAAGACTGGCGAACGTTCGCTCTATCCGATCGAGCTACCAAGATTAATTAGTCACCCGGGTACGATCGCCTCTCGCAATGACTAAACTAACTGGTCGAATTACTAATGATTTATGAGTTACTCTTGCAGTGGATTAACCCTAACTGGTTCCTACGAAAGGCACACTCCAATGAATAGGTTAATTGTTGATTTGGTGTTTTAAAGTAAGGCGAGTGTTCGCTTCTATCCTTAGCTTAACAAGAATCTAATTTAGGTGATCAATTCAGACAAGAAACATAAACAACAAAGAACAAACCAAACATGAAAGAGAAACTAATTGAACTTTGAATCTAATCACCGCCGATCCGTGACCGCTTTAAAGCCCTGGGTCATTTAGGGTTCATCTAGTCTAAGCTCTACAAGTTTAGCTACTCATGTTCATAACGACAGAATCAAAGACAGAAACAGAGTTCATCATGAAAAGATAGAATAGATAGAAACTGTAAAACCTAATTAAGACGACTCTGGCAAAGTTTTGCTCTCCGGTAATCTTCACTCCTAGCTCCGAGGTGAAGGGATGGCGTCACGATCTCTTCCTGGCTCTTCGAACTCTAAAACTCTGCTCTCTCGAACTCCTTAGGTCTAGAACTCGTGAGAATTCTATTTCTGAAAAGTATATTATTATCCGGTATGAAGTGTATGTCTTATGGTCCGCCGGTTTAAGAATTTATACTTAACCCTAAACCGCCAGATTTTGCCTAAATTTTTTGATGAAAACTTGATGATTTTTCGCCGAAAACTTCAGTGTAAATGAAGGCTTCCGTCGGCTGAGTCTCACGTGTTTGTGAAGTTCAGAGTTTTCGGCGAGAACTTGACTTCTCGCCGAAAACTTCTTCTTGTAAAGCTCTGCCGATTTCTTCTGGAGTTTTGGCCGAAAACCTGAGGAGTTTTCGCTGAAAACTGTAGTGTAAATCGGGGCAGGATTTGAGTTGGCTTGATCAACTCCTTGGACTGGTTTCGGTGCGGTTCCTCGAGGTTCCAATGCCTTAGACACGTCCTTGGCTACTTCATTTGACGACAAAAACCTGTGCTATCATGAAAACACTAGAAAACCATCAAATAGACCCGTAACGAGCCAAAGTAACACAAATGGCACGAGATAGAGCAGTTGAGTGAATATTCGCTATTCTACCCTAAAAACCATGTCTTAAGCAAGGAAATGTCGCTTAAATGAGGCTGATAATCACGTCAAATCGAGTGTCATCAGTAGCCAACATAACCTTGTTGATTGTTGTTGAAGCCTTGAGAGATGAAGTTAACTTCTTCTGTAGAACAGACTTCTGCCTTGCCAAAGTTCTTCTATCGGCCTCCGTTATGAGCGCAAGCTCCACACCACTCGCAGTCAGCAACATAAACGGAAGCTGCTGGCGGCTTGATAGGTGTAGTAGACTTCTTCAAATGCTTCTCTACCTCTGCTTTGATGGTTGTTTCAAGATCGAGCTTGCTTCTTGATCCTTCTGATTGTCGTTCCCAGTTCCTTGACTTGGAAGCACAGTTCGCGAAATGGAGAAGAGCAGCTTCAAGTGTGAGGGTAGTGCAATCCCCTTCAGCTAGAGAATTGACCCATTTAGCAGATTCTTCACTAAGACCTCGAGCAAAGATTTCAGCTAACTGTCTCTGCTCAAAACCATTGTGAGGACAGTTGTAGAGAAGTTCTTGGAATTCATTCCAAGTGTCATATAAGCTCGCAGCTTCTTTCTGAGAAAATCTGGAGATGCTGTCCTTGAAGGCTGTTGTTCTGGAAGGAGGGAAGTACTCTTCGACGAAGTCTTGAGCAAGAGTATCCCAATCGGTGTAGTAGCCAGGTGGTTTGCCAGTGAGCCATCTCTTAGCTGCGCCTTTAAGAGAGAACGGGAAAGCTCTCAAGCATAGAGTGTTCTTGTCGAGATTCCCATTCTTCAAAGTACCGCAGAGATCGATGAAATTTGCCAAATGCGTGCACGGATTGTCAGGTGGCCTGCCTTCAAATTGTAAATCCCTAGAGATCATAGTCAAGAAAGGAATCTTGATCTCATAGTCAGGATCTCCTTCGATGCGTGGCACGACGATAGAAGATCGAACGCTAGTCGCGCTCGGCTTGTTGTAGTCAGCTAGACTCTTTGGTGCAGCCGGTGGTGGTGGTGGTGGTAATCGGTCGTCCATCCTCGGAGATGGAAGAGGTGAAAGTGATGCGGTTGATGAAACGGGTGAAGATGGAGATGAGGAACTCTCCTTCAGTTCCTCAATCTTAATTGGTGTGAAAGATGGAGGTGAATCGATTCTACCTTTCTTCGGAATTAGAGGTCGCTTCGGCAAAGCAGAACTACTCGGTTTCTCTACACTATTAGCCCTGTCAGTCTTGGTTAAGGAGCGCGTGAGAGGGCGGTGCTGCATAAACCTGTAGACAACTTACAAATAACAAAAACAAGCACAACCAGTGTAAAATCGAAGTGGATGGGAATATGAAAGATGGACAGTAGAAGAATAAAATGCCAATTCTTCTTTCAAACAATTAAAAGAAGTCCCCGGCAACGGTGCCAATTTGATGAGCTGCAGAACATGGTATCAAATAACTACTAAGCTAGAAAGCTAAGCAGATCGTATTCCACGGGTCTTCTAATAATCGTCTACTCAAATGTAAAGGCAGATTACTCAGGTTTAACATGTTGTGCGTGGTGTGAGTTCCACGACTTCTATTCTAGAAATGCAGGCAAATTAAAAAACTAAATTGAAAGACAGATTGAAAGATTGGTTGACTTAACAAAGATGACAGACAAGCTTAGACTTCGAATCCCCCTTAGTTCACCAGAGCATTGGCAATCAACAGACCAGCAGATTTCAATTCTCGTTCAATCAATTCTAAAACACCACCATAACTCCTTACCCTTAGGTTTAAGACTGGCGAACATTCGCTCTATCCGATCTAGCTACCAAGATTAATTAGCCTCCCGAGTACGGTCGCTTCTTGCGACGACTAAACTAACTGGTGGAATTACTAACGATTTATGAGTTACTCTTGAAGTGGATTAACCCTAACTGGTTCCTACGAAAGGCACACTCAAATGAATAGGTTAATTATTGATTTGGTGTTTTAAAGTGAGGCGAGCGTTCGCTTCTATCCTCAGCTTAACAAGAATCTAATCTAGGTGATCAAGCCAGACAAGAAACACAAACAACGAAGAACAAACCAAACATGAAAGAGAAACTGATTGAACTTTGAATATAATCACTACCGATCCGTGACCGCTTTAAAGCCCTGGGTCACTTAGGGTTCATCTAGTCTAAGCTCTACGAGTTTAGCTACTCATGTTCATAACAGCAGAAACAAAGACAAAAATAGAGTTCATAATGAAAAGGAAGAACAAATGAGAACTGTAAAACCTAATTGAGACGAATCTGGCAAAGCTTCGCTCTCCAGTAATCTCCACTCCTAGCTCCGAGTCTCCGAGGTGAAGGGATGGCGTCACGATCTCTTTCTGGCTCTTCGAACTCTCAAACTCTGCTCTCTCAAACTCCTTAGGTCGGGATTTTGTGAAAGTTGTATATTATGAAGTCTATTTATTTGAGTTGCCGGTTTTGTATTTATACTTAACCCTATCAGCGCCGGATCAGGTTAGGATTTTCGGCAAAAACTTCAGGAGTTTTCACCGAAAACTTCTTCGAAAAAGGCTGGCTTCCGTCGACTGATCTCCTGTGAATTTTCCACTTAGAGTTTTCGGCGAGAACTTTGACTTCTCGCCGAAAACTTCTTCTTGTAAGCTCGGACGGTTTCTTCTTGACTTTTCGGTGAAAACACTACAAAAAAAAACTCCTTTTAGCGTCGGTTGAAATGAAAGAGTTTAGCGTCGGTCAGTCAACAACCGACGCTAAACAGCTGACTTCGCGTTTTAGCGTCGGTTATGGACCGACCGACGCTAAAATGGGCGTGTCAACCGACGTTACAACTCGTTCATGGTTTGATTTTTTGGTTGACCGGACGGTTAGATCAGCGTCGGTCAGCAGAAATGATTTAGCGTCGGTCATGACCGACGCTAAAACAGCGAACATATAAAAACCCCAACCTAACGACAGAAATCAGTATGCACTCCCTCCCCAAAGCTTGAAGCTCTCTCAACTCCCCGAATTCTCTGAAATCCTTTGAAATTGGCGTCATTCGAGCTAGGAGCTGCTGTGACGCTGTTCTCATCACCCGTGCTTCCTTCACATCTCCTCCTGTGTATCGGTGTAAATTATTTAATTTTTTAATTTCTAGATTGTAATTTAAATTTCATTTATTTTGTAGAGAATTAGAATTGTATATGTTCTGATTATTAGGATTGTAGAGAATTAGAATTGTATATGTTGTGATTATTAGAATTGTAGTGAACTGAAATTGCTGTGACTCCTAGAATAGTATTGAATTGTAGATTGTAATTTAAATTTCGTTTAGTTTCTAGATTGAATGTGTCATTAGCATTGTAGTGGATTGAAATAGTTATTATGATTAGTTCTAATTGTATTTGTTGTGGATATTTTCTCAGTGCCCGTATCGACTAGTTATTTTCTCAGAAATCGATCCCAGCCAGAAGGTTCAATTGCAGAAGTTTGGATTTCTGAGGAGATTATTACATTCGCCTCCTTATACTACGAAGATGGGAGTTGAAACTCGTTTCAACCGTGGGTCTCGACTCCATGATCAAGTGAGAGATGAATCCCTTGGCATATCCAAGTTCCCTTCAATTGGACGTCATGTTGGTGGCGAACACCCCTATAAGTTAAATGATATGGAATGGTTACAAGTACACCGACATGTCCTTATAGGGGCTAACGAAGTCAGTCCTTCACAACAGTAAGTACGTTACTAAACTCACTTATGGTGTGACTATTATTCTATTTTAATTCTTCTCTATTGTATGTTAATGGGGAATTACTAGGGAGTTCCAAGCATCACAAAACATCGATTACGAGGAAGATCAGCAGCTGAAGTTGAAAAAGCTGTGCAAGAGACTTGTGCAATGGTTTAGGAGTCGTGTAAGTATACTATGAGTTTCATTAACCTTTGCATGATGACAACTTACAATCATTTAGTTTGTGATACAGTATTATTTTTACTGTCATTTCACAGATACTAGATGATACCGAAGTAGTACATTCGAATAATCTAAGATTGTTGGCACGAGGACCTTCTCGACAAGCTTATCAGTTTACTGGTTGCGACATGAATGGTTATCATTTCCGTACAGTTAGTCGTGATAAGGGTCTCAGTACTCAGAATAGTGGTGTGTACGGCAACTACGAAACTCATAGTTATTCTAGCTCAGTGGACAATCGACCTCACATAAGCGAACTCGCGTACTATGGAAAGTTAGAAGACATAATTGAGCTTAATTATTATGGAGATTTCCATGTGGTATTATTCAAGTGTAAATGGGCTAACACTCACAATCCAAGGTATGTGAAGAAAGATAGGTTGGGGTTCACACAACTTAATTTCTCACACTTGCTATACACGGGAAGTCGCTTAGATGACGAGCCATTTATTGAAGCAAAGGTGGCCCGAATGGTCTACTATGTGGAAGGCTGGTTATTCCTGTACATATCAAACCCAGAGATGTCTACAACATGGGTGATGAGGAAGGCAACTTAGTGCATGAAAGTGAGATGATTATGAATCCAGAGTTGTCTGATTTTGATAATTCCACTGATCTACCCCTAGCCAGGCCTGGAATTGCAGAGTTCGATGATTAACTAGTGTTTGGTAAAATCATTTTGAGCTAAGTGTTATTGTTCTATATTCAATACTTGAATGTTTGACATAAATATTTGGATTTGGATTTGCAGATATGGCTCCTCGTTCAGGTCCTTGGATGGTAGAGCTCATCGATCCAGCAGGAGTTAGGACTCAGGAGCCTGTGGCTAGTAGCCAGATATTGAGCCTTCGAGATGGCAAGAAGGTCATCATGCCTTGGGGGCCTCTAGGGCCTACGGCTGCGGGCCCCGCAGCTCTGTTGGGCCAGTTCACGGGTTTGCTGGGTAATGACCAGAACCTCATCCCACTACAATATGAGGAGTGGCCCAACGTGACGGACGGAGAGAAGAATGATTTGAAGGCTACTGTGTTTGTAAGTATTCAAATATGAAATTCATTTCTGTGTTATGTGAATTTAATAGTAAGTAATAATTTATAATCATTGAATTTGATGCAGCGTTGTATTGTGATTTAGCCACCAGAGATGACAGACCGTGCGACTAAGTACATCATGGAGGATATTGGCAGGAAGTGGAAGGACTGCAAAACCCGCCTATGGAGAACATATGTGGTTAATACATACAAAGACAAATTGAAGAAGGAAGCTGAAGAGCGGGCCAGGACTTCGACTGGGAGGAGTTTTGGAGCCCCCTAGGGCATGGGCAATACACACAAGCCGGGCAGGATCTCTGCGCCTATGTGGGCACAGTTTGTGGATATGCGCCTGAGACCCGATATGGTGGTAAGTCGATTACAATTTAGTTATTATGTAAATATATTATATCAACTTAAATCATTGAAATGAATAATAATTTGTAGGAGAAAGCTCGCAAGAATTCAGCCGCCCGGAGGACATACACCTCACCCCACACTGGAGGGTCAAAGAAGTTGCGAGTTAGAGGACTGGAGTTGGTAATAATTCAGTTTGACCTTATCTTCCCTAACGTTCAGAGTTGTTCTGGTTTGAGAAAGGAGCACCGGCCGAGCACCCTGAATGAATAAGAAATGGACAGCAGAGGGAATCAATGATTCTTATTCAACCGAGTTGAAGCTAGCAACTGTTGATCGGGCGGGGGGCGCTTTGCTTTCGTGCAACGCCCTCGCAGCGGGAGGAGGTAGTTTTTGAAAGGCCCTTTCTATGTTATTAGTAAAGCCTAAATGTCCTTATTGAAAAAGAAAGCGCTAACACGCCTTAGATTATATAATTTATATCCTTCTAAAAGCAACCTTTCACCTGATATGAAAGAAGCTTACTTACTAATAAAGCGACAACACCTTCTTTCTCAAAGTAAAGTTTCCGCTTGTTACTTTAGAAAGATTGCAGGGGCGCGTTAGCGCTTTTAAAAAAAATAGAAAGTAACTTCTCCTTTTTATCGAATCTACAACTCTCTTTAATTATAGAATCAGCGATAACCTACCCTTAGATTATTTAATTTCATATCATTTTTAAAGCAAAACCTTTCACTGTTATGTAAGAAGTACTTATAATAAGCGGCAACCTTCTTTCTCAAGTAAAGTTGTACTGCGCTTGTTCTTTGAAAAGATTGCAGGGGCGTAGCGCTTTTAAAAAAAATAGAAAGTAACTTCTCCTTTTTTACGAATCTACAACTCTCTTTACTGAGCGAGACTCCATCCATACCCCTTCCCTACTAGTGGGTTATTCTTAATTTTCCATTCTATCATTTGTTTGACAGCTTAAACTAGGCTCCATTTTCTATAGGTTTTCGGTCTTAATGAAGATAGGTGGTCAGGGGCGTGTCGAACGGTCGGTGGCTGCTTAGTCTCATCCGAGAGTTTGTACTACTCTTTTTCTTTGAAAAAAAAGAAGGGGTCGATTTAGGCTCCTTCCCTTCCACTGCATAGCCGCGCTAGCAGGTACTATGAGCCCTCTGTCCCACGCATCTAACCAGCTCGCGTGGTTCACCGGTTCCACCGAAAACTCTCATTTGTTGAAGCGGAGCATAGTGCGCCTTCACGTCCTTGCGATCAACACACTCAACAATTGCAAGTTCATGCTTAAAAAGAGGTCTAGATTGTGAGTTAGGTAAGAAGCAATATCATTAACGTGAGCGGTAGGAGATTTATTATATTCACAAGCATTTATTGTAGAATGATGCTTAGAAATCTCAAGAATGATCTCCCCCTTTCTAACCTTAGGGTCATCCGTCTTGCATGCTCATCAATGATGGCACCATCAATGGCAAGGAAAGGGCGGCCAAGGATAGGCGTGGTGACATCCTCTTTGATATCCAACATAACAAAATCCATATGAAATAGCTATTATGCACGCTAACATATACATTCTCTACAATTCCCTTAGATTTCCTAACAGAGCTATTAGCAAATTGGATGTTCATGTTCACATGCATTAAGTCATGTTATCCTATACGCTTGTATAGTAGATATGGTATAACATTCACACCAGCACTTAAATCAGCTAAGGCCTTATCAAGATGATGATCATTTATAAAGAAAGAGATAGAGAAACTCCCTATATCATCTTGTTTATGAGCCACCTTGTTCAGCAGGATTTCTGAGCATTCCTCGCCAAGTGTTGCCATGGCGGTTTCTCCTACTTTTTCTTGCTAGTCAGAATTTCCTTCAAGAACATTGCATATTGGGATCTTGGTGATAGCTTCTAGGAATGGTAGTGAGACCCCCTACTTCTACAAGAGCGCCATCAATTTCTTGAACTCCTAGGCCAAGAATTGTTTCTTGTTCGCGGCCGGATAAGAGATATTTGGCTTATAAGGGGGAATAATCGGTGATGGTGGTGTAAAGCTCGGTTTATCACCCTTAGAAGTCAAAGTTGTAGCTCCCTTGATTGGTTTTTCATCAGTTTTATCCTTAGTTGTTGAGTCTGGAGTTGCAATTGTGGGATCTGGAGTTTTCTTCCCACTTCTCAATGTGAAGGCATAAGCTTAATGATTTGTGGGCTTACCAATCTTGTTGTTTGGATTAGTCGCATTGTTTCCAGGTAAAGTTCCTAGAAGACTCTCACTTAGCTTCTCCATCAAAGTACTGAACTGTAACTCTAATCATTGTTGGTTAGCTTACTGCCCTTCTGAAAAAACGTCATGAGGATTCAGTTCTCAAATATAGCTTCCTACATCTCCTCAATGTTCTTGAAGGTATCAACATTCACCCCCAGAATCATGAGTTGGAGGTGCAGTATGCTGCTGTTGGAATGGCTTACTGGGAAACCTAGGTGGTTCTTGATAGTCTTGAGCTCCATACCCCCATTGTTGTAGTTTCCATAGCCAACTTGCTTTCTATCCTCACTACCTTGTTGATATCCTACTCCATATTTGTGACATCCTAGGCAAATCCCACATCGACAAAGCACAGGGGAGATCCATGGCCTATGTGGAATAGTTCAACCTTAACTGACGTGACGGTTTGGTGGTATAGTGGTGGGGGCTTGAGATCATAGGTTCGAATCCCACCAGCACCACAAAACAAATCCGTGAGGGCTGGTCCCAAAGCGGACAATATCTTGTTAGAAAAGGTTGGATGTTACAAGTGGTATAAGAGCCTCTCCCCATCCGTCTTGAACGATGGTGGGGAAAACCTCAACGAGGATGTTGAGTCCCTGAGTGGGGTGTATGTGACATCCAACGCAAATCCCACATCGACAAAGCACGGGGGAGATCCATGGGCTATGTGGAATAGTTCAACCTTAACTGACGTGACGCGTTTGGTGGTGGGGGTTTGATCTTGAGAGGAGGAGGTCATGGGTTCGAATCGTATGAGCACCACAAGACAAATCTGTGAGGGTTGGGCCCAAAGTGGACAATATATTGTCAGAAAAGGTTGGATGTTACAATATATGCCCACATGATTGCCAAATGAGTTCTTATGTCTAAATTTGACGAACCCTTGTTGGATTTGAGGATATCCTTGTGATACAAAGTCAACCTCCTCAGTGATGGGAGCATCAATACTTAATAAATTGAGGCAGTAGCCTCCTTGGTTATCACAATCCCCGCAATAGGCACAAGCAAACACAAAAGCACTGTGAAACGCCCTGCTACAAGTTCGAGAGAATGTACTATGAGCGGGTATAAAATGCAGGTTCTAGGATTATTGATCAGTAGTTTGTTTCTTGACTTGGACAAGACAACGGGCGTTGAGCCCTAAGTAACGATCGTAGCCACTATATGGCTACGAACATGCTTATGTGAGCAACAGCCATAATAAAGTCCTGGACAACGGGCATTGTAGACAGGCCAATGGTTGTAGCACATGTAGACTTTGGGCGTTGTTCCCTATCCAACCACCATTGTGTCTTTAGGATTTAAAGATCTATCGGGCGCAGTGTCAGGCTTCCTCTTTTTCTCTCTTCTCTCATTTTGATGAACATACGAGAATTTGGGAGAGAAGTTCATAGACTGGGAGCTAGAGACATCGGATCATTGTCAAACTTTGAAGGAAGGTTTAAGGAATCATCAGGATCGATTCTGTTACACCCCGAAATTTTTTTATATCGTTTTTAGAAAGGGGGAAACACGAGTTCATTCGAGGTTACACTTAAGGGTTAGTTCGAACTAGTCGTTGGTAGGATTCAATTTGGAAAGGTGAATCAAACCAATCAGACCGAGTTAACAGCTAGCAGGGTAATACTAATTAATGAATGACTTGTAGCCTAGCTGGTTTAAGAACTAGATTAGCACTCAGCCGACCCAGGTTCGAATCCCAGCCAAGACATTTTATTTTTTTTATTTTTTTCGGCCAGCACCAAAACGACGCCGTTTTGGTCGTCTTCTTCCTTGGCCCATCAGTTCGACGACCAGCATTTTTCCGGCGACCGGAATCGCTCCGGTGACCCTTCCCAATGGCCAAGAGGCATGTTTTTAGCCTATTCGGGATAAGGAACCCCACCAGAACGTGAAGAAACCCTCGGGAATCGAGATTGGAGCTTGAGTCCATCCAGAAATGGACAAAACGGATAAGGAGTTGATCCCACTCCGGCGAAAATCTCGGAACAACGACGACCTCTCCAGAGTGCCACTCAACCCGTAAACCTTATCTCTTTTGGCTCTAATCGACTCCTTGAAGCCTATAAAACCCGGCTCTTTCTTCGAATCAAAGCATATCACATCCTAAAGCCGTCTCTCAGTCACTCTAACGAACATCTCCGGCCACCGTTGTGTTCGAGGGTTCCAGGCATCGTCGATCTAAACTGAAACCCTCTATCAGCTCGTCTCAAACTCCTAAAACTAACCCCATTCTCAGAATTGAGTTTCCATTCACCAAAATCATTTAATCCCCTCGTCGGAAATTGGCAGAACCACCGGTGTAGGAACAGGGCATAGGTAAATTACCTGTGCAGTCCCTCCTTCTTTTTCCTTTGTTATTTCGGCCCTTGAAGTTTTTCCTCGTGAAAGTTTGATCCTTAACTGTCAACTTTTTGGTATTTAACCTCTTTTCAGCTTTGACAGTTTGATCCAGGAAGTTGCGCAGCCGTTAACTCCCTATCTGCGAGTCGACTCTTTAGGTGGGTTGGTTTAAGGGAGTAAATTCCTTGGATTAATTAATTCCTCAATTTAGATAGTTATTTGGTTAAACTTTGTCACTAACCAAATATTGTGGTTATTTCCGAATTAATCGTTTGATGGGAATCGAATCAACGAGTGAGGTACTCGAGCCTTATTTTGGACTCATGCATGCTTAAATTAAGGTCCTTATAATTCTCATGGTGATTTACTGCTAACCGAGCACTAACCCATCTGAGTTGGTTTTCCCGATAGGTTAGATTAGAGTAATGAGTGACGCGGATCCTCATTAATTCCGGTTTATAAAGTTATGATGCCTAAGGTTAGAGGGACTTAAGTAGTCCGAGTGACTCCCCTACTTACCTGGAAATTGAGACGGAAACTCTTGGTTTTGACAACAAGGTGTCGTTTCTATGGAAAGTTCCATCTTTCCGGAACCGTCGGGTTTTATACCTAATTATGTTTGATTCAACTATGGTTAAATTGTGATGTTATCTTATGATGTTTGGCACCTAGTGTATACAGGTGGAAAGTAAGGCCTCGCTAGCTAGTCCTCCGCCGGGAACATCGATGGATACGGGTTCCTACCGGGTGATGGGAGTTGGGTATTGTTAGCCCCAATTGATTCATGGTAGATGGGTACGGATAGCCCCAACCGAATGATAAGAGTTGGGTGGAATTAGCCTCGACCGGATGATGGGAGTTGGGCATTGATAGCCCCAATCGATTCATGGTAGTTGGGAAGAATAGCGACTCTTGTGAAGTCCCTATTACAGGCTCAGGAGTAAGCCTTATCGATGATGGCGTAGAGGTTAGCTAGGCGGGAAGAGGGGACGCCCTATTCGATATTAATTGTGGTGTTATCGTTGAACTAACGGTTATATGATTTTTTCGCAGTTCGACCATGAAATTGAGGACCATGCCAGTTTGGTCATATGCTCCTCTTTACTTCCAACATTCCTTTGTATTTGAATGTTAAGGACAGACCCCTGAACCACCCACCAGGTCATTTCGCGGCTAATCAGGAGTAAGCGGTGCAGAAGGAGCCTCGAAAGTCATGTCGGGAGACTCTCAGTGAGTGGTCAAGGATGTTGGCTGATGACACTCAATTTGACGTGATTATCAGCCTCATTTAAGCGACATTTCTTGGCTTAAGACATGGTTTTTAGAGTAGAATAGTGAATATTCACTCAACTGCTCTATCTCGTGCCATTTGTGTTACTTTGGCCCGTTTCGGGTCTATTTGATGATTTTCTAGTGTTTTCATGATAGCACAGGTTTTTGCCGTCAAATAAAGTAGCCAAGAACGTGTCTAATGCATTGGAACCTCGAGGAACCGCACTGGAACCAGTCCACGAAGTCAATCAAGTCAACAAAATTCTGCCCCGTTTTAACATAGAGTTTTCAGCGAAGTCTCAGTTTCGGCGAAAACTCCAGAAGAAATCGGCAAAGCTCACAAGAAGAAGTTTTTGGTGAGAAGTCAAAGTTCTCGCCAAAAACTCTGAACTCAAAACTCACAGGAGAATCAGTCGATGGAGCCAGTGATTTACACTGAAGTTTTCAGTGAAAACTCCTTAAGTTTTCGCCAAAAAACCCATAACAAATCCGGCGACTTAGGGTTAAGTATAAATATTCAAACCGGCGGCCCAAAATCATACACCTCACCATATACCTCATAATACACATCATAATTCAGAACTTTAAGGAGTTCCAGACCTAAGAAGTTCGAGAGAACAGAAGTTGAAGAGTTTCGAAAGCTAGGAAGAGATCGTGACGCCATCCCTTCACCTTGGAGCTAGGATTGAAGATTACCGGAGAGCGAAGCTTTGCCAGAGTCGTCTTAATTAGGTTTTACAGTTTCGATATGTTCTTCCTTTTCATGATGAACTCTGTTTCTGCCTTTGATTCTTTCGTTATGACCATGAGTAGCTAAACTCGTAGAGCTTAGACTAGATGAACCCTAAGTGACCCAGGGCTTTAAAGCGGTCACAGATCGGCGGTGATTAGATTCAAAGTTCAGTCAGTTTCTCTTTCATGTTTGGTTTGTTCTTCGTTGTTCATGTTTCTTGTCTGGCTTGATCACCTAGATTAGATTCTTGTTAAGCTAAGGATAGAAGCGAATGCTCGCCTTACTTTAAAACACCAAATCAATCAATTAACCTATTCATTGGAGTGTGCCTTTCGTAGGAACCAGTTAGGGTTAATCCACTGCAAGAGTAACTCATAAATCGTTAGTAATTCCACCAGTGAGTTTAGTCGTCGCAAGAAGCGACCGTACTCGGGCGGCTAATTAATCTTGGTAGCTAGATCGGATAGAGCGAACGTTCGCCAGTCTTAAACCTAAGGGTCAGGAGTTATGGTGGTGTCTTAGAACTAATTGAATGAGAATTGAAATCCGCTGATCTGTTGATTGCCAATGCTCTGGTGAACTAAGGGGGATTCGAAGTCTAAACTTGTCTGTCATCTTTGTTAAGTCGACCAATCTTACCAATCTGTCTTTCAATTTAGTTTTTAATTTCCTTGCATTTTCTAGAATATAAGTCGTGGAACTCACACCACGCATAACGTGTTAAACCTGAGTAATCTGCCTTTACATTTAAGTAGATGATTATTAGAAGACCGGTGGAATACGATCTGCTTAGCTTCCAGTTTCGTAGTTATTTAATCACATCCTACAACGTTCATCAAATTGGCGCCGTTGCCGGGAGTTCTTTTAATTGTGTGAAAGAAGAACTGGCATTTTATTCCTCTACTTTCCATCTTTCATTTTTCCATCCCCTTCGATTTTACACTGGTTGTGTTTGTTTTTGTCATTTGTAGGTGATGAGCTGTAAAACAATGATCAAATACTACAAAGCTAAAAAGCTAAGCAGATCGTATTCCACAGGTCTTCTAATGATTGACTACTCAAATATAGAGGCAAGTTACTCAGGTTTAACACTTTGTGCGTGGTGTGAGTTCCACGACTTCTAATTCTAAGAAGTGCACAGAAATTAAAAAATAAAACTGAAAACAAACTGAAAAAAACTGAAAGATTGGTTGATTAAGTAAAGATGACAGACAAGCTTAGACTTTGAATCCCCCTTCGTTCACCAGAGCATTGGCAATCAACAGATTCAGCGGATTTCGATTCTCATTCAATCAATTCTAAGACACCACCATAACTCCTTACCCTTAGGCTTAAGAATGGCGAACTTCGCTCTATCCGATCTAGCTACCAAGATTAATTAGCCGTCCAGGTACGGTCGCCTCTCGCAACGACTTAAATAACTGGTGCAATTACTAACGATTTATGAGTTACTCTTGCAGTGGATTAACCCTAACTGGTTCCTTCGAAAGGCACACTCCAATGATTAGGTTAATTGTTCAATTTGATGTTTTAAAGTAAGGCGAGCGTTCGCTTCTATCCTTAGCTTAACAAGAATCTAATCTAGGTGATCAATCCAGACAAGACACATGAACAATGAAGAACAAATCAAACATGAAAGAGAAACTGATTGAACTTTGAATCTAATCACCACCGATCCGTGACCGCTTTAAAGCCCTAGGTCACTTAGGGTTCATCTAGTCTAAGCTCTACGAGTTTAGCTACTCATGTTTTTCACAAAAGAATCAAAGACAAAGATAGAGTTCATCTTGAACAGAGGAAGAACAGAAAAGGATCTGAAAAACCTAATTAAGACGACTCCGACAGAACTTCGATCTCCGGCAATCTACAATCCTAGCTCCGAGTCTTCGAGATGAAAGGGATGGCGTCACGATCTATTCCTGGCTCTTCGAACTCTAAACTCTACTCCAGAACTCTTGAGAATCCTCGAAGTATTTGGTATTAGTTGGTATTATGATATATATTTGATATTGGGCCGCCGGTTAAGTATTTATACTTAACCCTAATACCACCGAAATTTGCCTGGAATTTTCGCCGAAAACCTAAGGGATTTTTCAGCCGAAAATTCCCTTGTAAATGGGATAACTGCTCGGCTGAATTCTCCTGTGATTTTTCGTACTGCCAGTTCTAGGCGAAAACTTGGTGTTTTCGCCTTCAAAGTTCTTCTTCGAAAGTTCTGCTGATTTCTTCATGAGTTTTCGCCGAAAATCCAAGGGATTTTCGCCGAAAACTTCTTTGTAAATGGGAGCAGGATATGGTTCGACTTGATTGACTCCTTGGATCGATTCCGGTGCGATTCCTCGAAGTTCAAACGCCTTAGACACGTCCTAGGCTACTTTATTTGACGGCAAAAACCTGTGCTAACATGAAAACACTAGAAAACCATCAAATAGACCCGAAACGGGCCAAAGTAACACAAATGGCACGAGATAGAGTAGTTGAGTGAATATTCCTATTCTACCCTAAAAACCATGTCTTAAGCAAGGAAATGTCGCTTAAATGGGGCTGATAATCACGTCAAATCGAGTGTAATCAAAATACCCCACACTTAAGCTTTTGCTTGTCCTCAAGCAAACTGAATAGAAACGCTCATGTTCACAAATGATAAGATTTATTAAATTGGAGTTCAATCAAACACAATGAATTATTAGACAGATAATTCCTTGAACAAGAAACCTATCATGCATACTGATTAGCCAAACAACCTTGTCTCACTAAAAACTGCACACGACAAGTAATAGCAACCAATTATGCACAAATTTGACCTGACCGACCAGACTCCTCACACAGGAAATATTTAGTAAACGGGGAACTCTCGCTCTCTGTGTTTAAGGACGTGTTTCTGCTCTCAATCATTTTCTGTTACTGAATTCTGTCATAGGTTTGCAATTCAACCACATCTCCACCACTGTGACAACACGAGTAACTAGTCAAGAAGGACTTCCCTGCTAGGACTGTAACGAATTCTACACTACAAGAGTTTATGATGAGATGGATGATGGGAATGTATGATGATGGATTGGTGCGGTGTAGCTTTCGACTAACTTCCCTCGAATCTAGCCTATGGCTTCCTACCGTCGAACCAGACACGGGTGGAATAGTGGACGCTCGTCCTATGATACCCTCAAGCAACCTAGCACTTTATTTTCTTTACACATTTTTTTTCTTTTGACTTTTCTTTAGCTTCGTTCTTCCATTTGTAGGGAGAAGAACGTTTATTGACTAAAACTTGAAACTTTTCTGATTTTTCTGCTTTTCTTTTTTGACATTTCTTTTGTTTTTCTTTGTCTTCTTTTTTTCTAATTTTTTTTCTTTGTGCCGTTTCTTTCTTTTAGTGGGGTTTACACATTTGGACATAATAGCTAAGACCACCTGTTTAATGGCTATAGGCAGGTTACCACAAACCGACTTCCGGTAGGTCAATCTAGAACTACAACCACAGGGGATCAACGGGGAATGAAAGAATGGGAAATGGTTGTAATGTATATTGAACCGAAAGAACAGGCCAAGCTCAAGGGTTTAAACCTAATGGATTGATCGTTTGGTAGGCTATCTGGCTTAGTAGCTGAATCTAGGTGCCCCTATCATTCTAGAACTCGTGTCATCGTGTGGTCCCGAGTAGGTCTCATGCAAATTCTAACTCATTCAAGAAAACAGAAAATCACTCAAAAAGAATTGAAATTGCAAGTTATGTGCAATGGATCAAAAGCTCACATTTGGTTTGCTAGTCGGATTCGGTCATTTTCATGCAATCAAGGCTACAAACTACAAGTGTGATTTTAAAAATCTGTTCTGACCAGCAATTTAGCATCACAGTAAACATGTTGGTTCTCAAGTTCTAGGTTAAGCAGTCTAACATCATTATGAAAGATTGAACAACAACTTAACATCAAAAATCAAGAACTGAGTCATTCTAATGGTAGAGAGACTGGACAGGAATCACGAGGAACACAAAAACACAATCAAGGGCAATCAAGTTCATGCAAGGTTTCTAGCATCCTACCCCACACTTAAATCGTACTATGTCCTCACAGAACTAAATCTACAGTTCAGAGTGAAGTAGAAGAACCTAGACCGAGATGGTTGGTGTAGGGGATGAGCACGGATCCTGGAGCAGATGCCATCTACCAAAGCAAAGCAAAGGGAATCTACCGATTGCCTGCAAAACAAAAACAAATGAAAGATAAAAAGGAAACCAGGACAAGTGTCCCGGATCCACACAGAAAAAAGTTGGATCGAAATCCGAAAAGAAGAAATAAAAAGAAAGGACCAGAAAAGGAATACAACCCGATCACTACTGGTCAGGCGCATCGGGAGGGGCAATGTGGAGGGTGTCGCCTATATGTCGCTGCCATGCCAGCTGTGCCTCATACCTCTCGTCAATGCGGCGCATGTGCTGCTGCATAATAGTCCATCTGGCGTCCTGAGCGCGTTATCAGTGATGCGCCACTCCTGGAGTCGCTCATATAGCTCTCTGATGTCAGCTGGATGCGGTCGGTGCTGAGGATGAGGTGCCTGGTATGGCTCTGGAATGGGCGGCGGCGACTGGTACTCATACCCTGCCTGATGATGTGGCGAGGGTGTATGATCATGAAACACTGGCTCTGACTAGGGCTGCGGCACCCCAGAATCATCTTCTTCCTCCGACTCGGCCTCGTGATGGAGAGGAGGAGGCGCCGCCACCTGTGGACTGGGTCCAACTCAAGGGAGTACTTGACGCTAAATCTCCACCGACGGTGTACACTCTGCGTCGTGGGACGTCCGGGCCATATTCATGGCTGAGACCGAGGGAGATGATGAGTCGGCCGACGAAGTTGCATCCCAGGAGTGAGCGAGGTGGCTTCGTCTTCTGAGTCTTCTAGCGGAATAGGCGTGCAAGCACCCATCCGGGATGAAGAGGGTAACTCTCCCAGATGGCGCGATGGAGGAGAAGCTCCTCTCTGCTGATATGGTGGCGGTCCTTCTCTGGAGCAAACAGTAGTGATCTACGCCAAACCATATGAATGAATCGATAGAGAGGATGAGAGAGGGACTTAACTGAGTTGTGCTTCGTGGTTGAGCATCAGGCACTCCAGTCATGTGGCTCCAGAGCGCGTCATACTCGTCTCCGCTGCCGGAGTTGTTCTCCCAGCCGAGTGTGATGTCCCTGGTAGTGCTCGTCGGGGATCCCGAGATGAACTGTAAACTCATCGTAGGTGAAGTCCTTGTACACTCCGCCAAGATAGAAAGAGACGACCTTCTTGTGTTGCCTCTTCTTGTGCTCGTCCAGATCGAATGTCACCCAAAACTCCTGGAAAGCGACGTCTGAGAAGTCAGCAGCTATGGTGGTCAGCTCCAGCAGTCCTGCAGGTATCAATGCGTCGAGCACATTCCGGTGCCAGTCCTCATCGTGCTCGAAGAGTGACTCCATAGATAATGGGCGAACATCAGCTCCAGGAACATGCTCGAGCCTCTGGTAGCGCTCGAAGTAGTACTGGGGCAGGCGGGCAACAGTGGCGTGGTACCCAACACGACCAGGAAAAGCTGGTGGAGGGCCCTGGACAGCGGGTGTGACGGTAGCGGGGACTCAGGAGCTAGAGCCGGTGTCAAGTCGTGCCTTAGTCCTGCGCTCATGAGTGGCATTCCTATAGCCAGAAACGAAACCAGATTAGTTAACTAAAAACCCACCCCACACTTAGTAGAAAAACTCAATTTCACAAAGAAATGAGGAAAACCGAGTGGGAGTAAGCAAATTAAGTAACGGTAATCACGATAAATCACAAATCATGCATATGTCTAGCCGGAATGTTCATAACATAATTAGGGATCAGAAGTCAAACCGAAATTCAAAAAGTCAACATCATAGCACATTGAACCCTAATCATGGCAATTACTAGCTCAAGCGGGAAATGATGACATAATTAATAACTCAGATGGCAAACACAGTAATATGAACGTGAATGAACACACATGGCAGCCAAACAAACATAGATAATTCAAGGTCAAACCGACATTTCATAAAAGTCAACACCGCATAGAATCGATCCTTAGTATATCAACACAAATCAAATGGTATTATAATTCAACACAATTCTCCCTAAGCATGCTAGATCAGTCCAAAACATTCAGCTAACCTAGTTCACACGAAATCAGTCGGCACGCAAATCAAGGTAAACCAAAAAGTCAATATGAAAGTCAACCCTGACAAAATTTAGCATTCAACATGTCAAAAGATTCGGAATGAAAAGTTCTACAACTTACCTTGAAGCCATGGGTGCTGAAAATGAACGGAGAGAGAGAAATCGGTGAAAAATCGAAAAATTTAGGGTTTGGCTGTACGGGAGCTCTAGAGCTCCGATTCGACGGATCTATGGCTCAAAAATATTTGAAAAGGGAGGGAGAGGTGCGGCGGCGGAAAACGGATGGCGACGGTGAAAATGTGGCGGCGGCGGCGGCGGAAAATGGATGGTGACGGTGAAAATGTGGCAGCGGCGGCTGGGTTTTAAACAGGGGGATGAGTTTTGGTTATTTTCGAAAATGAAGAAGTGAGGGGAGAGAGAGAAACGAGACCGGGAAATAGGGGGAAAAATTGTTTGATTTCGTCTCAAGTTTTCGGCGAAAATGTGTGCAATTTTTCGCCGAAAACACAAGTGAAAAACGTCTGCCGGTTTTCAAAGGAGTTTTCGCCGAAAACTCATAGAGTTTTCGCCGAAAAGTTTAGTTAAAATCGACCAGAAAACACAGTGGGATTTTCAAGTAAGTTTTCACCGAAAAATGGGTCAGTTTTCGCGGAAAATTTTGACCTGTACGATTGAAAATATTTTCGCAATCCCGGCAAACTTCAGAAAATCACAATTAAATCCACAAAAATCGCAACAACCTCAAACAACTTGCTATTGAAACAATGACACACAGACTACACACAAAAATAAGAAATCATGCAAACTTACACTTTTGGCTCCCCCGAACCGACTCTAAAACACTAAGTTTGACACAAATGAAAAACTGACTCCAGCCGTGGGTTGCCTCCCACGAAGCGCTCTTTTATTAAAGTCCTTGAGCTGGATGATACCTGGATGGTATTAGGAGACATCCCAACTCAGGATCTTCTTAACGCTAGCATCGGAGTTCATGAAGTAGAGCTTCGGGGCATCTCCGTCAAGCATTTATTTCTTCCCGTTAGCATGTATGAGCTTGGTACGTCCATCGGGAAGGTGATCAGTGATCTTGAACGAACCAAAAAGTTATTTCAAGGGATCATCTTCTACAAGGAAGACGGTGGAAGGAATGAGAACGATCGCTTCGTCTTCTCTTTAACCTCCGGCTTCGTATCACCAGGATCGGTGATCGTCGGCATTTCCTTAGGAGATGCTTTTGGCTTCTCCTTCAATACTTGTTCCGGCGCCGGTAGCTCGGAACGAATTGGTGGTGCAGCTGGCTCGGTAGAAGATGGTGGAACAACTGGCCTCCAGACCATTTGAGTATTCGTCTTCTGATGATTTCTTCTCCGTGACCTGCCAGGTTCCTTGCTCGGCGGTGAAGAAGAGGCTTTCAGTTCCTTCATCTTTGACGGCTTCTGAACAACAGATTTGGGTTTCTGCTTGGTAATCTGTTCAACACCTGCAACAACAATTGATCTAGGAACACTAGAAGAGATGTCAGTAACGGAGTTGACCGGAGTCACTCCACAGTTTTAACAGCTAGACAATGAGATTCTTCATTCTAAGAGGTATATTTCATTCCGTCTTTAAGGCGGAACGTTATCATGTCTTTACCAACCCTCAAAGTTAAAGAACCATTTGGAACGTTAATTTGCATTCCAGTTGTTGCCATGAAGGGTCATCCTATGAGAATGGTAGAATCATCCTTACTAGTATCTATGATCACATAGTCAGCTAAGAACGTGAAAGGACCACATTTAGTAACAACGTCTTTTATCTCTCCTCTCGGAGTTTTCAATGATCTATCAGCAAAGACAAGTTGTATGCTAGTTGGTTTAAGTTTTCCTAGGTTCAATTTTTCAAATAAACTCATAGGCATAACATTGACCGACGCGCCTAGATCAACCAAACTACGTTCTATCTCAACATCATTGATAATAGAGGAAGCGTGAAAGAACCAGGATCAGAACACTTAGCTGATATGGCGATGAAGGCTTCTTGCTACGAGCGGCAGGATATCCTTCTTTACCTCCCCACATGCCAGTCTCGATCCTCGCGTTCGGTAGCAATGCTCTTGGAAAAGGAGGCTTCACGTAGTACGAAGCAAGAGGAGGATCATACTCCTTAGGTGCCTCCTTCGGTGCTTCCTTCTTCTCTGGAGCTTCATCGGTCCTGCATAAATTAGAAGAAGCATTAGTAGATGAGTATGACGGTTCTTGAATGGATACCATCTTAGCTTGCTCCTTTCTCGGATTTGGCTCGGTTTGGCTCGAAAGTTGGCCAAATGGTTGACCAGATGCTAGCATGCTAGAAATCTGGTTCACAGCCTGCTCAATTTTTTGACCGGATGCGATCTGTTCTTGGTTGAGAAGAGCTTAGGCTTTGAACTGACTATCATGATCGTCAAGTCTGGTGATGATCTGACTAAGCTTCTTGTCCAGTTCACTTACGTTGTTTTCCCTCTGAAGTTGCTGCCCTATGTAGGTATTGTTCAGATATTGATTCTGGCGATTGCCAGGAGCAGTTCCATAGTTACCCGGATTGTGGTGCGGTGGCTGGTAGACACCTACCATCAGATGATTCGGCTTCTGATCCTGAGCTGGACCAGCTGGTCGGCTGTTCTGGTTCTGGTTGGCACCGGCATTGATAGGGAGGTCTATCATGATAATTCCCCTGTTGCCTGAAATTGCGGTAGCCAGCATAACCATTCTGATTATTGATGAAGCCCTGTTGAACAAAATTGACTTCTTCGGCAGACCAGACTTCTGTTTTACCAAAATTCTGGCATCAGCCTCCATTATGCGCACAAGCTCCACACCACTCGCAATCGGCAACGTAGACAGCGACTGCCGGTGGCTTGATGGGTGTAGAAGACTTCTTCAGATGCTTCTCTACTTCTCCTTGATAGTTGCTTCGAGATCGAGCTTGCTTCTAGATCCTTCAGATTGTCATTCCCAGTTCCTCGACTTGGAAGCACAGTTCACGAAATGAAGAAGAGCAGTTTCAGGTGTAAGTGTAGTGCAATCCCCTTCAGCTAGGGAATTGACCCATTTGGCATATTCTTTTCGAAGACCTCGAGCAAAGATTTCAGCTAACTGCCTCTGCTCGAAACCGTGATGAGGACAGTTGCAGAGAAGTTCTTGGAATTGATTCCAAGTTTCATATAAGCTTACTCCTTCCTTCTGAGAGAATCTGGCGATGCTGTCCTTGAAGGCTATTGTTCTGGCAGAAGGGAAGTACTCTTCGACGAAGTCTTGAGCAAGAGTCTCCCAGTCGGTGTAGTAGCCAGGTGGTTTGCCAGTAAGCCACCTCATAGCAGCGCCTTTCAGAGAGAACGGGAAAGCTCTCAAGCAAAGAGTGTTCTTGTCGAGATTCCCATTCTTGAAAGTGCTGCAGAGATCAAGGAAGTCCGCCAGATGCTTGCACGGACTGTCTAGTGGCCTGCCTTCAAACTGTAGATCCCTAGAGATCATAGTCAAGAATGGAATCTTGATCTCATAGTCAAGATCTCCTTCAATGCGTGGCACGGTGATAGAAGATCGAACGCTAGTCGCGCTCGACTTGTTGTAGTCAGCTAGACTCTTCGGTGCAACTAGTGGTGGTTGACCGCCTGGTGGTGGTGGTGGTGGTGGTAATCAATCATCCATGGTAGGAGATGGAGGAGGTGAAAGTGACTCTTGTATGAAGCGGATGAAGATGACGGTGAAGATGGAGATGAGGAACTCTCCTTCAGTTCCTTGATCTTGATCGGAGTGACGGATGGAAGTGGATTGGTTCTGCTTCTCTTCGAATCTGTGATTGTCTCGGTGGAGCAGAACTGCCTAGTTTCTCTACACTCTTAGCCTTGTCGTCCTTGGCAGTTTGAGAGCACGTGAGCGGGCGGCGGTGCATACACCTGTGAACAACCTACAAATAACAAAAACAAACACAACCAGTGTAAAATCGAAGTGGATGGAAAGGTGAAAGAAGGAAAGTAGAAGAATAAGATGCTAGTTCTTCTTTCGAACAATCAAAAGAAGTCCCCGGCAACGGCGCCAATTTGATGAGCTGTAAAACAGTGATCAAATACTACAAAGCTAAAAAGCTAAGCAGATCGTATTCCACGGGTCTTCTAATGATTGACTACTCAAATATAGAGGCAAATTACTCAGGTTTAACACTTTGTGCGTGGTGTGAGTTCCACAGACTTCTAATTCTAAGAAATGCACTGGAAATTAAAAAATAAAACTGAAAACAGACTGAAAGATTGGTTGATTAAGAAAAGATGACAGACAAGCTTAGACTTTGAATCCCCCTTCGTTCACCAGAGCATTGGCAATCAACAGATCAGCGGATTTCGATTCTCATTCAATCAATTCTAAGACACCACCATAACTCCTTACCCTTAGGTTTAAGACTGGGAACGTTCGCTCTATCCGATCTAGCTACCAAGATTAATTAGCCGCCCGGGTACGGTCGCCTCTCGCAATGACTTAAATAACTGGTGCAATTACTAATGATTTATGAGTTACTCTTGCAGTGGATTAACCCAAACTGGTTCCTACGAAAGGCACACTCCAATGATTAGGTTAATTGTTCGATTTGATGTTTTAAAGTAAGGCAAGCGTTCACTTCTATCCTTAGCTTAACAAGAATCTAATCTAGGTGATCAATCCAGACAAGACACATGAACAATGAAGAACAAATCAAACATGAAAGAGAAACTGATTGAACTTTGAATCTAATCACCGCCGATCTGTGACCGCTTTAAAGCCCTGGTCACTTAGGGTTCATCTAGTCTAAGCTCTACGAGTTTAGCTACTCATGTTTTTCACAAAAGAATCAAAGACAAAGATAGAGTTCATCTTGAACAGAGGAAGAACAGAAAAGGATCTGAAAAACTTAATTAAGACGACTCCGGCAGAACTTCGATCTCCGATAATCTGCAATCCTAGCTCCGAGTCTTCGAGATGAAAGGGATGGCGTCATGATCTCTTCCTGGCTCTTCGAACTCTAAACTTTACTCCAGAACTCTTGAGAATCCTCGAAGTATTTGGTATTAGTTGGTATTATGAGATACATTTGATATTGGGCCGCCGGTTAAGTATTTATACTTAACCCTAATACCGCCGGATTTTGCCTGGAATTTTCGCCGAAAACCTAAGGGATTTTTCGCTGAAAATTCCTTTGTAAATGGGATGACTGCTCGGCTGAATTCTCCTGTGATTTTCGGACCGCCAGTTCTCGGTGAAAACTTGGTGTTTTCGCCGAAAAGTTCTTCTTGAAAGTTCTGCCGATTTCTTCATGAGTTTTCGCCGAAAACTCTAAGGGATTTTGGCCGAAAACTTCTTTGTAAATGGGAGCAGGATATGGTTCGACTTGATTGACTCCTTGGATCGATTTCGGTGCGATTCCTCGAGATTCCAATGCCTTAGACACGTCCTAGGCTACTTTATTTGACGGCAAAAACCTGTGCTAACATGAAAACACTAGAAAACCATCAAATAGACCCGAAATGGGCCAAAGTAACACAAATGGCACGAGATAGAGTAGTTGAGTGAATATTCGCTATTCTACCCTAAAAACCATGTCTTAAACAAGGAAATGTCGCTTAAATGAGGTTGATAATCACGTCAAATCGAGTGTCATCAGTAGGTTGTTCACAGGTTTATGCACCACCGTCCTCTCACGCGCTCCCAAACCGCCAAGTACGGCAGGGCTAAGAGTATAGAGAGACCAGGTAGTTCTGCTCCACCTAGACAATCACAAATTTCAACAAGAGGTAGAACCAATCCACCTCCATCTGTCACTCCAATTAAGATCGAGGAACTGAAGGAGAGTTCCTCATCTTCACCGTCATCTTCATCCGTTTCATACACTGAATCACTTTCACCTCCTCCATCTCCTAGGATGGGTGATCAGTTACCACCACTGGGCGCACCGAAGAGTCTAGCTGACTACAACAAGCCGAGCGCGACTAGCGTTCGATCTTCTATCGCCGTGCCACGCATCAAAGGAGATCCTGACTATGAGATCAAGATTACTTTCTTGACCATGATCTCTGGGGATCTACAATTTGAAGGCAGGCCACTTGACAATCCGTGCATGCATCTGGCGGATTTCATTGATCTCTGCGGCACTTTCAAGAAAAGGGAATCTCGACAAGAACACTCTATGCTTGAGGGCTTTCCCGTTCTCTCTTAAAGGCGCAGCTAAGAGGTGGCTCACTGGCAAACCACCTGGTTACTACACAAACTGGGATACTCTTGCTCAAGACTTCGTCGAAGAGTACTTCCCTCCTTCCAGAACAACCGCCTTAAAGGACAGCATCGCTAGATTTTCTCAGAAGGAAAAAGTGAGCTTATATGACACTTAGAAGATGGAGCTCCTCTATAACTGTCCTCACCACAGTTTCGAGCAGAGATAGTTAGCTGAAATCTTTGCTCGAGGTCTTCGTGAAGAATTTGCCACATGGGTCAACTCTCTAGCTGAAGGGGATTGCACTACCCTCACACCTGAAGCTGCTCTTCTCCACTTCGTGAACTGTGCTTCCAAGTCAAGGAACTGGGAACGACAATCAGAAGGATCAAGGAGCAAGCTTGATCTTGAGGCAACCATCAAATCAGAAGTTGAGAAGCATCTGAAGAAGTCTTCTACACCTATCAAGCCGCCAGCAGCCTCTGTCTACGTTGCTGATTGCGAGTGGTGTGGAGCTTGTGCTCATAATGGAGTCCGATGCCAGAACTTTGGCAAAGCAGAAGTCTGGTCTTCCGAAGAAGTCAATTTCGTTTCTCAAGGCTTCAACAACAACCAACAAGGTTATGTTGGCTACCGCAACTACACTCAGGATCAAAAGCCAAACAATCCGACGGGAGGTGTCTACCAGCCGCCGCACCGAAATCAGGGTAACGATAGAACTGCTCCTGGCAATCGCCAGAATCAATATCTGAACAATACTTATACATGACAGCAGCATCAGAAGGAGAACAACGTCAGTGAACTCGACAAGAAGCTCAATCAGATCATCACCAGGCTTGACGATCATGATAGTCAGTTCAAAGCTCAAGCTCTCCTCAACCAAGAACAGATTGCTTCCGGTCAAAGAATAGAGCATGCAGTGAACCAGATCTCTAGCATGCTAGCATCTGGTCGACCATATGGCCAACTCCCTAGCCAAACCGAGTCGAATCCGAGAAAGGAGCAAGCTAAGATGGTATCTATTCAAAATCTAACGAACTCACCTATTGATACTTCTTCTAATTTATGCAAGACCATTGAAGTTCCGGAGAAGAAGACACCAAAGGAAGAGGCGCCTAAGGAGTATGATCCTCCTCTTGCTCCGTACTATGAGAAGCCTCCCTTCCCGAATGCATTGCTACCGAACGCAAGGATCGAGACTGGCATGTGGAGAAACAAAGAAGGATACCCTACCATCCGTAGCAAGAAGCCTTCCTCATCATATCCAGCTAAGTGTTCCGATCCTGGTTCTTTCACCTACCTCTAGTCATTAATGATATTGAGATAGAACGTAGTTTGGTTGATCTAGGTGCATCTGTTAATGTCATGCCTATGAGTTTGTTTGAGAAATTGAATCTAGGAGAATTTGAACCGACTAGCATGCAACTTTTCTTTGCTGATAGATCATTGAAAACGCCTAGAGGAGAGATCAAGGATGTTGTCACTAAATGTGGTCATTTCACTTTCTTAGCTGATTTTGTGATTATAGATACTAACGAAGAGGATTCTACTATTCTTATAGGTCGACCCTTCATGGCAATAACCAGAATGAAAATCAATGTTCCGAGTGGTTCTTTGACCTTGAGGGTTGGTAAAGAAACGATAACATTTCGCCTTAAGGACGGTATGAAATACACTCCTATGAATGAAGAACCTCACTGTCTTGTTGTTGAAACTGTGGAGTTGACTCCTGTCAACTCGTTACTGATGTCTCTTCCAGTGTTTCTAGATCAACTGTTGTTGCAGGTGTTGAACAGATCATCAAACAGAAACCAGGATCTTCGGCACAAAAGCCGCCAAAGATGAAGGAACTGAAAGCCTCTTCTTCTCAACCGAGCAAGGAGCCTGGCAAGCTACGGAGGAAGTACCAGAAGAAGACTCAAATGGTCTAGAGGCCAGTTGCTCCGCCATCCTCTTCCGAGCCAGTTGCACCACCAATCCCTGTCAAGCCACCGGCGCAAGAGCAAGAGAAGAAGGAGAAGCCAAAAGCATCTCCCAAGGAAGCGCCAAAGATCACAGATCCCGGTGAAATGAAGCCGAAAGTCAAAGAGAAGATAAAGCCGCCCTCATTCCTTCCATTGCAATATTCACGAAGGATGATCTCTCGAGAGAACTGTTTGGACCGTTCAAGATCACTGATCAACTTCCCGATGGACACACTAATGGGAAGAAATTCACGCTCACCGAAGATACCCCAAAGCTCTACTTCATGAATTCTGACGCTAGCGTTAAGGAGATCCTGAGTTGGGATGTCTCCTAATACCATCCAGGTATCGTTGATGACACTCGATTTGACGTAATTATCAGCCTCATTTAAGCGACATTTCCTTGCTTAAGACATGGTTTTTAGGGTAGAATAAAGAATATTCAATCAATTGCCCTATCTCGTGCCATTTGTGTTACTTTGGCCCGTTTCGGGTCTATTTGATGGTTTTCTAGTGTTTTTATGTTAGCATAGGTTTTTACCGTCAAATAAAGTAGCCAAGGACGTGTCTAAGGCATTGGAACCATGAGGAATCGCACTGGAATAGATCCAAGGAGCCAACCAAGTCAAACAAACTCCTGCCCCAGTTTACAAAGGAGTTTTCGCGAAAATCCCCCAGTGTTTTCGGCGAAAATGCAAGAACAAAATCACTGATGTCAACTGAAGGATATTTTCGGTGAAAACACTAAGTTTTCACCGAAAACTGTTGGGCCGAAAATCACAAAGAAATCAGCCAACTGTCATCCCCTTTTGTGAAGGAATTTTCGGTGAAAATTCCTTACTATTTTCGCCAAAAATCCTAGTTAAAATCTGGCGGTATTAGGGTTAAGTATTTATACTTAACCGACGGCCCAAATCAAAAAGACCATTCATAATACACTTTTCATAATCAGAATTTCGAGGATTCTCTGAGAGTTCTGAAAGAGAGTTTAGAGTTCGAAGAGCCGGAAAGAGATCGTGACGCCATCCCTTCCATCTCGAGGACTCGGAGCTAGGATTGCAGTCTACCGGAAGATCAAAGTTCTGCCGGAGTCGTCTTAATTAGGTTTTTCAGATTCTTTTCTGTTCTTCCTTTGTGTGATGAACTCTTTCTTTGTCTTTGATTCTTTTGTGATGAATATGAGTAGCTAAACTCTTAGAGCTTAGACTAGATGAACCCTAAGTGACCCAGGGCTTTAAAGCGGTCACGGATCGGCGGTGATTAGATTCAAAATTCAATCAGTTTCTCTTTCATGTTTGGTTTGTTCTTCGTTGTTTATGTTTCTTGTCGGGATTGATCACCTAGAATAGATTCTTGTTAAGCTAAGGATAGAAGCGAACGCTCGCCTTACTTTAAAACATCAAACTGAACAGTTAACCTTATAATTGGAGTGTGCCTTTCGTAGGAACGGTTAGGGTTAATCCACTGCAAGAGTAACTCATAAATCGTTAGTAATTCCACCAGTTAAGTTAAGTCATTGTGAGAGGCGACCGTACCCGGACGACTAATTAATCTTGGTAGCTAGAACGGATAGAGCGAACGTTCGCCGGTCTTAAACCTAACGGTTAGGAGTTATGGTGGTGTCTTAGAACTGATTGAATGAGAATTGAAATCCGCTGATCTGTTGATTGCCTATGCTCTGGTGAACGAAGGGGGATTCGAAGTCTAAGTTTTCTGTCATCTCTGTTTTCAACCCTAATTTCCAATCTGCTTTTAGTTTCAATTTTTAATTTCTCTGCATTTCTTAGAATTAGAGTCGTGGAACTCACACCACGCACGAAGTGTTTAAATCTGAGTAATTTGCTAGCTTATTTGAGTAGTCGATCATTAGAAGGCCCGTGGAATACGATCTACCCTAGCTTTTGTTAGCTTTGTTAGTTATTTGTTTGAACACACGCACAATGACACGCTCATTAAATTGGCGCCGTTGCCGGGGACTTCTTTTGATTGGTTGAAAGAAGAACTGGCAATTTATTCTTCTACTTTCCATTTTTCACGTTTCCACCCACTTCGATTTTACACTGGTATTTGTTTGTTTCTGTTATTTGTAGGTTGTTCACAAGTGTATGCATCGCCGCCCTTGGACTCGCTCCCAAACGACAAGGCTAAGAGTATAGAGAGATCAGGTAGTTCTGGTCCACTTCGACAATCACAGATTCCAAGGAGAAGCAGAACCAATCCACCTCCATCCATCACTCCGATTAAGATCGAGGAACTGAAGGAGAGTTCCTCATCTTCACCTTTACCGTCACCTTCATCCGTTTCATACACCGAGTCACTTTCACCTCCTCCATATCCTACCATGACTGATCAATTACCACCACCAGGCGGAAATCCACCACCGCCGCCTGCACAGAAGAGTCTAGCTGATTACAACAAGCCGAGCGCGACTAGCGTTCGATCTGCCATTGTCGTGCCGCGCATTGAAGGAGATCCTGACTATGAGATCAAGATTCCATTCTTGACTATGATCTCTAGGGATCAACAGTTTGAAGGCAGGCCACTAGACAATTCGTGCACACATCTAGCGGATTTCCTTGATCTCTGCAGCACTTTCAAGAACGGAAACCTCGACAAAAACACTCTTTGCTTGAGAGCTTTCTCGTTCTCTCTGAAAGGCGCAGCCAAAAGGTGGCTTACTGACAAACCACCTGGATATTACACTGATTGGGATACTCTGGCTTAGGACTTCGTTGAAGAATACTTCCCTCCTGCCAGAACAACAGCCATCAAAGACAGCATCGCCAGATTCTCCCAAAAAGAAGGCGAAAGCTTGTACGATACTTGGAATCGATTCCAAGAACTTCTTTACAACTGTTCTCATCACAGATTCGAGCAGAGGCAGTTAGCCGAAATCTTTGCTCGAGGTCTTCGAGAAGAATCTGCCAAGTGGGTCAATTCTCTAGCTGAAGGGGATTGCACTACGCTCACACCTGAAGCTGCTCTTCTTCATTTCGTAAACTGTGCTTCCAAGTCGAGGAACTGGGAGCGACAATCAGAAGGATCAAGGAGCAAGCTCGATCTCGAAGCTACTATCAAGGTAGAAGTAGAGAAGCATCTGAAGAAGTCTTCTACACCAATCAAACCGCCGCAGCTTCTGTCTATGTTGCCGATTGCGAATGGTGTGGAGCTTGTGCGCATAATGGAGGCCGATGCCAGAATTTTGGTAAGACAGAAGTCTGGTCTGCCGAAGAGGTAAATTTCGTTCAACAAGGCTTCGTTAACAATCAAAATGGTTATGCTGGCTACCGTAACTTCAGGCATCAAGGGAACTATCAAGACAACCTCCCTACAATAATGGCGCCAACCAGAACCAGAATAACCGCCCAGCTGGTCCAGCTCAGGATCAGAAGCCTAACCATCCACTGGCAGGTGTCTATCAGCCGCCACACCGTAATCCGGGTAACTATGGAACTGTTCCTGGCAATCGCCAGAATCAATATTTGAATAACACTTATCCAGGGCAGCAGTACCAGAAGGAAAATAACGTCGGTGACCTGGACAAGAAGCTTAGTCAGATCATCACCAGACTCGACGATCATGACAGTCAGTTCAAAGCTCAAGCTCTTCTCAATCAAGAACAGATAGAAACCGACCAAAGAATTGAGCAGGCTGTGAACAACATCTCGAGCATGCTAGCATCTGGTCGACCATTTGGCCAACTTCCGAGCCAGACAGAGCCGAATTCGAGAAAGGAACAAGCTAAGATGGTATCTGTTAAAAAGTTTACAAGCTTATCTGCTGACGCTTGTTCTGTTTTACGCAGGATCGCTGAAACTCCAGAGAAGAAGGAAGCACTGAAAGTGGCGCCTAAGGAGGATGATCCTCCTCTTGCACCGTACTAAGTGAAGCCTCCGTTTCCAAGAGCATTGCTGCCAAATGCAAGGATCGAGACTGGCATGAAGGGGAATAAAGAAGGATATCCTGATGCTCGTAGCACGAAACCCTCCTCTCCATATCCAGCTAAGTGTTCTGATCCTGGTTCTTTCACTCTACCTCTTGTCATTAATGATGTTGAGATAGAACGTTGTGTGGTTGATCTTGGCGCGTCTGTTAATGTTATGCCTATGAGTCTGTATGAAAAATTGAACCTAGGAGAACTTGAACCGCCTAGCATGCAACTTGTCTTTGCTGATAGATCACTTAAAACCCCTAGGGGAGAGATAAAAGATGTTGTTACTAAATGTGGTCCTTTCACGTTCTTAGCTGACTTTGTTATCATTGATACTAGTAAGGATGATTCTACCATTCTCATAGGACGACCTTTCATGGCTACTACTGGAATGCAAATTAACGTTCCAAATGGTTCTTTAACTTTGAGAGTCGGTAAAGAAATGATAACATTACGCCTTAAAGACGGAATGAAATATAATCCCAAGAATAAAGAATTTCATTGTTTAGCTGTTGAAACTGTGGAGTTGACTCTGGTCAACTCCGTTACTGATGTCTCTTCTAGTATCCCTAGATCAATTGCTGTTGCAGGTGCTGGACAGATTAGCAAGCAGAAACCGAAATCTGTTCCTCAGAAGCCGCCAAAGAAGAAGGAACTGCAAGCCTCTTCTAAGCCACCAAGAAAAGATCCTAGTAGATCCCGGGGGAAGAACAAGAAGACGAAGACTCAAATGGTCTGGAGACCAGTTGTGCCCCACCTTCTATCAAGCCAGCTGCACCACCAATTCGTTTCGAGATACCGGCGCTGGAACAAGTATGGAAGGAGAAGCCAAGAGCATCTCCTAATGAAATACTGACGATCACCGATCTTGGTGATTTCAAGCCGGAGGTTAAAGAAAAGATGGAGCCGATCATTCTTATTCCTTCTACCGTCTTCCTTGTGGAAGATTATCCCTTGACAGAGCTCTTCGGCCCATTCAAGATCACTGACCACCTTCCCGACGGACGTACCAAGCTTACACACGCTAATGGAGGAAATTCATGCTCACCGGAGAAGCTCCGAAGCTCTACTTTATGAACTCTGATGCTAGCATTAAGGAGAACCTGAGTTGGGATGTCTCCTAAACCGTCCAGGTATCGTCTAGCTCAAGGACGTTAATCTAGAGCGCTTCGTGGGAGGCAACCCACGGCTGGAGTTAGTTTTTCATTTGTGTCAACCTTAGTGTTTTAGAGTCGGTTCGGGGGAGCCAAAAGTGTCAGTTTGTTTGATTTCTTATTTTTCGTGTGTAGTCTATGTGTCGTAGTGTCAATTGCAAGTCATTTGAAGTTTTTCCGATTTTTGTGGATTTAACTGTGATTTTCTGAAGTTTGTCGGGATTGTGAAAATATTTTCAATCGTAGAGTTCAATATTTTGGGCGAAAATACACCCTGTTTTTGGCGAAAATTCTCTTTGAAATCCCATTGAGTTTTCCAGACGTTTTTAACTAACATTTTTGGGAAAAACTATTTAAGTTTTCGGCGAAAATCCTTTTGAAAATCGGCAGTACTTTTTAACTAACATTTTCGGCGAAAACTTGCACTTATTTTCGCCGAAAATCCATTTGAAAATCGACCAATTTTTCGTTTTAAAAATCCGGATTCACCCTCCCTCTCTTCCTTCTTCATTTTCGAAACCAAGCAAAAACCCTCCCCCTGTTTCAACTAAATCACCGACCACCGACCAAACCCGCCGCCGCCGCCGTCGCTCCCTTCCCCTTCCATTTTTGATCATCTTGAGCCCTAGAACAGCCGAATCAGAGCTCTACAGCTCTAGTTCGCCCAAACCCTAAAATTTTTGATTTTTCACCAATTTCTCTTCCTCCGTTCATTTTTAGCATCCATGGCTTCAAGGTAAGTTGTAGAACTTTTCATTACGAATCTTTTGACATATTGGATGCTGAGTTTCGTCGGTTGACTTTCGGTTGACTTTTGGTTTGCCTCGATTTGCGTGCCGACTGATTTCGTGTGAACTAGGTTAGCTGAACTCGTGGGACTGTCTAGCATGCTTAGGGAGTATTGTGCTTAATTTTTATATCGTTTGATCATGTGTTGCTTTGCCTAAGACTTATTCTTTGTGATGTTGATTTTTGAGAAATGTCGGTTTGACCATGAACTGTTTATGACCAGTTGGCTGCCTTATGTGCTCATTTACGTTCATATTCTTGTGTTTGCCATCTGAGATCATATTATGCCATCATTTCCAACTTTGTGATAGTCTTGCCATGATTAGGGTTCATTGTTCGATTATGTTGACTTTTTGAATGTCGTTTTGACTTCTGAACTCTGATTGTGCTAATTCCATTCTGGCTGTGTCCTAAGCGTGTATTTTAATCATTTGAGATTGCCGGTTACTCTGCTTTGCTTACCCCCACTCGGTTTTCCTCATTTCTTTGTGAAATTGAGTTTTTCTACTAAGTGTGGGGTAGGGTTTTAGTTTGACTAATCTGGTTTCGTTCTGGTTTTAGGAACACCCCTTATGAGCGCAGGACCAAGCAGAGACTTGACACCGCCTCAAGCTCCAGAGGCCCCGCTCCCGTCACACCCGTCGTCCAGGGCCCTCCCCCAGCATTCCCTGGCCGTACTGGGTACCACCACACCGTTGCTCGCCTGCCCCCATACTACTTCGAGTGCTACTAGAAGCTCGAGAACATTCCTGGAGCTAATGTTCGCCCACTTTCCATGGAGTCCCTCTTCGATCACGATGAGGACTACCACCAGAACGTGCTCGATGCACTGACGCATGCCGGCCTCCTAGAGCTGACCACCATAGCTTCCGACTTCCCAGACGTCGCTCTACAGGAGTTCTGAGCGACTTTTGATCTGGACGAGCACAGGAGGAGGCAGCACAGGAAGGTCGTTTCCTTCTATCTGGGCGGGGTGCACAGGACACTCACCTATGATGAGTTTGCTGCTCATCTAGGCATCCCCTACGAGCACTACAATGGTCATTACCTCGGCTGGGAGGACGACGATGCTGACGGGGAGGAGTACCTTGCACTCTGGAGCCATATGACTGGAGTGCCCGGCGATCATCTCACGAAGCATAATTCAGTTAAGTCTCTCTCTCACCCTCTCTATCGATTCATTCACATGGTTTGGCGTCGTTCTCTTTTGTATGCTCCAGAGAAGGACCGCCACCACATCAGCCGAGAGGAGCTTCTTCTTCTTCGCGCCATCCGGGAGAGCTACCCTCTTCAGCCCGGATGGGTGCTTGCCCGACTACTCCGCAAGAAGACTCAGAGGTCAAAGCCACCTCGCTCATTCTTGGGAGGTAACTTTGTAGGCCGACTCATCATCTCCTTCGGCCTCAGCCAAGAATATGGCCCGAACATCCCACGCCACAGAGTACGCACCGTTGGAGGTGATTTGGCGGTCGAGTAAAACCTCGAGCTGGACCTCAGCCCCCCAGGTAGCAGCAGATCCTCCTCCCCAGGACGAGGACGAGTCGGAGGAAGAAGCTGATTCTGAGGAGTCTCAGCCTCAGAACGAGCCATAATTCCATGATCATATACCCTCGCCACACCATCAGGCAGGGTATGCACGCCAGTCGCCGCCACCCATTCCAGAGCCATATCAGGCGCCTCACCCGCAGCACCACCCGCACCCCGCGGATGTCGGAGAGCTGTATGAGCGACTGCAGGAGCGGCGCATCCAGGACAACGCCACTCAAGAGGCGAGATGGACTATTATGCAGCAACATATGCACCGCTCCAACGAGCGGTATGAGGCACAGATGGCGTGGCAACGTCAGCTCGGCGATTTCCTCCACTTTCCACCTCCCGACGCGCCTGACGAGCAGTGATCGGGTTGTATCCTCTTTCTTGTCCCTTCTTTTTATTTATTCTTTTCGGATTTCGATCCAACTTTTTTCTGTGTGGATCCGGGACAATTGTCCCGGTTTCCTTTTTATGTTTCATTTGTTTTTGTTTTGTAGGCAATCAGGAGATTCCCTTTGCTTTGCTTTGGTAGATTCCCTCCGCTCCGAGGATCCGTGCTCATCCCCTATGCCAACCATCTCGGTCCAAGTTCTTCTACTTCACTCTGAACTCTAATTTTAGTCCTGTGAGGACACAGTACGATTTAAGTGTGGGGTAGGATGCTAGAGAACCTTGCATGAACTTGATTGCCCTTGATTGTGTTTTTGTGTGCCTCGTTGATTCCTGTCCAATCTCTCTAGCATTAGAATGGCTCAGTTTTTTATCTTTGATGTTAAGTTGTTGTTCAATCCTTCATAATGATGCTTAGACTGCTTAACCTAGAACTTGAGAACCAACTTGTATACTTTGATGCTAAATTGCCTGGTCAGAACAGAATTTTAAAATCACACTTGTAGTTTGTAGCCTTGATTGCATGAAAATGACCGAATCCGACTAGCAAACCAACTGTGAGCTTTTGATCCATTGCACGTAACTTGCAATTCCAATTCTTTCTGAGTGCTTTTATGTTTGCTTGAATGAGTTAGAAATTGCATGAGTCCTACTCGAGACCACACGATGACACGAGTTCTAGAATGATAGGGGCACCTAGATTCAGCTACTAAGCCAGATAGCCTACCCAACGATAAAATCCATTAGGTTTAAACCCTTGAGCTTGGCCTGTTCTTTCGGTTCGATAATACATTACACCATTTTCCATTCTTTCATTCCCCGTTGATCCCCTATGCTTGTAGTTCTAGATTGACCTACCGAAGTCGGTTTGTGGTAACCTGCCTATAGCCATTAAACAGGTGGTCTTAGCTATTATGTCTAGACGTGTAAACCCCTCTAGCAACTAAAAGAAAGAATCGGCACAAAAAGAAAAAATTGAAAAAAAAGAAAAGAAGTAAGTTTCGAAAAGAAAAAGAGAAAGAAGAAAAATCAGAAAAGCCAAAAAGTTTTAAGTTCAATAAACGTTCTTCTCCCTACAAATGGAAGAACGATGTCAAAAGAAAAGTTGAAAAGAAAAAAATTGTGTTAAAATAAAATAAAAAGTGCTAGGTTGCTTGAGGGTATCTTAGGACGAGCGTTCACTATTCCACCCGTGTCTGGTTAGATGGTAGGAAGCCACATATTAGATTCGAGGGAAGTTAGTCGAAAGCTACACCGTACCAAAGCCATCATCATACATTCCCATCATCCATCTCATCATAAACCCTTGTAGTGTAGAATTCGTTACAGTCCTAGCAGGGAAGTCCTTCTTGACTGGTTACTCGTGTTGTCACAGTGGTGGAGATGTGGTCGAAATGCAAACTTATGACAGAATTCAGTAACAGAGAATGATTGAGAGCAGAAACACGTCCTTAAACACAGAGAGTGAGAGTTCCCAATTTACTAAATATTTCCTGTGTGAGGAGTCTGGTCGGTCAGGTCCAATTCGTGCATAATTGGTTAGGATTACTTGTCGTGTGCAGTTTATAGTGAGACCAGGTGGTTTGGTTGATCTGTATGCATGTTAGGTTTCTTGTTCTAAGATCTATCTGTCTAATAATTCATTGTGTTTGATTGAGCTCAAATTTAATCGATCTTATCAATTGTGAACATGAGCGTTTCTATTCAGATTGCTTGAGGACAAGCAAAAGCTTAAGTGTGGGTATTTTGATGACACTCGATTTGACGTAATTATCAGCCTCATTTAAGCGATATTTCCTTGCTTAAGACATGCTTTTTAGGGTAAAATAACAAATATTCAATCAATTTTCCCTATCTCGTGCCATTTGTGTTACTTTGGCCCGTTTCGGGTCTATTTGATGGTTTTCTAGTGTTTTTATGTTAGCACAGGTTTTTGCCGTCAAATAAAGTAGCCAAGGACGTGTCTAAGGCATTGGAACCTCGAGGAATCGCACCAGAATCGATCCAAGGAGCCAACCAAGTCAAACAAACTCCTGCCCCGGTTTACAAAGGAGTTTTCGCTGAAAATTCCCTAGTGTTTTCGGCAAAATGCAAGAAAAAAATCACTGATGTCAACTGAAGGATATTTTCGGCGAAAACACTAAGTTTTCGCCGAAAAACTGTTGGGCCGAAAATCACAGAGAAATCAGCCGGCGGTCATCCCCTTTTGTGAAGGAATTTTCGGCGAAAATTCCTTACTATTTTCGCCGAAAATCCTAGTTAAAATCTGGCGGTATTAGGGTTAAGTATTTCTACTTAACCGGCGGCCCAAATCAAAAAGACCATTCATAATACACTTTTCATAATCAAAATTTCGAGGATTCTCTGAGAGTTCTGAAAGAGAGTTTAGAATTCGAAGAGCCGGAAAGAGATCGTGACGCCATCCCTTCCATCTCGAGGACTCGGAGCTAGGATTGCAGTCTACCGGAAGATCGAAGTTCTGCCGGAGTCGTCTTAATTAGGTTTTTCAGATTCTTTTCTGTTCTTCCTTTGTATGATGAACTCTTTCTTTGTCTTTGATTCTTTTGTGATGAATATGAGTAGCTAAACTCTTAGAGCTTAGACTAGATGAACCCTAAGTGACCCAGGGCTTTAAAGCGGTCACGGATCGGCGGTGATTAGATTCGAAATTCAATCAGTTTCTCTTTCATGTTTGGTTTGTTCTTCGTTGTTTATGTTTCTTGTCTGGATTGATCACCTAGATTAGATTCTTGTTAAGCTAAGGATAGAAGCGAATGCTCGCCTTACTTTAAAACATCAAACTGAACAGTTAACCTTATAATTGGAGTGTGCCTTTCGTAAAACTGGTTAGGGTTAATCCATTGCAAGAGTAACTCATAAATCGTTAGTACTTCCACCAGTTAAGTTAAGTTTTTGCGAGAGGCGACCGTACCCGGGCGGCTAATTAATCTTGGTAGCTAGAACGGATAGAGCGAACGTTCGCCGGTCTTAAACCTAAGGGTTAGGAGTTATGGTGGTGTCTTAGAACTGGTTGAATGAGAATTGAAATCCGCTGATCTGTTGATTGCCTATGCTCTGGTGAACGAAGGGGGATTCGAAATCTAAGTTTGTCTGTCATCTCTGTTTTCAACCCTAATTTCCATTCTGCTTTTAGTTTCAATTTTTAATTTCTCTGCATTTCTTAGAATTAGAAGTCGTGAACTCACACCACGCACGAAGTGTTTAATCTGAGTAATTTGCTAGCTTATTTGAGTAGTCGATCATTAGAGAGGCTCGTGGAATACGATCTATCCTAGCTTTTGTTAGCTTTGTTAGTTATTTGTTTGAACGCACGCACAACGACACGTTCATCAGCTACCAGAGGTTCGAGCACGTTTCCGGAGCCGACGTGCGACCATTGTCCATGGACTCCCTCCTCGAGCACGATGAAGATTGGCACCAGAATGTGCTCGACTCGTTGGCACCTTCAGAACTTCTGGAGCTGACCACCTTGGCCGATAGCTTTCCAGACGTCGCGCTCCAGGAGTTCTGGGCTACATTCAAGCAGGATGAGCACAAGAAGAGGCAGCACAAGAAGGTCATCTCCTTCTACCTTGGTGGGGTGTACAAGGACTTCACCTACGATGAGTTTGCAGCTCATCTCGGCATCCCCCGGGAGCACTACGAGGGTCACCACATCGGCTGGGAGAACAACACGGGCAAAGGAGAGGAATATGACGCGCTCTGGAGCCACATCACTGGAGTACCGGACGCTTAGACCACGTCTCATAACTCCGTCAGTTCACTCTCTCACCCTCTCTATCGCTTTATTCATATGGTTTGGCGTAGGTCACTACTGTTGCTCCAGAGAAGGACCGCCACCATATCAGCAGAGAGGAGCTCCATCTTCTACGTGCCATCTGGAGGCTTACCCGCTTCATCCGGGATGGGTGCTTGCACGCATCTTCCACCAGAAGACCCAGAAGCCAAGGCCGCCTCGCTCACTCCTTGGCGGCAACTTTGTAGGTCTCCTCATTATCACCCTCGGTCTCAGCTAGTCCTATGGCCCTGACGTCCCACATCGCATGGTACACACCGTAGGTGGTGATTTTGCGGTCGAGTACGCCCTCGAGTTGGACATTGGTCCACAGGTGGCGGCAGCTCCTCCTCTCCAACACGAGGACGAGTCAGAGGAAGAAGACGTTCTGAGGAGCAGCTTCCTCAGCCGGAGCCGGAGTTTGACGATCATATACCCTCACCACAACAGCAGGCAAGGTATGCATATCAGCAGCAGTCGCCCCTCCAGGATCCATTCCAGGCGCCTCATCCTCAGCACCGGCCGCATCCAGCTGATATTGGAGAGCTGTACGAGCGACTTTAGGAGTGGCGAGTCACAGACACCGCCACCCAGGATGCCAGATGGGTTATTATGCAGCAACACATGCGCCACACTGACAAGAGGTACGAGGCGTAGCTGGCATGGCAGTGGCAGGTCAACGACATCCTCCACATTCCACCTCCCGATGCACCTGACCAGCAGTGATCGGGTTGTATCCTCTTCCTTGTCCCTTCTTTTTATTTCTTCTTTTCAGATTTCGATCCAACTTTTTTCTGTGTGGATGTGGGACACTTGTTGATGACACTCAATTTGACGTGATTATCAGCCTTATTTAAGCGACATTTCCTTGCTTAAGACATGGTTTTTAGGGTAGAATAGCGAATATTCACTTAACTACTCTATCTCGTGCCATTTGTGTTACTTTGGCCCGTTTCGGGTCTATTTGATGGTTTTCTAGTGTTTTCATGTTAGCACAGGTTTTTTCCATCAAATATAGTAAGCCAAGGACGTGTCTAAGGCGTTGGAACCTCGAGGAATCGCACCGGAATCGATCCAAGGAGTCAATCAAGTTGAACCAAATCCTGCTCTCATTTACAAAGAAGTTTTCGACAAAATTCTCTTGGAGTTTTTCGGCGAAAACTCATGAAGAAATCGGCTGAGTTCACAAGAAGAACTTTTCGGCGAAAACACCAAGTTTTCGCTGAGAACCGGCGGTCCGAAAATCACAGGAGAATTCAGCCGAGCAGTCATCCCATTTACAAAGGAATTTTCGGCAAAAACTTTATAAGGTTTTCGGCGAAAATTCCAGGCAAAATCCGGCGGTATTAGGGTTAAGTATAAATACTTAACCGGCGGCCCAAAAGAAGATATATCTCATAATACCAGATAATACCAATTAATTTCAGAATTCTCACGAGTTCTGGAGCAAAGTTTAGAGTTCGAAGAGCCAGGAAGAGATCGTGACGCCATCCCTTCACCTTGAGACTCGGAGCTAGGATTGAAGATTACCGGAGATCGAAGCTACGCCGGAGTCGTCTTAATTAGGTTTTTCAGATCCTTTTCTGTTCTTCCTCTGTTCAAGATGAACTCTGTCTTTGTCTTTGATTCTTTTGTTATGAACATGAGTAGCTAAACTCGTAGAGCTTAGATTAGATGAACCCTAAGTGACCCAGAGCTTTAAAGCGGTCACGGATCGGTGGTGATTAGATTCAAAGTTCAATCAGTTTCTCCTTGCATGGTTGTTTTGTTCTTGATTGTTTATGTTTCTTTTTTAGTTGGTCGCCTAGATTAGGTTTATGCAAGCTAGGGTTAGTCGCCAGACAGCTTCCCTGCTTTGGCGCATAAACTTGTTTTTCTTGATCACCTAGATTAGATTCTTGTTAAGCTGAGGATAGAAGCGAACGCTCGCCTCTCTTTAAAACATCAATTCAACCAGTTAACCTATTCATTGGAGTGTGCCTTTCGTAGGAACCAGTTAGGGTTAATCCGCTTCAAGAGTAACTCATAAATCATTAGTAATTGCACCAGTTAGTTTAGTCGTTGCGAGAGGCGACTGTACCCGGGCGGCTAATTAATCTTGGTAGTTAGAACGGATAGAGCGAACGTTCGCCGGTCTTAAACCTAAGGGTCAAGAGTTATGGTGGTGTATAGAAATTGATTGAATGAGAATTGAAAACCGCTGGTCTTGTGATTGCTATTGCCTTGGTGATCTAAGGGGGATTCGAAATCTAAGCTTGTCTGTCGTCTATCTAAACCAACCAATCTTTATGTCTTTTAATTTCTTTTTAATTTCCCTGCATCTTAGTCTAGAAGTCGTGGAACTCACACCACGCACAACGTGTTTAAACTTGAGTAAATTGCCAGCATATTTGAGTAAATGATTAGAAGAAACCCTGTGGAATACGATCTGCTTAGCTTTTTAGCTTGGTAGTATTTGATCATTGTTTTACAGATCATCACTTGTCCCGATTTCCTTTTTATCTTTCATTTGTTTTTGTTTTGCAGGTAGTTTGGGAGATTCCCTTTGCTTAGGGCCTACTACACTCTCCTTCGCTTAGGTAGATTCCTTTCGCTCTGAGGATCCGTGTTCATCCCCTACACCAACCATCTCGGTCCAGGTTCTTCTATTTCACTCTCAACTCTAGTTTTAGTCCTGTGAGGACACATAACGATTTAAGTGTGGGGTAGGATGCTAGAGAACCTTGCATGAACTTGATTGCCCTTGATTGTGTTTTTGTGTTTTCCGTGGTTCCTTTCCGGTATCTCTAGCATTAGAATTGCTCGGTTCTTGATTTTTGATGTTAAGTTGTTGTTCAATCTGTCATAATGATGCTTAGACTGCTTAACCTAGAACCTGAGAACCAACGTGTATACTTTGATGCTAAATTGTCTGGTCATAACAGATTTTAAAAATCACACTTGTAGTTTGTCGCCTTGATTGCATGAAAATGACCGAATCCGACTAGCAAACCAAATGTGAGCTTTTGATCCATTGCACGTAACTTACAATTTCAATTCTTTTTGAGTGGTTTTCTGTTTGCTTGAATGAGTTAGAATTTGCATGAGACCTATTCGAAACCACACTATGACATGAGTTTTAGAATGATAGGGGCACCTAGATTCAGCTACTAAGCCAGATAGCCTGCCTAACGATAAATCCATTAGGGTTAAACCCTTGAGCTTGGCCTGTTCTTTCGGTTCGATATACATTACAGCCAATCCCCATTCTAGTTCTAGATTAGCCTACCGGAAGTCGGTTTGTGGTAACTTGCCTATAGCCATTAAACAGGTGGTCTTAGCTATTATGTCCAGACGTGTAAACCCCTCTAGCAACTAAAAGAAAGAATCAGCACAAAAGAAAAAAATATTTTGAAAAAGAAGAAAAATCAGAAAAGTTCAAAAGTTTGTATAGTTCAGTTCAATAAACGTTATTCTCCCTACATATGGAAGAACGAAGTCAAAAGAAAATTCAAAAAAAATGTGTAAAGAAAAAAAAGTGCTAGGTTGCTTGAGGGTATCATAGGACTAGCGTACACTATTCCACCCGTGTCTGGTTAGACGGTAGGAAGCCATAAGCTAGATTCGAGGGAAGTTAGTCGAAAGCTACACCGCACCAAAGCCATCATCATACATTCCCTTCATCCATCTCATCTTAACCCTTGTAGTGTAGAATTCGTTACGGTCCTAGCAGGGAAGTCCTTCTTGATTAGTTCCTCGTGTTGTCACAGTGGTGGAGATGTGGTCGAATTGCAAACTTATGACAGAATTAGTAACAAAAAATGATTGAGAGCAGAAACACGTCCCCAAACACAGAGAGTGAGAGTTCCCCTTATACTAAATATTTCCTGTGTGAGGAGTCTGGTCGGTCAGGTCAAATTCGTGCATGATTGGTTACTACTACTTGTCGTGTGCAGTTTTTAGTTAGACCAAGTTGTTTAGCTGATCAGTATGCATGTTAGGTTTCTTGTTCTAGAAGTAGCTGTCTAATAATTCATTGTGACTTATTAAACTTCAATTTAATCGATGTTATCATTTGTGAACATGAGTGTGTTCTATTCAGTTTGCTTGAGGACAAGCAAAAGCTTAAGTGTGGGGTATTTTGATGACACTCGATTTGACGTGATTATCAGCCTCATTTAAGCGACATTTCTTGGCTTAAGACATGGTTTTTAGGGTAGAATAGCGAATATTCACTCAACTGCTCTATCTCGTGCCATTTGTGTTACTTTGGCCCGTTTCGGGTCTATTTGATGGTTTTCTATTGTTTTCATGATAGCACTGGTTTTTGCCGTCAAATAAAGTAGCCAAGAACGTGTCTAAGGCATTGGAACCTCGATGAACCGCACCGGAACCAGTCCACGAAGTCAATCAAGTCAACAAAAATTCTGCCCCGTTTTACACTAGAGTTTTCAGGTTTTCGGCGAAAACTCCAGAAGAAATCGGCAAAGCTCACAAGAAGAAGTTTTCGGCGAGAAGTCAAAGTTCTCGTCGAAAACTCTGGACTCAAAACTCACAGGAGAATCACTCGACGGATTTACACTAAAGTTTTCGGCGAAAACTCCTTAAGTTTTCGTCGAAAAATCCTTAACAAATCCGGCGACTTAGGGTTAAGTATAAATATTTAAACCAGCGGCCCAAAATCATACACCTCACCATATACCTCATAATACACATCATAATTCAGAACTTTAAGGAGTTCCAGACCTAAGAAGTTCGAGAGAACAGAGTTGAAGAGTTCGAAGAGCCAGGAAGAGATCATGACGCCATCCCTTCACCTCGGAGACTCAGAGCTAGGATGAAGATTACCGGAGAGCGAAGCTTTGCCAGAGTCTTCTTAATTAGGTTTTACAGTTTCTATCTGTTCTTCCTTTTCATGATGAACTCTGTTTCTGCCTTTGATTCTTTCGTTAGGAACATGAGTAGCTAAACTCGTAGAGCTTAGACTAGATGAACCCTAAATGACCCAGGGCTTTAAAGCGGTCACGGATCGGCGGTGATTAGATTCAAAGTTCAATCAGTTTCTCTTTCATGTTTGGTTTGTTCTTCGTTGTTCATGTTTCTTGTCTGGCTTGATCGCCTAGATTAGATTCTTCTTAAGCTAAGGATAGAAGCGAACGCTCGCCTTAGTTTAAAACACCAAATCAATCAATTAACCTATTCATTGGAGTGTGTCTTTCGTAGGAACCAGTTAGGGTTAATCCACTGCAAGAGTAACTCATAAATCGTTAGTAATTCCATCAGTTAGTTTAGTCATCTGATGACACTCGATTTGACGTGATTATCAGCCTCATTTAAGCGACATTTCTTTGCTTAAGACATGGTTTTTAGGGTAGAATAACGAATATTCAATCGATTGCCCTATCTCGTGCCATTTGTGTTACTTTGGCCCGTTTCGGGTCTATTTGATGGTTTTCTAGTGTTTTTATGTTAGCACAGGTTTTTGCCATCAAATAATGTAGCCAAGGTCATGTCTAAGGCATTGGAACCTCGAGGGATTGCACCGGAATCGATCAAAGGAGCCAACCAAGTTCAGAAAATTCCTGCCCGGTTTATAAAGGAATTTTCGCCGAAAATACCCTAGTATTTTCGGCAAAAATATCAGCACAAATCGACCGCCGCCGGCTGAAGGAAATTTTCGACGAAACCGTTAAGTTTTCGACCCAAAACGAAAATCACAGGAGAATGCAACTGAAGGGCCATCCATTTACACTAGGATTTTCGGCGAAATAACCTTGTTATTTTCGGTGAAAATATCAGGCAAATCCGGGGACTTAGGGTTTAAGTATAAATATTTAAACCGGCGGCCAAAAGAGAGGAGGATTCATTATTCATATTTTTCACAAATCAGACTTTTGAGAGTCAGCCGACTCTAGGGTCGATAGATAGAGTTTAGAGAGTTCGAAGATCCGTGGAGAGATCGTGACGCCATCCTTCCACCTCGGGGAACTCGGAGTTTAAAGTTGAAGATCCAGGAAATCGAAGCTTCGCCGGAGTCGTCAGAATTAGGTTTTTCAGTTCTCATCTGTTCTTCCTCTGTTGATGATTTCCTTTGTTGCTTTTGATTCTGCTGTCATCGTTATGAGTAACTAAACTCGTAGAGCTTAGATTAGATGAACCCTAAGTGACCCAGGGCTTTAAAGCGGTCACGGATTGGCGGTAATTAGATTCAAAGTTAAATCAGTTTCTCTTTGCATGGTTGTCTTGTTCTTGATTGTTTATGTTTCTTTTCTGGTGGATCGCCTAGATTAGGTTTTTGCAAGCTAGGGTTAGTCGCTAGACGGTTCCCTGCTTTGGCGCTTAAACTTGTCTTCCTTGATCACCTAGTTTAGATTCTTGTTAAGTTGAGGATAGAAGCGAACGTTCGCCTCTCTTTAAAACATCAATTCAACCAGTTAACCTTATAATTGGAGTGTGCCTTTCGTAGGAACTGATTAGGGTTAATCCACTTCAAGAGTAACTCATAAATCATTAGTAATTGCACCAGTTAAGTTAAGTCGTTGCGAGAGGCGACCGTACCCGGGCGGCTAGTTAATCTTGGTAGTTAGATCGAATAGAGCGAACGTTCGCCAGTCTTAAACCTAAGGGTAAGGAGTTATGATGGTGTATAGAAATCGATTGAATTAGAATTGAAAACCGCTGATCTGTTGATTGCCAATGCTCTGGTGATCTAAGGGGGATTCGAAATCTAAGTTCGTCTATCTTCTCGTTAGTCAACCTTTTACTTTTCTGTCTTTTATTTTCCTGCTTTATTAGATTAGAAGTCGTGGAATTCACACCACGCACTAAGTGTTTAAACCTCAGTAATTTGCCAGCTTCTTTGAGTAGTCGATTAGTAGAAACCCTGTGGAATACGATCTAGTCTACCTTGGTAGATTAGTTATTTGATACCGCTAAAACTGCAGCATCAAATTGGCGCCGTTGCCGGGGACTCTTCTATATTGTTTGAAAGAAGAGTTGGCATTTTATTCTTCTACTTTCCATCTTTCATTTCCCATCACACTTCGATTTTACACCGGTTGTGCTTGTTTTTGTCCCTTGCAGATCATAGCAGGTACAGAATCGAATCATTTCCGTTCCATCTTCCCTACCGCGATTGCTGCTCAAAAGAGTCTTGCGGATTACAATAAGCCAAGTGCTACTAGTGTTCGTTCTTCCATCTTTGTGCCGCGCAATGAAGACGGTCCCGACTATGAGATCAAGATCCCCTTCCTGGAAATGATCTCTAGGGATTTACAATTTGAAGGCAGGCCATTAGACAACCCGTGCACGCATCTGGCGGATTTCCTTGATCTCTGCAGCACTTTCAAGAATGGGAATCTCGACAAGAACACTCTTTGCTTGAGAGCTTTCCCGTTCTCTCTTAAAGGTGCAGCTAAGAGGTGGCTCACTGGCAAACCACCTGGCTACTACACTGACTGGGAGACTCTTGCTCAAGAATTCATAGAGGAATACTTCCCTCCTTCCAGAACAACTGCTTATAGGAAAAACATCTCAAGGTTCAGACAGAGAGAAGGAGTAAGTTTACATGATGCTTGGAACGAATTCCAGGAACTCCTCCACAGCTACCCTCATCATGGTGTCACTCAGAGGCAGCTAGCAGAGACATTTCTTGGGGTATGAACGAAGAGTCATCTGAATGGGTTAACTCCTTAGCTGATGGAGATTACACCGCACTCGCACCGGAAGCTGCTCTTCTTCACTTTCCAAACTGCGCATCTAAGTCGAGAAGCTGGGAGAGACAGTTTGGAGCAGCTAAGAGCCGACCAAGCCGTGAAGATCAGATCAAGATTGCAGTGCAGAAAGAAATGAAGAAGATTTTTGGTAATAGGTCTTCAGAGGAAGTGAACTTTATTGATGAAGGCTTCACCAACAGTCAACAGGGCTACCCCGACTATCGTCAGTTCAGACAACCTCCTCAACAACAAGGAAGCTTCCAAGAGCGTCCCCCTTACAACTTCAGATTCAACCAGAGTCAGAATCAGTACGTGAGCGATAGTTATTGATGAGCTGCAGAACAGTGATCAAATACTACAAAGCTAAAAGCTAAGCAGATCGTATTCCACAGGGTTTCTTCTAATTGACTACTCAAAGAAGCTGACAATTTATTCAGGTTTAAACACTTTGTGCGTGGTGTGAGTTCCACGACTTCTAGACTAAGATGCAAGAAATTAAAATGAAATTAAAAGACAGAATGATTGGTTGGTTAAGACAGACGACAGACAAGCTTAGATTTCGAATCCCCCTTAGATCACCAAGGCAACAGCAATCACAAGACCAGTGGTTTTCAATTCTCATTCAATCAATTTCTATACACCACCATAACTCCTTACCCTTAGGTTTAAGACCGGCGAACGTTCGCTCTATCTGTTCTAACTACCAAGATTAATTAGCCGTCCGGGTACGATCGCCTCTCGCAATGACTTAACTTAAGTGGTGCAATTACTAATGATTTATGAGTTACTCTTGCAGTGAATTAACCCTAACTGGTTCCTACGAAAGGCACACTCCAATTATAAGGTTTACTGGTTGAATTGATGTTCTAAAGTGAGGCGAGCGTTCGCTTCTATCCTCAGCTTAACAAGAATCTAACTAGGTGATCAAGAAAGACAAGTTTTAATGTTTTAAAGCAGAGAAGCTGTCTGGCAACAAACCCTAACTCAACACAAACCTAATCTAGGCGATCAACCAGAAAAGAAACACAAGAACAACGAAACTAATCTAGGCGTCAACTAGACAAGAAACGCAGTACAACAATCAAGAACAAAACAACCATGCAAAGAGAAACTGATTGAACTTTGAATCTAATTACCGCCGATCCGTGACCGCTTTAAAGCCCTGGGTCACTTAGGGTTCATCTAATCTAAGCTCTACAAGTTTAGCTACTCATATCTGACAAACAAGAATCAAAGAGGACAGAAGGATTCATCTTATACAAAGGAAGAACAGAAAAGGATCTGAAAAAACCTAATTCTGGATGATCTGTGAAGCTTCGATCTTGAGAATCTTCAATTCCTAGCTCCGAGCGTCTTTCGGGATGGATTGACGGCGTCACGATCTCTTTGATAGCTCCGGAATACTCTCTCAACTCTCCTCAAGTCGTGGCTGATCTCTCTAGGTTGTCTGTTAACAAATCTGGCTTCGACAAGTCTATTAATACCCCCGAAAACCCTTCCTTGTTGGAAAAGTTGAGAATTTCACGTCTGGGGAGCTTACACGGCGTGTAAGCTCACAGTGTATTTAGCTTACACGGTGTGTAAGCTCCAAAACGCAGCGTTTTGAGCTGGGCAGACTTCCAACTTGTTTCGATCATTCCCGCTCCGTTTGAACTCCGATTTGGTCTTCGTTTGAAGCGTTGGACTCGTGAGAGAGTCCTCTATAATGTGGTAACCTAGGGCTCAAAATAAAAGCTCACAAAAAGGTGAAAATAGCCGAGAGATAGACAATGTACGCACTAGGAGCCAATAATCACAAAGTTATGACAAATGCACAAAATACTCATCAAAATGGCATCAAAGGGTATGAAATGTTGCTTAAATGGGGCTGATAATCACGTCAAATCGAGTGTCATCAAAATACCCCACACTTAAACTTTTGCTTGTCCTCAAGCAAACTGAATTAGAACGCACTTAGATTCACAAATGACACGATTGATCAAGTTAAGGTTCAAGCAATCACAATGAATTATTAAACTGCGACTTCTAGAACAAGTGACCTAACATGCTTACACGTCAACCAAATAACCTGGACTCACTAATTATCTGCACACAACAAGTAGCAAACACAAATCATGCACGACTCTGACCTAACCGACCAGACTTCTCACACAGGTAATATTTGGTACACGGGAACTCTCGCACTCTGTGTTTAGGGACGTGTTTATGCTCTCAATCATTTTCTATCACTAAATTCTGTCATAGGTTTGCAATTCGACCACATCTCCACCACTGTGACAACACGAGTAACTAGTCAAGAAGGACTTCCCTGCTAGGACTGTAACGAATTCTATACTACAAGGGTTTACAATGAGATGGATGATGGGAATGTATGATGATGGCATTGGTGCGGCGTAGCCTTCGACTAACTTCCCTCGAATCTAGCCTATGGCTTCCTACCGTCTAACCAAACACAGGTGGAATAGTGTACGCTCGTCCTATGATACCCTCAAGCAACCTAGCACTTTATATTGCATATTTTTTTTCTTTTCTTTACATTTTCTTTTGACTTCGTTCTTCCATATGTAGGGAGAAGAACGTTATTTGAATTATACTATAAACTTTTAAACCTTGAACTTTTTCTATTTTTTTTTCGAATTTTCTTTTTTTTTTTTTTTTTTCTTTTCTTCTTTTTCTTTCTCACTTTTTTTTCTTTGTGCCGATTTTTCTTTTAGTTGCTAGAGGGGTTTACACGTTTGGACATAATAGCTAAGACCACCTGTTTAATGGCTATAGGCAAGTTACCACAAACCGACTTCCGGTAGGCTAATCTAGAACTACAACCACAGGGGATCAACGGGGAATGAAAGAATGGGAATGGCTGTAATGTATATCGAACCGAAAGAAAGGCCAAGCTCAAGGGTTTAAACTTAGAGGATTTATCGTTTGGTAGGCTATCTGGCTAAGTAGCTGAATCTAGGTGCCCCTATCATTCTAGAACTCGTGTCATCGTGTGGTCTCGAGTAGGTCTCATGCAAATTCTAACTCATTCAAGCAAACAGAAAACCACTCAAAAAGAATTGATATTGCAAGTTACGTGCAATGGATCAGAAGCTCATAGTTGGTTTGCTAGTTGGATTCAGTCATTATCATGCAATCAAAGTGAAAAACTACAAGAGTGATAAGCTTTTCTGTTCTAACCAGGAAATCTAGCATCGATGCAAGCAGGTTGATTACAGGTTCTAGGTTAAGCAGTCTAAGCATCATTATGAAAAATTGAAAACTAACTTAACATCACGCGTCAATAATTGAGCAATTCTATGCTAGAGAAATCTCACAAATACCACAGATGAATAGTATCCCTCAGAAATATAATCCCCACCCCACACTTAAATCGGACATTGTCCTCAATGGACAAAACAAAAAGAAGAAAAGTGTATAGGGGTACCGCAATACGAGCATGAGGGCGCCGGAGATGGATTGGCGAGACATCGGGGGTATAGACGTGCATAGAACCATAGAGAATTCTGAGTGCATAGCCTAAAAACATAATAAGAGAGGATCCATCACACATTTAGAACAGTTGGAGTACAAAAGACTCGACCGACCACAAGGGTTCATCGATGACCTAAAACAACATAAACCGACACGAACAAAAACAAAAAAAGTACAGAGTTCCGGATGATAAGAAAAATAAAGAAAAATCCTGAAATCACTGGGGCGGAGGGTGCTGGCTATCATCTGGCGGCTGGAACTGCCGAAAGAATTGAAGCTGTGACTGGTACATCTGCTGCTGCAACTCCTGGAGGCTGGTGAAACGCTCGTCGTACTCCTGTTGCCACTTCTGAGTAGCCTCCCAACGCGCGTCAGAATCGGCTCTCATCTCCCTAAGCTCACGCTCCAGCCCACTGAAGTCGTATGCTGGGGTCGCATCTGGCTCTGGTGTCGATCTTCCACGTTTCTCAATGAAAGGATCACAGTGGGGAGCTGAAGATGTTGATGGAGGTGTTATCTGGCGGGGAAGCCACCTGGAGGGTGTCGCGCCTCGTGGTTCCTCTCAGTTTCTTCGCCGGAGGTGGGGCGGAAGAAGAGGAAGCAACTCTTTTTCCTTTGGATTTTCCCATCCTGAAAATAAATAACAATGCCAAGTTTAGTGGTCTAACAATTGAACTAATCCTATGAATCAACTTGAGCAAGGAGGGGATTATTGAACGATGACAACCACACAACCATCAAAGAAACTAAGTTCAAAGATGGCAAGTGAATATGTCAGTAAGTGAAGGCACAATCACCTAGGCACATTTTTAGCTCTTAAGCACACTTAGCAAGATCAACATTTAGGCATTTAGCAAACTTGGCAAGGATCATCATGGAAGCAAATGGCCAATTTCAATTCAAACTTAAGTCATAATCAAGTAATACAGTAAGCAACTACTCACAACTCATGAAATCGATATGCAAAAAGTGTACCTCAATCAATCATACGAGCTAATTAAGGTATAGATATTCGGGAACAAGCATGCATACATGTCTATAATCATCATAACATCAATCTCAAAGCAACCATTCATCCAATTTCGTCCACAATAAAAAATCCCCAATTTCGACAAAAATTGGTATGGAAAGTCTATGAAATTCCACAATTGGATAGGCAAACGAAATCGAAATGACCCCCGATTCAAACTACAAGCTCATTACACCATCAATTTCAAGAATATCAAGTCAATTTCACAAAACCCAAAATTGAAAAATTAGGGTTCTTGAGCTCAAGAACTCAAATCCAATTCAGCACCTGAAAATCGAAATCAAGGTTGGAAATCACTGATATAGGCATCATAGGAGGTAGGGGAGTCGCTTTACATACCTGGAATCGAGTTAAACTCAAGAAATCGAAGAAAAAAGAGAAGAATGGGGGCTGGTTCGAGTTTCAAACTCGAGTTGCTGCAGCTGCGGGTTCGTGGTTCGGCTCGAGTTGCTGCTGGACGGCGGGGTCGTGCGGCGGGGGCGGTCGAAGAGGGGGCGTCGAGTGGTCGGGGACGGCACGGAGGGCGCGGCTGATGACGACTTCGTGAGAGGCGTCGTGATTTCGGCGATGGGGGTGCGTCGGACAGGAGGCGGATGGCAGGAGGGGCGGCGGAGTTCGTCGGACGGCTGATGGTCGGCGGTCGGCGGTGGCGGGTTGTGTGGTGGCTGGCGGCGATGGCTGGTGTGGTGTGGTGGCTAGAGGTGGTTGGGGTTTTGGTTCAAAGGAGGAAGAGTTGAGAGGATTTGGGAGAGAGAAACGAAGAGAGAGAAGGAAAAATCCAAAAATGAGAGGAGAAAAAGGACTTACCCGTGCATTTCGGGGCTTACACGGCGTGTAAGCTCCTTAGTGCATAGCTTCACTTAAGCCCTTACATGGAGGTTTACACAGCTGTGTGAACCCACTGTGTTTTTTAGCTTTCCTTGGGTTCTCTATTCCGAATTTTGGCCAATTTCTTGCAAATTGGTCACTCCTCTTCCTGCAAACAAAATATTCAACCCAAGTAACACCCAATATATATTTTTCGACTATTTTCTATCATCCGGACTCAACCGACTCGACACAAAATTCTAAAAATGACTCAAAATAAATAAAAATTGACTCGATAAATTTAAAATGACTCCAGCCGTGGGTGCCTCCCACGAAGCGCTCTTGCTTAACGTCCTTGAGCCGGACGATACCTGGATGGCGATCAAGAGACATCCCAACTCAGGATTTCTCTTAAGCTCGAGTCGGAGTTCATGAAATACAGCTTTGGAGATCCTCCGAGAAGTGTGAACTTCTTCCCGTTTGCGTGAATTAGCTCAGTTCGTCCATCGGGAAGATGACCAGAAATTTTAAATGGCCCGAACAGTTTTTTCGAAGGAGCGTCCTTCTCTTTATTCTCCTTCTTCCTCTCGCCAGGATCTTTAGCTTTTGGCGATTCATGAGGGGATGTCGTCGGCTCCTCCTTCTTTCTCGGCTTTTGTGCCGGCAGCTCATTCTTCAGATTAGGGACCTGTCCAACACCTGGTAAGAAGATTTCTGCAGAAACTCTAGATTTTTTATTAGTAACGGAGTTGACCGAAGCCAACTCCACAGCTTCAACAGACAAGCAATGCATCTCTTCTTTGACAGGGACTTGCATACCGAATGTCATGGTATCCTTGTCGACCCTTAATGTCAACGAGCCATTCGGGACATTAATGGTAATGCCGGCTATCGCCATAAACGGTCGGCCTAGGAGAAGAGTGACATCTTCCCCTCGGGTATCCATAACAATAAAATCAACCAGAATAGTAAAAGGACCACAACTGACAACCACGTCTTCTATCAATCCCCTAGGTAATTTCACAGATCTGTCGGCAAACACTAAATGCATGCTAATCGGTTTCAATTCTCCTAGGTTCAATGTCTCATACAAGCAGGTAGGCATGACATTAATGGAAGAACCTAGATCAATTAAACTACGATCAATTTTCACATCATTAATAGTGCAAGGCAAAGTAAAAGCACCGGATCGCGACATTAGCTAGGGGAGGTATGGCGGTCGTCTGGCTGTGGATCGCGGAGCATTCTTCCTCGAGGGAGACGGAAGACAAATCTCCCTTCTTCTTGTTCTTCGCAAGATCCTTCACGACTTTTCCAACCTCCGTATCATCTGGATAGCATCAGTAACTGGCATCTTGATATCTGTGTGCTTCAAGTATCCATACCACTTTCTGTATCGGGTATCATGATCTTTCTCCTTTGATTGCGCAGCCTTAGGAAATGGAATCTGAGGCTGATATGGAGGGAGAGGTGGCGCAGGTGATGTCTTTGTTAGGGGAGGCGGGGAGTCACCTCCTCCTCTTTTTCTTTATCCTCCTCCTCGATTTCTGGCTTGTCAATAGCTATAGCATTAGGAATTATGGCCGGATCAGGAGCTGCAGGACCAGCTAATTGCTTGCCGCTTCTTGTGGAGATAGCCTTGACGTGCTCCTTCTTAATGGTAGAGTCGTCTTGAATCGATGATTGATTAAAGAAGGGGATCACTAGCTAGCAAGCAAGCCATGCCATTCACCGCGCTCTCCACTCGTCGACCTCCATCTTCATGATCTCGATTTAAGACGGCTTGAAGCTTGAAGTTCTCCTCGTGGTCATCGAGTCTTGCCAAGATCAGGTTGAGCTTCCTGTCTATCTCAATTTCCCAAGTATTCTCAAACGTATAATTCTGAGGCTGGTGTCCTCCGGTGAATCCAGGAGGATCTTGATCAATAAAATTCACTTCCCCTATAGACCAGTTATTTGTGTACCGAAGATCTTCTTCATTTCTTTATGTACTTCAATCTTGATCTGATCTTCACGGCTTGATTGGCTCTTAGCTGCTCCAAACTGTCTCTCCCAACTTCTAGACTTAGATGCGCAGTTTGCAAAGTGAAGAAGAGCAGCTTCTGGTGTGAGTGCAGTGTAGTCTCCATCAGCTAAGAAGTTAACCCATTTAGCTGATTCTTCGTTCATCCCTCGGGCGAAGATCTCAGCTAGCTGTCTCTGCTTGAATCCATGATGAGGGCAGTCGTAGAGAAGCTCTTGAAATTCGTTCCAAGCGTCATATAAGCTTACTCCTCTCTTCTGAACAAATCTGGCAATGCTGTCGTTGTAAGCTGTAGTTCTTGAAGGAGGAAAGTATTCCTCTACGAAGTCTTGAGCTAGACTATCCCAATCGGTGTAGTGGCCAGGTGGTTTCATACTGAGCCATCTCTTGGCAGCGCCTCTAAGGGAGAATGGGAAGACTCGTAAGCATAATGTGTTCTTACCGAGGTTCCCACTCTTGAATGTCTCGCACATGGCTAGGAAGTTCGCCAAATGTGTGCATGGGTTATCTTGCGGCTTCCCTTCGAACTGAACATCCCTAGAGATCATTTCCAGGAAGGGGATTGTGATCTCATAGTCAAGATCTCGTCATAGAAGGCACTGTGATGGAAGACCGAATGTTAGATGCGCGCGGCTTATTGTAGTCCGCAAGACCTTTTGAGCAGCCATTGCGGTAGGGAAAGGTGGATCGGAAGTGATTTGCTTCTGTATTTTCTTAACCTGCAAAAGACAAAAACAAACACAACCGGTGTAAAATCGAAGTGTGATGGAAAATGAAAGATGGAAAGGTAGCAGAATAAAATGCCAACTCTTCTTTCAAACAATATAGAAGAGTCCCCGGCAACGGCGCCAATTTGATGAGCTGCAGAACAGTGATCAAATACTACAAAGCTAAAAGCTAAGCAGATCGTATTCCACAGGGTTTCTTCTAATTGACTACTCAAAGAAGCTGACAATTTATTCAGGTTTAAACACTTTGTGCGTGGTGTGAGTTCCATGACTTCTAGACTAAGATGCAAGAAAATTAAAATGAAATTAAAAGACAGAATGATTGGTTGGTTAAGACAGACGACAGACAAGCTTAGATTTCGAATCCCCCTTAGATCACCAAGGCAACAGCAATCACAAGACCAGCGGTTTTCAATTCTCATTCAATCAATTTCTATACACCACCATAACTCCTTACCCTTAGGTTTAAGACCGGCGAACGTTCTCTCTATCCGTTCTAACTACCAAGATTAATTAGCCGTCCGGGTACGGTCGCCTCTCGCAATGACTTAACTTAATTGGTGCAATTACTAATGATTATGAGTTACTCTTGCAGTGAATTAACCCTAACTGGTTCCTACGAAAGGCACACTCTAATTATAAGGTTAACTGGTTGAATTGATGTTCTAAAGTGAGGCGATCGTTCGCTTCTATCCTCAGCTTAACAAGAATCTAACTAGGTGATCAAGAAAGACAAGTTTTAATGTTTTAAAGCAGAGAAGCTGTCTGGCGACAAACCCTAACTCAACACAAACCTAATCTAGGCGATCAACCAGAAAAGAAACACAAGAACAACGAAACTAATCTAGGCGTCAACTAGACAAGAAACGCAGTACAACAATCAAGAACAAAACAACCATGCAAAGAGAAACTGATTGAACTTTGAATCTAATTACCACCGATCCGTGACCGCTTTAAAGCCCTGGGTCACTTAGGGTTCATCTAATCTAAGCTCTACAAGTTTAGCTACTCATATCTGACAATCAAGAATCAAAGACGATAGAAGGATTCATCTTATACAAAGGAAGAACAGAAAAGGATCTGAAAAACCTAATTCCGGATGATCCGTGAAGCTTCGATCTTGAGAATCTTCAATTCCTAGCTCCGAGCGTCTTCCGGGATGGATTGACGGCATCACGATCTCTCTGATAGCTCCGGAATACTCTCTCAACTCTCCTCAAGTCGTGGCAGATCTCTCTAGGTTGTCTGTTAACAAATCTGGCTTCGAAAAGTCTATTAATACCCCCGAAAACCCTTTCCTTGTTGGAAAAGTTGAGAATTTCCTGTCTGGGGAGCTTACACGGCGTGTAAGCTCACAATGTATTTAGCTTACACGTTGTAAGCTCCAAAACGCAGCGTTTTGAGCTGGGCAGACTTCCAACTTGTTTCGATCATTCCCGCTCCGTTTGAACTCCGATTTGGTCTCCGTTTGAAGCGTTGGACTCGTGAGAGAGTCCTCTATAATGTGGTAACCTGGGCTCAACATAAAAGCTCACAAAAAGGGTGAAAATAGCCGAGAGATAGACAATGTACGCACTAGGAGCCGATAATCACAAAGTTATGACAAATGCACCAAATACTCATCAAAATGGCATCAAAGGGTATGAAATGTTGCTTAAATGGGGCTGATAATCACGTCAAATCGAGTGTCATCAGTTATCAAGATCAACCTCAAAGATCTACATCAGGGAACACAAGGGATATCGAGGTAGACAAGAAGCTCGACCTGATCATGGCAAGGCTCGATAACTATGAGGAGAAATTCAAGCTTCAAGCCGTCATAAATCAAGAACATGAAGCTCGAGGTCAACGAATGGAGAGCATGATAAATAACATGGTTAGCTTGATAACTAGTAGCCCCCTCCTTAATCAATCCTCGGTTCAAGTCGACTCTACCATTAGGAGGGAGCAGGTCAAGGCCGTCTCCACAAGAAGCGACAAGCAATCAGCTGATACTGTAGCTCCTGAACCAGCCATAATCCCCGAAGCTATAGCCATTGACAAGCCAAAGATTGAGGGGGAGGATAGAGAAGAAGAAGAGGAGGTGACTGCCCCGCCTTCCTAACAAAGACAGCACCTGCGCCACCTCTCCCTCCATATCAGCCTCGGATTCGTTTCCTAAGGCCACGCAATCAAAGGAGAAAGATCATGATACCCGGTACAGAAATTGGCATGGATACTTGAAGAACACGAATATGAATACACTAGTTACTGATGCTATCCAAGTGATACCGGAGGCTGACAAAATCGCAAAGGATCCTGCGAAAAACAAGAAGAAGGGAGAGTTGTCCTCCGTTTCCCTCGAGGAAAAATGCTCTGCTATCCAGGGCCATGCGACACCCATACCACCCCAACTAAGTGTCGAGATCCCGGTGCTTTTACTTTGCCTTGCATTATTAATGATGTGAAGATTGATCGTAGTGTAATTGATCTAGGTGCTTCTATTAATGTTATGCTACATGCCTGTTTGAGAAATTAAACCTAGGAGAGTTGAAACCAATTAGCATGCATTTAGTGTTTGCCGACAGATCTGTTAAACTGCCTAGGGATTGATAGAAGACGTGGTTGTCCGTTGTGGTCCTTTTACTATTCTAACTGACTTTGTTGTCATGGATACTCGAGAGGAAGATGTCACTCTTCTCCTAGGCCGACCGTTCATGGCAACAGCCGGCATTAACATTAATGTCCCGAATGGCTCGTTGACATTAAGGGTCGGCAAGGACACCATGACATTCCGCCTCAAGGACGGTATGCAAGTCCCAGTCAAAGAAGAGATGCATTGTTTATCTGTTGAAGCTGTGGAGTTGGCTTCGGTCAACTCTAGTTCTATTGAAAAATCTAGAGTTTCTGCAGAAATCCTCTTGTCAGGTGTTGGACAGGTCCCTAATCTGAAGAATGAGCTGCCGGCACAAAGGCCGAGAAAGAAGGAGGATCCGTGATGACACTCGATTTGACGTGATTATCAGCCTCATTTAAGCGACATTTCTTTGCTTAAGACATGGTTTTTTAGGGTAGAATAACGAATATTCAATCGATTACCCTATCTCGTGCCATTTGTGTTACCTTGGCCCGTTTCGGGTCTATTTGATGGTTTTCTAGTGTTTTTGTGTTAGCACAGGTTTTTGCCGTCAAATAAAGTAGCCATGGACGTGTCTAAGGCATTGGAACATCGAGGAACTGAACCGGAATCGTTCAAAGGAGCTAATCAAAGTCAAACAAAATCCTGCCCGATTACAAAGATATTTTCGCCGAAAATTACCTATTGATTTCGGCGAAAATAACATCACATATCGACTGATGCCACTTGAAGAATGTTTTCGGCGAAAACATTGTGTTTTTCAGACTGAGAAGAAAGGGCAGAGAGATCACTTCCATTCACAAGCATATTTTCGGCGAAAATATCCCTATACTTTCGGCGAAAATAATAGAGTAATCCGGATCAGTTAGGGTTAAGTATAAATACTTAACCCGGCGGCCCAAAAGATATAGCATAATTTACATCAGAAAATACTTTTTGAATCAGAATCCTTTCAAGTTCTGGAGCGAAGAGTTAGAGTTCGAAGAGCCGGAAAGAGATCGTGACGCCATCCCTTTCATCTCGGAGAACCGGAGCTAGGAGTGTACTTACCGAAGATCGAAGTCCGTCAGAGTCGTCTAAATTAGGTTTTTCAGATTCTTTTCTGTTCTTCCTCTGGATGATGAACTCTTTCTTTGTCTTTGTTGCTTTTGTAATAATCATGAGTAGCTAAACTCGTTAGAGCTTAGACTAGATGAACCCTAAGTGACCAGGGCTTTAAAGCGGTCATGGATCGGCGGTGATTAGATTCGAAATTCAATCAGTTCTTTTTCATGTTTGATTTGTTCTTCATTGTTCATGTTTCTTGTCTGGATTGATCACCTAGATTAGATTCTTGTTAAGCCAAGGATAGAAGCGAACGCTCGCCTTACTTTAGAACATCAAATTGAACAATTAACCTTATAATTGGAGCGTGCCTTTCGAAGGAACCGGTTAGGGTTAATTCACTGCAAGAGTAACTCATTAATCATTAGTAATTACACCAGTTAATTAAGTCGTTGCGAGAGGCGACCGTACCCGGGCGGCTAGTTAATCTTGGTAGTTAGAACGGATAGAGCGAGCGTTCGCCAGTCTTAAACCTAAGGGTAAGGAGTTATGGTGGTGTCTTAGTAATTGATTGAACGAGAATCGAATTCCGCTGATCTGTTGATTGCCAATGCTCTGGGAACGAAGGGGGATTCGAAGTCTAAGTTCGTCTGTCATCCTTGTTTTCAAACCCTAATTTCCAATCTGCTTTAGTTTACTTCTTAATTTATCCGCATTTCATAGATTTAGAAGTCGTGGAACTACACCACGCACAACTTGCTTGCATTCGAGTATTTTGCCAGTTTTAAAGTAGTCAATCTTAGAAGACCCTTGGAATACGATCTACCCTAGCTTTTCTTAGCTTAGTAGTTATTTGGTCGAACATCCGCATAACAACGACCGGCGTTACATCAAATTGGCGCCGTTGCCGGGGACACTTCTTTTGATTGTTCGAAAGAAGAACTGGCAATATATTCTTCTACTTTCCATCTTTCACCTTTCCGTCCACTTCGATTTTACACTGGTTTTGTTTGTCTTTGTTATCTGTAGGTTTACAGGTGCATGCCTCACCGTCCTTGGACTCGCTCTCAAACCGAACAGGCTAAGAGTGCAGAGAGACCAGGTAGTTCTGCTACACCTCTACAATCACAGATTCTGAAGAAAGGCAGATCCAATCCATTCATCACTCCGATCAAGATCGAGGAACTGAAGGAGAGTTCCTCATCTCCATTTTCACCTGTACCGTCATCTTCATCCGCTTCATACACCGAGTCACTCTCACCTCCTCCATCTCCCGCCATGGACGATAGATTACCACCACCACCACCAAATGGGATCAACCGCCACCCCGCCACCACCTGCACAGAAGAGTCTAGCAGACTATAACAAGCCGAGCGCGACTAGCATTCGATCTGCCATTGCCGTTCCGCGCATTGAAGGAGATCCTGACTATGAGATCAAGATTCCATTCTTGACTATGATCTCTAGGGATTTACAGTTTGAAGGCAGGCCCCTAGACAACCTGTGCACTCATCTTGCAGATTTCCTTGATCTCTGCAGCACTTTCAAAAGCGGGAACCTCGACAAAAACTCTCTTTGTCTGAGAGCTTTCCCGTTCTCTCTGAAAGGCCCTGCTAAGAGGTGGCTTACTGGCAAACCACCTGGCTATTACACTGATTGGGATACTCTGGCTCAGGACTTCGTTGAAGAATACTTCCCTTCGGCCAGAACAACCGCCATCAAGGACAGCATCGCCAGATTCTCCCAGAAAGAAGGAGAAAGCTTATATGATACTTGGAATAGATTCCAAGAATTTCTCTACACTTGCCCTCATCATGGATTCGAGCAGAGGCAGTTAGCTGAAATCTTTTCTCGAGGACTTCGAGAAGAATCTGCCAAGTGGGTCAATTCTCTAGCTGAAGGGGATTGCACTACACTAACACCTGAAGCTGCTCTTCTTCACTTCGCAAACTGTGCTTCCAAGTCAAGGAACTGGGAACGACAATCTGAAGGATCAAGGAGCAAGCTAGATCTCGAAGCTACAATCAAAGCAGAGGTAGAGAAGCATTTGAAGAAATCTACCACATTGATCAAGCCGCCGGCAGCCTCTGTCTACGTTGTCGATTGCGAGTGGTGTGGAGCTTGCGCACATAACGGAGGCCGTTGTCAGAATTTTGGTAAGGCAGAAGTCTGGTCTGCCGAAGAGGTAAATTTCATTCAACAAGGCTTCGTTAATAATCAGAATGGTTATGCTGGCTACCGCAACTTCAGGCAGCAAGGGAACTATCAAGACAGACCTCCCTACAATGCCGGCGCCAACCATAACCAGAATAACCGCCTGGCTGGTCCAGCTCAGGATCAGAAGCCTAACCATCCACCGGCAGGTGTCTACCAGCCGCCGCATCACAATCCGGGTAATTATGGAACTGCTCCTGGCAATCGCCAGAATCAATATCTTAATAATACCTATCCAGGGCAGCAGCATCAGAGAGAGAACAATGTCAGTGACCTGGATAAGAAGCTCAGCCAGATCATCACAAGACTCGATGATCACGACAGTCAGTTCAAGGCTCAAGCTCTTCTCAATCAAGAACAGATAGCATCTGGACAAAGGATTGAGCAAGCCGTGAACAACATCTTGAGCATGCTAGCATCTGGTCGACCATTTGGCCAGCTTCCAAGCCAGACAGAGCTGAATCCGAGAAAGGAGCAAGCCAAGATGGTAACCGCTCGAAAACTTCCAAACTTAATTGCTGATGCTTATTCTGTCTTACGCAGGATCGCTGAAACTCCGGAGGAAGAAGAAGAACAGGAACCGGCGCCTAAGGAGGATGATCCTCCTCTTGCACCGTATGTCGTGAAGCCTCCTTTTCCTAGAGCATTGCTGCCAAATGCAAGGATCGAGACTGGCATGAAGGGGAACAAGGAAGGATATCCTGACATTCGTATTAAGAAACCTGCCTCTCCATATCCAGCTAAGTTATCTGATCCTGGTTCTTTTACTTTGCCTTTGGTCATCAATGATGTTGAGATTGAACGTTGTTTAGTTGATCTAGGAGCGTCTGTTAATGTCATGCCTATGAGCCTGTTTGAAAAGCTAAACCTAGGAGAACTTGAACCGCCTAGTATGCAACTCGTCTTTGCTGATAGATCACTTAAAACCCCTAAGGGAGAGATTAAAGACGTTGTTACTAAATGTGGTTCGTTCACGTTTTTAGTTGACTATGTGATTATGGATACTAGTACAGATGATTCTACCATTCTCATAGGTCGACCTTTCATGGCTACTACTGGAATGAATATTAACGTTCCAAATGGTTCTTTAACTCTAAGGGTCGGTAAAGAAACGAAAATGTTCCGTCTTAAAGATGGCATGAAATATGACTCTAGGAATGAAAAATCTCACTGCCTAGCTGTTGAAACTGTGGGGTTGACTTCGGTCAACTCCGTTACTAATGCTTCTTCTAGTGTCTCTAGATCAGTTGTTACTACAGGTATTGAACAGGTTATTAAGAAGAAGCCAGAAACTTCGGTTCAGAAGCCGCTCAAGAAGAAGAAGGAACTGCAAGCCTCTTCTAAGCCGCCGAGCGCTAAACCGAGCAGACCTCGAGGAAAGAATAAGAAGACGAAGACCCAAATGGTCTGGAGGCCAAAAATTCCGCCGTCTTCCACCGAGCCAGCTGCACCACCAATTAGTTCCGAGAAATCGGCGTCAGGAACGAGTATGGAGGGAGAAGCCGAAAGCATCTCCTAAGGAAGTACTGACGATCACCGATCCTGGTGATACCAAGCCGGAGATAAAAGAGAAGAAGAGGCCGACAGTCCTCATTCCTTCCATTATAACACTCAAGAAGGATGACCCCTCTAGAGAACTGTTCGGACCGTTCAAGTTCGTCGATCATCTTCCCGATGGACGTACCAAGCTCTTACATGCAAACGGCAAGAGATTCACGCTTACCGGAGAAGCCCCGAAGCTGTACTTCATGAACTCCGACGCGAGCGTTAAGGAGAATCTAAGTTGGGATGTCTCCTAATACCGTCCAGGTATCGTCCAGCTCAAGGACGTTAATAAAAGAGCGCTTCGTGGGAGGCAACCCACGGCTGGAGTCTGTTTTTAATTATTGTCGAACTTGGTATTTTAGAGTCGGTTCGGGGGAGCCAAAAGTGTCAGTTTGTTTGATTTATTATTTTTCGTGTAGAGTCTGTGTGTCATAGAGTCAGTCGCAAGTTGATTGAGGTCGTTCCGATTTTTGTGGATTTAACTGTGATTTTCTGAAGTTGGCCGGATTTACGAAAATATTGTCACCCGAGCAGTTCAAAATTTTCGGCGAGACCACCCCATTGTTTCGGCGAAATCGCCTTTTGGTTTTCACTGAATCTCCTTGTTCATTATTTTCGGTTCGAAAATTTGTTTGTTTTCGGCGAAAAGATTTTTGAAAACCAACAGCCATTTTAATTAAAATTTTCGGCGAAACCATATGGTTATTTTCGGCGAAATTACCTTCGAAAACCCGGCAGTGCATTTGAACTGAAATTTTCGGCGAAACCACCCTCTTATTTTCGCCGAAAACTCTTTAGAAAATCACCCAAACTTCCCATTTAAAATCCGGAGTTAACATCCTCTCTCTCCTTCTTTCATTTTCGTTCAAACACCCGAAAACCCCTCCCCCTTACTGTTTTCAAATCGCCGCCACCACCACTCTTTAAAACCGCCGCCGCCACCATTTTTCGCCGCCGCCGCTGTTTTCCGCCGCCGCCGCCGTCGCCGACCACCGCCGCTCAACTCCCCTCCCAATTCCGATCGATTTGAGCCCTAGAACATCCAAATCGGAGCTCTACAGCTCCAGTTCTCCCAAACCCTCGTTTTCGAAGTTTTTCACTGATTCCTCTCAACTCGTTCATTTTTAGCAGTCATGGCTTCAAGGTAAATTGTAGAGATTTTCAATACGAATCTTTTGACATTTGGATTGCTGAATTTCGTCGGGGTTGACTTTCGGTTGACTTTTTGGTTTGCCTCGTTTTGCGTGCCGATTGTTTTCGTGTGAACTAGGTTAGCTGAACTTATAGAACTGTTCTAGCATGCTTAGGGAGTTCCGTGCTTAATTTCCATTTCATTTGATCATGTGTTGCTATGCATACGATTAATTATTTGTTCTGTTGACTTATGAGAAATGTCGGTTTGACTTTGAACTGTTGTGATCATTTGGCTGCCTTATGTGCTTGTTCTCGTTAATATCATTGTGTTTGCCATCTGAGTTCATATTTTACCATCAATTTCCGTGTTGTGATAAGTCTTGCCATGTTAGGATTCAATAGGCTTTGTTGTTGACCTTTTGAATGTCGGTTTGACTTTTGAACCCTGATTGTGCTACTCGATTCTGGTTGTTCCTACCATGTGTTTTATAGTTTATGATTACCGGTTGATCTACTTTGCTTACCCCCACTCGGTTTTCCTCATTTCTTCGTGAAATTGAGTTTTTCTACTAAGTGTGGGGTAGGGTTTTAGTTGACTAATCTGGTTTCATTCTGGTCTTAGGAACACCACTTTTGAGCGCAGGAATAAGACGCGACTTGATGGCGCCTCGAGCTCAGGAGCTGCCGCTCCCGTCACACCCGCCGTTCTGGGTCCTCCGCCTGCACTACCTCGCCGGGCTGGATACCATCGCACCATCGCCCGTCTACCTGATTTCTACTTCGAGTGCTTCCAGAAGATCGAGCACATTCGGGGGGCTGACGTGCGCCCGCTTTCCATGGAGTCCATGCACGAGCACGACGAGGACTACTACCAGAACGTGCATGACGCCCTAGCACCGGTCGGTCTCCTAGAGCTGACCACCATAGCTGCCGAGTTCCCAAACATCGCTCTCCAGGAGTTCTGGGCGACCTTTGATCTGGATGAGCACAAGAGGAAGCAGCGCCAGAAGGTTGTCACCTTCTATCTTGGTGGGGTGTACAGGCAACTCACCTACGATGAGTTTGCTGCTCATCTCGGCATTCCCTACGAGCACTATCACGATCATCACCTAGGTTGGGGCGAAGATGATGACGAGGAGGAGTACCACGCGCTCTGGAGCCACATGACAGGCGTACCTGGCGATCGCCTCGGGGTGAACAACTCAGTTAAGTCTCTCTCTCACCCTCTCTTTAAATTTATTCATATGGTTTGGCGGAGGTCGCTTTTATATGTTCCAGATAAGGATCGCCACCATATCCTCAAGGAGGAGCTTATGCTTCTCCGAGCCATCCGAGAGAGCTACCCTTTACACCCCGGCTGGGTACTGGCACGCATCTTCCGCCGAAGACCAAGAGGAAGACGCCACCTCGCAGACTCTTGGGGGGTAACTTCATAGGACAGCTCATCCTCTCCTTCGGCATCAGCCATGAATATGGCCCGAACATTCCACGACACCGAGTTAGGACTGTTGGAGGAGACTTAGCGGTTGAGTACGACTTAGAACTCGACCTCAGTCCCCATGTAGTAGTAGATCCTCCACTCCAGCCTGTGATCGAGTCGGAGGAAGAAGATGATGCTGAGGAGCAGCAGCCCCAGTCGCCGCCAGAATTCCAGGACTATATACCCTCGCTCATCACCAGGCGGGGTATGCTCACCAGTCGCCGCCGCACGTTCCCGACCCTTACCCGGCGCCTCCCCAGCAGCCCCGACACCACCCCGCGGATGTTGGAGATTGTACGAGCGACTGCAGGAGTGGCGCATCACCGACAACGCCACTCAAGAGGCGCGATGGACTATTATGCAGCAACATATGCGCCGCGCCGACAGGCGGTATGAGGCACAGCTGGCGTGGCAACGCCAGCTCGGTGAATTTCTCCACTTTCCACCTCCCGGTTCACCGGACCAGCAGTGATCGGGTTGTATTCCTTTTCTGGTGTCTTCTTTTTATTTATTCTTTTCGGATTTCGGTCCAACTTTTTTCTGTGTGGATCCGGGACACTTGTCCCGGTTTTCTTTTTATGTTTTATTTGTTTTTGTTGTGTAGGCAGTTGGGAGATTCCCTTTGCTTTGCTTGGGTAGATTCCCTCCGCTCCGAGGACCCGTGCTCATCCCCTACGCCAATCATCTCGGTCCAGGTTCTTCTACTTCACTCTGAACTCTAGAATTAGTCCTGTGAGGACACAGTCCGATTTAAGGGTGGGGTAGGATGCTAGAGAACCTTACATGAACTTGATTGCCCTTGATTGTGTTTTGTGTGTGCCTCGTGATTCCATTCCAGTCTCTCTAGCATTAGAATGGCTCAGTTCTTGATTTTTGATGTTAAGTTGTTGTTCAAACCTTCATAATGATGCTTAGACTGCTTAACCTAGAACTTGAGAACCAACTTGTATACTTTGATGCTAAATTGCCTGGTCAGAACAGAATTTTTAAATCACACTTGTAGTTTGTAGCCTTGATTGCATGAAAATGACCGAATCCGACTAGCAAACCAACTGTGAGCTGTTGATCCATTGCACGTAACTTGCAATTTAAATTCTTTCTGAGTGGTTTTCTGTTTACTTGAATGAGTTAGAATTTGCATGAGACCTACTCGAGACCACACGATGACACGAGTTCTAGAAGGATAGGGGCACCTAGATTCAGCCACTAAACCAGATAGCCTACCAAACGATAAAATCCACTAGGTTTAGACCCTTGAGTTTGGCCTGTTCTTTCGGTTTGATAATACATTACAGTCATTTCCCATTTCTTTCATTCCCCGTTGATCCCCTGTGGTTGTAGTTCTAGATTGACCTACCGGAAGTCGGTTTGTGGTAACCTGCCTATAGCCATTAAACAGGTGGTCTTAGCTAATATGTCCAGACGTGTAAACCCCTCTAGCAACTAAAAGAAAATCGGCACAAAAGAAAAAAATAAAGTAAAGAAAGAAAAGAAAGGAAATTTCGAAAAAAAAATAATAATAATAATAATAGTGAAGAAAAATCAGAAAAAGTTCAAAGTTTTAGTTCAATAAAACGTTCTTCTCCCTACAAATGGAAGAACGAAGTCAAAAGAAAAGAAGAAAAAAAAATCGTGTAAAGAAAAAGAATAAGTGCTAGGTTGCTTGAGGGTATCATAGGACGAGCGTTCATTATTCCACCCGTGTTTGGTTAGAAGGTAGGAAGCCATAGATTAGATTCGAGGGAAGTTAGTCGAAAGCTGCACCGCACCAAGCCATCATCATACATTCCCATCATCCATCTCATTATAAACCCGAGTAGTGTAGAATTCATTACGGTCCTAGCAGGGAAGTCCTTCTTGACTAGATACTCGTGTTGTCACAGTGGTGGAGATGTGGTCAAAATGCAAACTTATGACAGAATTCGGTAACAGAAAATGATCGAGAGCAGAAACAACTCCTTAAACACAGAGAGTGAGAGTTCCCATTGTACTATATATATCCTGTGTGAGGAGTCTGGTCGGTCAGGTCAAATTCGTGCATGATTGGTTGCTAATTACTTGTCGTGTGCAGTTTATTAGTGAGACCGGGTAGTTTGGCTGATCTGTATGCATGTTAGGTTTCTTGTTCTAGGATCGATCTGTCTAATAATTCATTGTGTTTGATTGAGCTCCAATTTAATCGATCTTATCATTTATGAACATGAGCATTTCTATTCAGTTTGCTTGAGGACAAGCAAAAGCTTAAGTGTGGGGTATTTGATGACACTCAATTTGACGTGATTATCAGCCTCATTTAAGCGACATTTCTTTGCTTAAGACATGGTTTTTTAGGTAGAATAACGAATATTCAATCGATTGCCCTATCTCGTGCCATTTGTGTTACCTTGGCCCGTTTCGGGTCTATTTGATGGTTTTCTAGTGTTTTTGTGTTAGCACAGGTTTTTGCCGTCAAATAAAGTAGCCATGGACGTGTCTAAGGCATTGGAACATCGAGGAACTGAACCGGAATCGATCAAAGGAGCTAATCAAAGTCAAACAAAATCCTGCCCGATTACAAAGATATTTTCGCCGAAAATTACCTATTGATTTCGGCGAAAATAACATCACATATCGACTGATGCCACTTGAAGAATGTTTTCGGCGAAAACATTGTGTTTTTCGGACCGAGAAGAAAGGGCAGAGAGATCGCTTCCATTCACAAGCATATTTCCCGTCTGGGGAGCTTACACGGCGTGTAAGCTCACAGTGTATTTAGCTTACACGGTGTGTAAGCTCCAAAACGCAGCGTTTTGAGCTGGGCAGACTTCCAACTTGTTTCGATCATTCCCGCTCCGTTTGAACTCCGATTTGGTCTCCGTTTGAAGCGTTGGACTCGTGAGAGAGTCCTCTATAATGTGGTAACCTGGGGCTCAACATAAAAGCTCACAAAAAGGGTGAAAATAGCCGAGAGATAGACAATGTACGCACTAGGAGCCGATAATCACAAAGTTATGACAAATGCACCAAATACTCATCAAAATGGCATCAAAGGGTATGAAATGTTGCTTAAATGGGGCTGATAATCACGTCAAATCGAGTGTCATCAGTTATCAAGATCAACCTCAAAGATCTACATCAGGGAACACAAGGGATATCGAGGTAGACAAGAAGCTCGACCTGATCATGGCAAGGCTCGATAACTATGAGGAGAAATTCAAGCTTCAAGCCGTCATAAATCAAGAACATGAAGCTCGAGGTCAACGAATGGAGAGCATGATAAATAACATGGTTAGCTTGATAACTAATAGCCCCCTCCTTAATCAATCCTCGGTTCAAGTCGACTCTACCATTAGGAGGGAGCACGTCAAGGCCGTCTCCACAAGAAGCGACAAGCAATCAGCTGATACTGTAGCTCCTGAACCAGCCATAATCCCCGAAGCTATAGCCATTGACAAGCCAAAGATTGAGGGGGAGGATAGAGAAGAAGAAGAGGAGGTGACTGCCCCGCCTTCCCTAACAAAGACAGCACCTGCGCCACCTCTCCCTCCATATCAGCCTCGGATTCCGTTTCCTAAGGCCACGCAATCAAAGGAGAAAGATCATGATACCCGTACAGAAAGTGGCATGGATACTTGAAGAACACGAATATGAATACACTAGTTACTGATGCTATCCAAGTGATACCGGAGGCTGACAAAATCGCAAAGGATCCTGCGAAAAACAAGAAGAAGGGAGAGTTGTCCTCTGTATCCCTCGAGGAAAAATGCTCTGCTATCCAGGGCCATGCGACACCCATACCACCCCAGCTAAGTGTCGAGATCCCGGTGCTTTTACTTTGCCTTGCATTATTAATGATGTGAAGATTGATCGTAGTGTAATTGATCTAGGTGCTTCTATTAATGTTATGCCTACATGCCTGTTTGAGAAATTAAACCTAGGAGAGTTGAAACCAATTAGCATGCATTTAGTGTTTGCCGACAGATCTGTTAAACTGCCTAGGGGATTGATAGAAGACGTGGTTGTCCGTTGTGGTCCTTTTACTATTCTGACTGACTTTGTTGTCATGGATACTCGAGAGGAAGATGTCACTCTTCTCCTAGGCCGACCGTTCATGGCAACAGCCGGCATTAACATTAATGTCCCGAATGGCTCGTTGACATTAAGGGTCGGCAAGGACACCATGACATTCCGCCTCAAGGACGGTATGCAAGTCCCAGTCAAAGAGAAGATGCATTGTTTATCTGTTGAAGCTGTGGAGTTGGCTTCGGTCAACTCTAGTTCTATTGAAAAATCTAGAGTTTCTGCAGAAATCCTCTTGTCAGGTGTTGGACAGGTCCCTAATCTGAAGAATGAGCTGCCGGCACAAAGGCCGAGAAAGAAGGAGGATCCGTGATGACACTCGATTTGACGTGATTATCAGCCTCATTTAAGCGACATTTCTTTGCTTAAGACATGGTTTTTTAGGGTAGAATAACGAATATTCAATCGATTACCCTATCTCGTGCCATTTGTGTTACCTTGGCCCGTTTCGGGTCTATTTGATGGTTTTCTAGTGTTTTTGTGTTAGCACAGGTTTTTGCCGTCAAATAAAGTAGCCATGGACGTGTCTAAGGCATTGGAACATCGAGGAAATGAACCGGAATCGTTCAAAGGAGCTAATCAAAGTCAAACAAAATCCTGCCCGATTACAAAGATATTTTCGCCGAAAATTACCTATTGATTTCGGCGAAAATAACATCACATATCGACTGATGCCACTTGAAGAATGTTTTCGGCGAAAACATTGTGTTTTTCAGACTGAGAAGAAAGGGCAGAGAGATCACTTCCATTCACAAGCATATTTTCGGCGAAAATATCCCTATACTTTCGGCGAAAATAATAGAGTAATCCGGATCAGTTAGGGTTAAGTATAAATACTTAACCCGGCGGCCCAAAAGATATAGCATAATTTACATCAGAAAATACTTTTTGAATCAGAATCCTTTCAAGTTCTGGAGCGAAGAGTTAGAGTTCGAAGAGCCGGAAAGAGATCGTGACGCCATCCCTTTCATGTCGGAGAACCGGAGCTAGGAGTGTACTTACCGAAGATCGAAGTCCGTCAGAGTCGTCTAAATTAGGTTTTTCAGATTCTTTTCTGTTCTTCCTCTGGATGATGAACTCTTTCTTTATCTTTGTTGATTTTGTAATAATCATGAGTAGCTAAACTCGTTAGAGCTTAGACTAGATGAACCCTAAGTGACCCAGGGCTTTAAAGCGGTCATGGATCGGCGGTGATTAGATTCGAAATTCAATCAGTTCTTTTTCATGTTTGATTTGTTCTTCATTGTTCATGTTTCTTGTCTGGATTGATCACCTAGATTAGATTCTTGTTAAGCCAAGGATAGAAGCGAACGCTCGCCTTACTTTAGAACATCAAATTGAACAATTAACCTTATAATTGGAGCGTGCCTTTCGTAGGAACCGGTTAGGGTTAATTCACTGCAAGAGTAACTCATTAATCATTAGTAATTACACCAGTTAATTAAGTCGTTGCGAGAGGCGACCGTACCCGGGCGGCTAGTTAATCTTGGTAGTTAGAACGGATAGAGCGAGCGTTCGCCAGTCTTAAACCTAAGGGTAAGGAGTTATGGTGGTGTCTTAGTAATTGATTGAACGAGAATCGAATTCCGCTGATCTGTTGATTGCCAATGCTCTGGGGAACGAAGGGGGATTCGAAGTCTAAGTTCGTCTGTCATCCTTGTTTTCAAACCCTAATTTCCAATCTGCTTTAGTTTACTTCTTAATTTATCCGCATTTCATAGATTTAGAAGTTGTGGAACTAACACCAGGCACAACTTGCTTGCATTCGAGTATTTTGCCAGTTTTAAAGTAGTCAATCTTAGAAGACCCTTGGAATACGATCTACCCTAGCTTTTCTTAGCTTAGTAGTTATTTGGTCGAACGTCCGCATAACAACGACCGGGCGTTACATCAATCCGACGGCGTCCCCTCATGAATCACCAAACGTTAAAGATCCTGGCGAGATAAAGGAGAAGAATAAAGAGAAGACGAAGGCGGTTTGGAAGCCGATTGCTCAGCCCCCGTCTACCGAGCCACCGGAGAAGAATGATCCTCTGAAGGACGCTTCTTCGAAAGAACTGTTCGGGCCTTATAAAAATTTTGGTCACCATCCTGATGGACGAATCAAGTTAATTCACGCAATCGGGAAGAAGTCCACACTTGTCGGAGAATCCCCAAGGCCATATTTCATGAACTCCGGCTTGGGCCTAAGAGAAATCCTGAGTTGGGATGTCTCCTAACACCATCCAGGTATCGTCCAGCTCAAGGACGTTAATAAAAGAGCGCTTCGTGTGAGGCAACCCACGGCTGGAGTCAGTTTTTCATTTGGGTCAACCTATGTCAGTTTGTTTGTTTTCTTATTTTTTCGTGTGTAGTCTTTGTGTCGTAGTGTCAATCGCAAGACGTTTGAGGTTGTTCCGATTTTTTGGATTTAACTGTGATTTTCTGAAGATTGTCGGGTTTGTGAAAATATTTTCAATCGTAGAGTTCAATATTTTCGGCGAAAATAACCCATGTTTTCGGCGAAAATTTGTTTTGAAATCCCACTGAGTTTTCCAGACGTCTCTGTTTCATATTTTCGGCGAAAATGTATTAATGTTTTCGGCAAAAATTATTTTGAAAACCGTAGTACTTTTTAACTAAGATTTTCGGCGAAAACTTGCACTTAGTTTCGCCGAAAATTCCTTTGAAAATCAACCAAATTCTCGTATTAAAATCCGGATTCAATCTCTCTCTCCTCTCTTCTTAATTTTTGAAACCATTTGATCGTGTGTTGCTGTGCTTAAAGATAAATTCTTTGCGGTGTTGACTTTTGTGAAGTGTCGGTTTGACCTTGAATTTTGTATGCTTGTTTGGCTGCCATAAGTGTTCATTCACGTTCATATATCTGTGCTTGCCATCTGAGTTTATGTTATACCGTCGTTTCCCTCTTTGAGAATAGTCTTGCCATGATTAGGGTTCAATGTGCTATGATGTTGACTTTTTGAATGTCGGTTTGACTTCTGATCCCTAACTATGTTATGAACGTTCCGACTAGACATATGCATACATTGTGATTTATTGTGATTACCGGTTACTTACTTTGCTTACCCCCACTCGGTTTTCCTCATTTCTTTGTGAAATTGAGTTTTTTTTCGACTAAGTGTGGGGTGGGTTATTAGTTAATTAATCTGGTTTCGTTTCTGGTCTTAGGAATGTCATTCATGAGCGCAGGGCCAAGGAGCGACTTGACACCGGCTCTCACACCCGCCGTCCATGGCACTCCACTGGCTTTCCATGGTCGTGTCGGGTACCAGCAGCACATGCTCCGCACTGACGAGAGGAATTCGAGTATCTACTCCGCTCTGCTCCGGGCTATCCGTGCTCAGCCACTACACCGACCATCTCATTCCAGGTTCTTCGTATATCTCTACTCTAGTTTAGTCCTGTGAGGACACAGAACGGTTTAAGTGTGGGGTAGGATGCTAGAGAACCTTGCATGAACTTGATTGCCCTTAATTGTGTGTTGTGTGTTTCTCGGTGCCTTTCCAGTCTCTCTAGCACTAGAATTGCTCGGTTCTTGATTTTTGATGTTAAGTTGTTGTTCAATCTGTCATAATGATGCTTAGACTGCTTAACCTAGAACCTGAGAACTAACGTGTATACTTGGATGCTAAATTGCCTGGTCAGAACAGATTTTTAAAAAATCACACTTGTAGTTTGTAGCCTTGATTGCATGAAAAATGACCGAATCCGACTAGCAAACCAACTGTGAGCTTTTGATCCATTGCACGTAACTTGCAATTTTAATTCTTTTTAGTGGTTTTCTGTTTACTTGAATGAGTTAGAATTTGCATGAGATCTACTTGAGACCACACGATGACACGAGTTCTATAAGGATAGGGGCACCTAGATTCAACTACTAAGCCAGATAGCCTACCCAACGATAAAATCCATTAGGTTTAGACCCTTGAGCTTGGCCTGTTCTTTCGGTTCGATAATACATTACAGCCATTTCCCATTTCTTTCATTCCCCGTTGATCCCCTGTGGTTGTAGTTCTAGATTGACCTACCGGAAGTCGTTTGTGGTAACCTGCCTATAGCCATTAAACAGGTGGTCTTAGCTAATATGTCCAGACGTGTAAACCCCTCTAGCAACTAAAAGAAAGAATCGGCACAAAAGAAAAAAAAAGTCAAGTGAAGAAAAGAAAAATCAGAAAAGCAGAAAAGTTTCAAAGTTTTAGTTCAATAAAACGTTCTTCTCCCTACAGATGGAAGAACGAAGTCAAAAGAAAAGTTGAAAAGAAAAGAAAAAAATCGTGTAAAGAAAAAGAATAAGTGCTAGGTTGCTTGAGGGTATCATAGGACGAGCGTTCATTATTCCACCCGTGTCTGGTTAGATGGTAAGAAGCCATAGATTAGATTCGAGGGAAGTTAGTCGAAGGCTACACCGCACAAAGCCATCATCATACATTCCCATCATCCATCGCATCATAAACCCAAGTAGTGTAGAATTCATTACGGTCCTAGCAGGGAAGTCCTTCTTGACTAGATACTCGTGTTGTCACAGTGGTGGAGATGTGGTCGAATTGCAAACCTATGACAGAATTCAGTAATAGAAAATGATCGAGAGCAGAAACACGTCCTTAAACACAGAGAGTGAGAGTTCCCGTTGTACTATATTTATCCTTTGGGAGGAGTCTGGTCGGTCAGGTCAAATTCGTGCATAATTGGTTGCTAATTACTTGTCGTGTGCAGTTTACTAGTGAGACCAGGTTGTTTGGCTGATCTGTATACATGTCAGGTTTCTTGTTCTAGGAATTAGCTGTCTAATAATTCATTGTGTTTGATTGAGCTCCAATTTAATCGATCTTATCATTTATGAACATGAGCGTTTCTATTCAGTTTGCTTGAGGACAAGCAAAAGCTTAAGTGTGGGGTATTTGATGACACTCGATTTGACGTGATTATCAGCCTCATTTAAGCGACATTTCTTTGCTTAAGACATGGTTTTTAGGGTAGAATAACGAATATTCAATCGATTGCCCTATCTCGTGCCATTTGTGTTACTTTGGCCTGTTTCGGGTCTATTTGATGGTTTTCTAGTGTTTTTATGTTAGCACAGGTTTTTGCCGTCAAATAAAGTAGCCAAGGTCATGTCTAAGGCGTTGGAACCTCGAGGGATTGCACCGGAATCGATCAAAAGAGCCAACCAAGTTCAGAAAATTCCTGCCCGGTTTATAAAGGAATTTTCGCCGAAAATACCCTAGTATTTTCGGCGAAAATATAAGCACAAATCGACCGCCGCCGGCTGAAGGAAATTTTCGGCGAAACCGTTAAGTTTTCGACCCGAAACGAAAATCACAGGAGAATGCAACCGAAGGGCCATCCATTTACACTAGGATTTTCGGCGAAAATACCTTGTTATTTTCGGCGAAAATATCAGGCAAATCCGGCGACTTAGGGTTTAAGTATAAATACTTAAACCGGCGGCCCAAAAGAGAGGAGGATTCATTATTCATATTTTTCACAAATCAGACTTTTGAGAGTCAGCCGACTCTAGGGTCGATAGATAGAGTTTAGAGAGTTCGAAGATCCGTGGAGAGATGTGACGCCATCCTTCCACCTCGGGGAACTCGGAGTTTAAAGTTGAAGATCCAGGAAATCGAAGCTTCGCCGGAGTCGTCAGAATTAGGTTTTTCAGTTCTCATCTGTTCTTCCTCTGTATGATGATTTCCTTTGTTGCTTTTGATTCTGCTGTCATCGTTATGAGTAACTAAACTCGTAGAGCTTAGATTAGATGAACCCTAAGTGACCAGGGCTTTAAAGCGGTCACGGATTGGCGGTAATTAGATTCGAAGTTCAATTAGTTTCTCTTTGCATGGTTTTCTTGTTCTTGATTGTTTATGTTTCTTTTCTGGTGGATCGCCTAGATTAGGTTTTTGCAAGCTAGGGTTAGTCGCTAGACGGTTCCCTGCTTTGGCGTTAAACTTGTCTTCCTTGATCACCTAGTTTAGATTCTTGTTAAGTTGAGGATAGAAGCGAACGCTCGCCTCTCTTTAAAACATCAATTCAACCAGTTAACCTTATAATTGGAGTGTGCCTTTCGTAGGAACCGATTAGGGTTAATCCACTTCAAGGGTAACTCATAAATCATTAGTAATTGCACCAGTTAAGTTAAGTCGTTGCGAGAGGTGACCGTACCCGGGCGGCTAGTAAATCTTGGTAGTTAGATCGGATAGAGCGAACGTTCGCCAGTCTTAAACCTAAGGGTAAGGAGTTATGGTGGTGTATAGAAACCGATTGAATTAGAATTGAAAACCGCTGATCTGTTGATTGCCAATGCTCTGGTGATCTAAGGGGGATTCGAAATCTAAGTTCATCTATCTTCTCGTTAGTCAACCTTTTACTTTTCTGTCTTTTATTTTCCTGCTTTATTAGATTAGAAGTCGTGGAACTCACACCACGCACTAAGTGTTTAAACCTGAGTAATTTGCCAGCTTCTTTGAGTAGTCGATTAGTAGAAACCCTGTGGAATACGATCTAGTCTACCTTGGTAGATTAGTTATTTGATACCGCTAAAACTGCAGCATCATCATCGCAAGAAGCGACCGTACTCGGGCGGCTAATTAATCTTGGTAGCTAGATCGGATAGAGCAAACGTTCGCAGTCTTAAACCTAAGTGTCAGGAGTTATGGTGGTGTCTTAGAACTGATTGAATGAGAATTGAAATCCGCTGATCTGTTGATTGCCAATGCTCTGGTGAACTAAGGGGATTGGAAGTCTAAGCTTGTATGTCGTCTTTGTTAAGTCAACCAATCTTCCAATCTGTCTTTCAATTTAGTTTTTAATTTCCTTGCATTTTCTATAATAAAGTCGTGGAACTCACACCACGCGCAACGTGTTAAACCTGAGTAATCTGCCTTTACATTTGAGTAGACGATTATTAGAAGACTCGTGAAATACGATCTGTTTAGCTTCCAACTTTGTAGTTATTTGATCACGTCCTACAACGTTCATCATTGGCCGAGTGTTTCTATTATGTGGAGTGTGATTTGAAATGTGTGCTTGGTTTGTAATAGCTACAACTCATGTGTTGGTTTTGCCCATGCTTTGGGGCCCGCTTTGCGTTTCTGCCTTTGAACGTTTGCCAATGACTTTGGCATTGTGTTTTCTTCTACTTTAAGCAATAAAGGTTGTTTTCAAGGGTTTTAAAGTTTGGGACGTTACAGATTCCCCTCTTCCAATTTTCGGAAAAATACTCTCCCTTTTAATAATTCTGATTCAGGTTTGAGGTGTTCTATAGTTAGGGTTTTAGGTCTTGCGACTGATTCGTGTATTACTGGTCGAGCATTTCTCGGGGTGTTAGCTAGAGTGAAGAAGATCATTGGAGGATTTTTTTTCTGGGCAACGAGTTCTTGGTTTCAGTGGATGAAACATTGTCATAAGCGGTGAGGGGTTTATGTTTGATTATGATGATGGCTTTGGTTTTATCGGAACTTTCTAAGAAATTTATGTTGTTTATAATGACTGATCATTGTTAGTGGGGATGTTCGCTATGAACTCTGAAACGACCCATGTTCGGACTAACCCTTGAATCGGGTCAGTCTTCGAGTTAGGCCAAACATGGACGCAACAGTCATTGCAAAAATTGTAACGACCGTTGTGATAAACAAGGTAATGTGCGTTTCATGTGGGTTGCAAATACCGTTATAAAAGGCGACAAAGTTGATTATGGTTAAGGAATTTTATTCGGGTTTTTTTTAAAAGAGGAGAATTAGGGTTTGTAAAGCAATGGAGAGAGAGAGAGAGAGTCTTTTAGAGGAGCAACAGAGGTTCGTGGGGTAGTCGTCGAGTAATAAGATTTGGATTCCGAGAACGGGAATCTCTTCAGATTGGTAAGCGGATCTTTTCCCAGACTTTCTTTGTTAATTGATTCTAAGTTTTTTCCTCCTCTTCTGTTTGAGCAAGGGAGCTCAAAGGTGTAGACTTCTCAGGATGGCATTTCAGATATCAGTTTTGGATTGAGGGTTTCATCGTTGTAAGGTGAGGGTTTTTACGATTTATAGTTTCTTCAAGCTCAAAGGTTGTTAGTAAAGGTACAAGGAAATGGTTTGGTTCTTTCTATTTGTATGTTCTTGTGAGGGGTATTTGAGTCTAGCCACTAAATGGCTAGACGAGATACTGATAAGGGTAACTAACGGGTATTAAGGATTTCAGATATGGTTAAGGGCGGAGAACGGGGTATGAGATAATAGGGGATTACTGCCCCGCCAGTAATAGGCCAGTACAGGATTCAATGTCGGTGGCCCACCCTTGGATTGTGCAATCCCCTAGGTAACGAGAAAGGTAAAGATTGTGGTGGTTCCTTAGCAACCATACATGGATGTCCTTATTGGCCGGGAGCTCCTTAGTGGCTAGGATTATTGGAACGATAAGTTAGGGTCTGTTGGCACTTCAAACGGATAACTTAGTGGAGGTGATCTCACCTAGATATGGTAAGAGTTTCCAGGTTTAGTCTTTATGACAGGTATTTCGGGTGGCAATGTTTATGAGCTTGCGAGTTAGCTACTCAATGATTAGCACTTGCCCTCTTCTTTCTACTTTCTGTTTTGTGGTTTCTAGATGGGTTTGCAAGTATGTGGAGCTAGAGCTGGAGTGAGCTGGAGGGTTGTTGGGTGTGGTTGCAGGTATTTATCGATTTCATTGTATTTAAACCTAGATTTGTACAAGCATAATGTAATGACATTTGTATGGTGTTGGTTGTTGTCGGTTTGGCTTTTGTAATGATTAATTGAAGTTTATCTCATAAGTTCAGTTTGTCAGTTACTTTTACATTCTCTTGGTTGATTTTGTGTAATTGTATGCTTGGTTTGAGTGAGTAACCCCCAAGTCGAGTAATGCATGGGTTGAACTAGTGGTTCAACCAGGTCTTCTAGGGTGGGATGTTACAATGGGTATTAGAGTCTGGTTATCTTCTTCCATATATGTATGTTACCTACTCTTTCGAGGAGTCATGAACCTTACGGGGGAGAGAGATATTCCATACCCGTACAAGCACTAGATTTCCACAAGTACTGATATTCGAGAGTCTATGTGGTTTCACAGTCTTGTATGGTTACAGTTAAAAAGTAAGGTTTCAAAGGATTTTTTAAAGGAACAACGGTCTTTTATAGAGTCAAAGGTATTGGAAAAAGGGAAGGTTAACGGAAGGTAATGGCACTCACTCTAGCTCTGGAATCGAGGAACTAAGTGTAAGGGAAGTAGTAGTCTCGAGGGCGTAAAGGTTTCAGGGTCCTAAGGGAGGGATCAAAATTTTTGGTCTAGTATGTAGATCGGTTCAGTAAGGAAGGTGCACGAGTTTCATGGGGAGAGTTCATGGGTTCTAGGGAAATGGGTCATGAGGGGTCTCGTTCAGCTTGGGGACGGTTCAGTGAGAGGAGCGTCGGGGTTTTTCGGGAGGTGATGGAAATTTGAGTTTCAAGTTTTGAGCGAAGTACTGAAGCAATTAATAACGAGCATTATATTGCTTGCAATGATCGTTGGACTAGTAGGTAACGGTCGTTACAAAAGACAAGGTCGTTGTGCGAAGGAGGGTTCTGTAACGGCCGTTATATGAGGTTGGTAACGGGCGTTGTAGTGGGCGTAACAGGCATTGTAAGCGGACAAAATCTAGGGGAGGCAGGCAGTGGTTCAAAGGAGTTTGGTTTTGGGGATTTAGGTTCACTCATGGTTGTGGTTTTGGTTTTACGGCTTCGTTCTCAACAAAGCGGGTTGACGTGAAGGAATAGGCGTGCCAAGAGACAAGGCCTTAAATTGGAAAGAAAACCAAGAGTTCGGGCAAAGTCCTAAGGTCTAGAGCAACAAGAAAGCAGAAAAAGTCCTCAAGTCCTCAAGGTTTGGTGGCAGTGCTGGCCAATCCAAGAAATGGGAATGGATCCTCACCTGCATCCACTCTGAGTGGACTGGACTGAGAGGCGGTTGATCGACTCTAATATCCTCGCATCCTCTAGTGCGCGGCCTCAAGATCTACAGGAAGCCACATGTGACTCTGGCACGGAATTCTCCTCCGACTCCTCCACCCAACCTACCTAAAGATGGACAAAGTCAGTGAGCTCAAGGGTCATTGCACCAGTCTGGTACCGTATGCTAAGTAGCTTCATAGACAGTAGGGTCGAAGAACCCACCAAGACCAGAGGGTGACGCCTCACCCTGTCAAAGCGGTCGAGACGACCCAGGTAACGCGCAATGCACATAACGTAGGCTCCACGCAGAAGTGAAGTCACCCTATTCCTATTCCCGAAGTGCTGGAGCATACCAGCCACCAGCGCTCCTAAGTGAAGAGGCTTTCCCTCCACCATAGAGTTGATCAGGGACAACTCCTTCAAAGTCAACGCATCGTTGCTCTCCCCCCCCCCCCCCCCCCGAGATGGTACAAGTGATCAGCTGGTGCAGGAACCAGAGTGTCAGGTCCTTGAACTTGGGCGCCTTACTAACAGCTGCAAAGGACAATCAGAATTCAATAAAATGCAAGTGGAAATTCAGAAGTGATGTGATGTTATTTAGGTCATTATTATACTACACGCTACGTAGGTTTTCCCTTTGTCTAACCCAATTGTTTCATGGTGTGTATGCATTTTGAGTTATTTTGCACATTTCACACTATTGTCACCCGGGGACCACTTGTGGCTCCATTTTATGTGTCCTATAGTTATTTTTGTGTACTTTCAGGCCATGGCGTGATAGTATAGGTGAAAACGAAGCTCTAGGTTCAAACAGGAGCTAATTCGGAGCTCAAACGAGGGAGATACAAGCGAGACAAGATTTCATTTTCTACTGTTTTCAGAGATAATAATTGTGTTAATTACGTTGAGTTGACAACTAATTATACAATCTGAATTTTAAAATTTTGACAAGTAAATTTTTTCTACTTTTTTAATATGGCCGAAATTATGTGATAATATTAATTTGAATTTTTTAATTTACAACTAAACACCATTTTAGGTATATTTTGAAATTAATTAATTTGATTATGTAATTTTGATAATTATAATTGATAATGAACGGAGTCTTAGTCTTTTATTTGTTTAGATTTTTTTATTTTTATTTTGTTAATATTTTAATATTATTTGTGCTAATTGGGTTAGTTGAGTTACATTCCATGTAAGCAATGAATAAAAAAATTAGATGGAAAAACTTGTACCTTTCTAACGTAATTTATAAGTTTCAGTACCTTCGCGTTATAAGTCAAAACCTAAAGTACCTTTTGTGTCAATGATCCTGGTTTTGTTTGAATTAAAATTCGATCCCAAAATTTTGAGCGGATAGTAGGAGAAGAGATAAAAAGGCCAACATGAGTTCCGGACCTCAGAAAGCCAACAAACAATGGCTACTCAATTCACTCCTCCTCTCAAACTTCTCTCATCTGCAGATAGTCGGACCTGTTGCCTACCCCTAGCTTCTCTTCCTTCTTCTTCTTCTTCTTGTTCGTCTGCTCTTTGCTTGAAACTTTCCTTCTCACTTTCACTTCATTCACTCCGCCAAACAACCAACAACAGGAGGAGGAGTAGGAGGCTCCATCTCTTCTGCCAGAGCAGAGGCGCCGGTGATGTCTCCACCGTTGGGAAATCTGGTCAGGATCGTCTTCTGAAGGTTCCAATTTCCAACATCAGGAATTTCAGCATCATAGCTCATATTGACCATGGGAAGTCCACCTTAGCTGATAAATTGCTCGAGATAACTGGCACGGTTCAGAAGCGAGAAATGAAGGAGCAGTTCCTTGACAACATGGATTTAGAGAGAGAGCGGGGAATCACTATCAAGCTTCAGGTTCTTCCTCTTATCTCTTTCATCTTTTGTTTGTTGTTGCTAGTTTTCTTTATTTACGATATCTTTTAGTCGTCATCTGCCAACTGCCGCTCTTCTTCTCCCCAGGCTGCTCGAATGCGTTACATGTATGAAAATCAACCCTATTGCCTCAATTTGATTGACACTCCCGGTCATGTCGACTTCTCCTACGAGGTATGCGTAATTGCATTTCTCTGCTGTTACTTGTAAACGAACATTGACCATAAGAATTATGATCACATACATGCTGAATTATCCACTCTAAATTACCAGAATTCGCTCCCTGTTTCAATAGGTTTCTCGTTCTCTTGCTGCTTGTGAAGGTGCTTTGCTTGTTGTTGATGCTTCTCAGGTGAAATTTTTGCCTACAACTTAGTAACCTTAATATTCATATTACGCTACAACTCGTACTCACTCTCCTTCTCGCTGTCCACAATTAATGTTGATTTCCTTTCTCTGATCAATTCTTGTTGAACGTTTTTGTGATGCAGGGGGTGGAAGCGCAAACGTTAGCTAATGTCTATTTGGCCTTGGAGAACAACCTAGATATCATTCCTGTAAGTCTTTTTTATATTAGATATATTCATAAATGTTGTTTGAAGTGACATTTTCTAGGATTCTTGTAAATCGGGTGTGTAACGTGTATTTTAACTTTAAGTCCATCACTGTTTGCTCTCAGTTTTGCCTAAATGCGGGATGTTCTTATTCGTCGCAGGTCTTAAATAAAATTGATCTACCAGGTGCTGAACCAGATCGTGTTATTCAAGAGATTGAAGAGGTTGGTGCACAAAATGGAAGAACCACTTATGTTTTGATGGGTGTGTAATCTGTAATATATCTGAATTTGAACGTACAAGTCTTGGATGTGTTTTCCATCTTTATTCGGCTTCAAGTTGATTCCAGGTTCATTTACATAGTTGGAATAGGAATTAGCTGGGTTGGTTGGTAAATTCTGGAAAATGATTTTGTCATCTTGATGCTATTGGTGTCTTCTGCTAATTCAAATCTAGTGTAAGATAGTTATTTGATAGGTGATTGAACTCCTTGATGGTCACTTGAACATGGGCTTCTTTGGTTTATATTATATAAAAGCTAACAGAAGTTGACCTATGCTTTCCTGTAGGTTATTGGTTTAGATTGTAGCAATGCAATTCTCTGCTCTGCGAAGGTTGGTTCTGGATATTGCATGGTCACAGTGTTTTAACTTTTTAACTTTATTTCATATTACTAATCTGCAATGGTTGATCAGGAGGGGATTGGTATAACAGAAATTCTGACTGCAATTGTGAAAAGAATCCCGCCTCCTGCTGATACTTCTCAAAACCCTTTACGAGCTCTGATATTTGATAGGTACATACTATCCTGGTTTGAGCACTTCTCCTTCACTGCACAATGTTCCAAGGAAATGAAACCTTTTCTTTATGCCTTAATGGCCCTTGCATAATTTTCTGCAGTTACTATGATCCATATCGTGGTGTTATTGTGTATTTTCGAGTAATAGATGGAAAAATAAAGAAAGGGGACAGGATTTATTTTATGGCAAGCAAAAAGGTGATACATCATCATTGCGATTTCCCTTGCCAGGATATTCATTGTCAGACACTGAAATATTCTTCCTTTTTTCTCAAACAACAGGATTATTTTGTTGACGAAATAGGAGTTCTATCCCCCAATCAGTTAGAACTGGATGAGCTATTTGCGGGTGAGGTAATTCATTGGTTTAGTTAGGATTTTGTTGTTTTGGATCATCTTTGTGTCACTGTCACTGGTTCCGTTCTTTCCCTCCTCAAAGTGGGATATGAACATCCTTTGTGCCGTCTTCTTTGCGAACTTCCTATATGTGCGAAGCTACTACCTTTTTTTAGAAAAATACTACTGAACAAAATACACGTAGCTTTTCAGTTTGGTTTTCAGTATCCCTTGTAGTTTGTTTTATTTTATCTTAGCCAGTATTATCACCATTCTGTTTGTATTCTCTATTGTTTATTTTCTTCTCTAATATTATTTTTCATTTGCTTTTCTGGTCTTCTGGTTTGTTTTATTTCCAGGTTGGCTATCTGTCTGCTTCAATAAGATCTGTAGCAGATGCTAGGGTTGGTGACACTGTTACCAACTTCAGTAGAAAGGCTGAGACTTCGCTGCCTGGATATGAAGAGGTTACTCCAATGGTGTTTTGTGGACTGTTTCCTGTTGACGCTGACCAGTATGGATATTCTCATTGGTTTTAAGCTAAAGAGCAGCCACTTTTATCTGTTGCGATGTGACTCATGCTCATTTCTTGGCAGGTTTCCTGAACTACGTGATGCTCTAGAAAAACTGCAACTCAATGATGCTGCACTGAAGGTATTTTGACGTGATCGAATTTGGATGATCAAAGTGAAAGAGTTTCAAACCTTCTGGATTCATTTGAATTTTTCACCACATGGTTCAGACTTCTTATAGTTTGTGCTTATTTTCACGACTCGGACCTTCTGCATGCCTTGTTCACATTTGAGGGATCTTAGCTGGTCTTGATTAAATACTCATCCTTTTCTCATGTCCAGTTGTTCCACTTTAGGCTCCTGTTCTGTACACCAATCTGCTTGGTTCTCGTTAATGTTTTTTTCTATGAAGAACCTGAACTTGTGAATTATCACTGAATAGAAATATTATGCTCTCTGATATCATCATAACCTTACAGTTCGAGCCTGAATCATCAAGTGCCATGGGTTTTGGCTTTAGGTGTGGTTTCTTGGGGCTCCTCCACATGGAAATTGTTCAGGTTTGCTGGACTTTCTACTTTTAAGCAATTGTGTGAGTGATGGTACATACACAACAACATTCATCCTCTTGCAGGAAAGACTGGAGAGGGAATACAATCTCAGCTTAATAACTACTGCCCCAAGTGTGGTATATAAAGTGAACTGCTTAAGCGGTGATACTGTAAGTTCTACATGATACTTTATCAGTTAAAATAGAATTTTTCATAGAACTTATACTCAAACTTCTATGCATGCATCTATTATGATTTATGTGTTATTGTCTTGGATATTTACCTTAATTTTACCGAAATCAAATCTTTATGTCTTCCAACGCTTGTGCTGCCTTTAGGTCATCCTACCTACCTCCATTTTTCTTCTGACATCATCTTGTAGAAGTTGCTGATTTTTGTAGTTGTATGACGTACTTTCTGATTTTGTATAATTTTGTTCTCTGAACACTGTTTACTTCCAGAAAGTCCAAGTTCAAGAAATGTGTTCTTCGTAATGATTGTAGAGACTGTCAAGGGATATTTTTCAATATGTAATACATGCTGATAATGTCGGTTTTTGTTCAGTTTTGTGTTTTTCTAAAGAACTGTGCCTTGCATTATCTTTGTTAGTTGTTCATTCATTTTTATCGCAAATACATTTATCTTTCACTTAGTAATATATTTTGGAAACCGGTTCCTATTGAAGAAGATATGAGAATAGTCCGTTACCTTCTGATGAATATTCATTCGATCTCTCTGTGATGTGATTGCTTCAATAATTATGATCATGCTGTCCTGATAGCCAATCCTTGTGTGTCCACTTCTTACATTGTGGTCTATTGTCTTAAGATTACTTCTATTTTTCTTCTAATTCATGACTCACTTAATACATTGATTACTCCTCAATAGGTTGAGTGCTCGAATCCGTCTATGCTTCCTGATCCTCGGAAATCGATTGAGGAGCCTTTTGTTAAGGTGATTATCTGCAATTTTCATTCACTTGAATGATACATGTTGAAAGTAATTATGATTTCTGTCATTGATTGTTATTCCTCATGGCTGATTACATAGGTATATATAGCAGAATTATAGGTTTCCTACCTTAATTAGGATACCTACAAGATATTAACTTCCTAACTAAGAAATAATATAATATTAGGAATAAAAAAACATCCTATTCTGACTTTTTCTTTCTACACTCCCCCTCAAACTTGGTGGTGTAGATGTTAACCAGCCCAAGTTTGGACACAAAATTGTCAAACATCTCCTTAGACAGAGGTTTAGTAAACACATCTCCAATAAGGCAGAATGTAGGTCTTCTTGGCATGGTGCTGACTTTCCGTAGAATGTAGTAGATAGTTGTTCCCAATCTTCGGATCCATGGTTAAGATCAACCAAAAGCGAACAAGGTTGTCATCGTTATCCCATTGTTCGAACTTGGCATCGGCAACATAAGGTTTGGCAGTAGCACCGGTTAGAAATCCTCCTTTGCTTTACCAGTAATAAACATTTGTACTGATCTAGACCACTGGAGGTAGTTTCGCCCGTTGAATTTTGGTATTGTAAGACCTCCGGAGAGAAGGTCGGGGTTAGACGCCATACTTCTCTGTCACAATAGGTGCAGAGGTGGCTGAAGAAGAAGATATGGTGAGACCTCCGGAGAGAAGTTCGAGGTTAGACGCCATACTCTCTGTCACAATCGGTGAAGAGGTGGCTGAAGAAGAAGGTTGGATTTTAGGCCATACTCTCTGTCACAATCGGTGCAAAGGTGGCTGGAGGAGTAGGTATTTTAGAGTCGTCACTGCCCAAGTTCATGACAGTTCAAGTAGAAGAAGAAGAAGAACGTCCATCGGTAGTAGGGTTTACCGTCGGATTCTAGGTGTATGGCCGTCGGTAGTAGTAGAGGCCTCGTCGTCAGTAGTAGTAGAGGCCTCGTCGTCAGAGTTCATGACAGATAAGGGTTAGGGCTGGCGGCGGAAGAAAAAACTCTATGCTCTGATACCATGTTGAAAGTAATTATGATTTCTGTCATTGATTGTTATTCCTCATAGCTGATTACATAGGTATATATAGCAGAATTATAGGTTTCCTACCTTAATTAGGATACCTACAAGATATTAACTTCCTAACTAAGAAACAATATAATATTAGGAATAAAAAAACATCCTATTCTAACTTATTCTTTCTACAACAATCTTGTAAGTTTCTTATCCGGAGTGCACAAAGCATCACTACATTTAAACTTGCTCTTAATACAGATTGAAATGCTTACACCAAAGGACTATATTGGTTCACTTATGGAGCTTGCTCAAGAAAGACGCGGAGAGTTCAAAGAAATGAAGTATATCACTGAGATTAGGGCATCACTCACATATGAGATGCCCTTAGCTGAGGTGGAGAATGGTTCATTCTGGTTCCAGGCTTCTGAAATTTACATTTTCTACTGGTGATTGCTAATCGACTGACCAACAGTGCTTATACAAATGAGAATGAAAAGAGAAACATGTCTCCATGTTACAGATGGTGGGAGACTTTTTTGATCAACTGAAATCCAGAAGTAAAGGATATGCGAGCATGGAGTACACTTTCACCGGGTAAATTATGCGGAATTGTCAGAGGCATATCTATGTTATTTACGCATTTAACATAGAGTTTTTTTTATATACATTTCCTCGTTTGTGGCTTTAACTTAGATGCTACTCTTGGTTCATTTTAATGTAGGAGAGTGACATGGGAAATATCAGTTAGTTTATTTATTTAATCTGTGACTGTTCTTCAAGATTTTCTGAAACTTAGATCCAGATAGATAATATAATGTTGAATTTTCATTTCACAGAACGAAACTGAGTGAACTGAACCATTCTGAGACTTTTGTTCACATGTAACCGATCATGTTTCCTTTACACCATAAATGGGATCCAGTTGTTTCTTACTGTTTGGCTATACATTTTAACTGCTAGCCAAGTAAATGATAAGAGGCCTGTTCTGTTATGTTGATATGTTGATAATTAGGTACAAAGAAAGTGATCTGGTAAAGCTAGATGTCCACATTAATGGTGACCCTGTTCAACCATTGGCCACTATTGTGCACAAAGATAAGGTAAATTTGAAGGTCAATCTTATCACTTGTACATATCTGAAGTCGTTGATATCTGTATCAATGTGATGCTATTAATGCTGATATAGCATTTTTGTAGTTGGACATCTATTGCTCTGAGTATACCCGTTCGCTTGCTAGTGTTCAGTTTGACATTCTGTAAATAGGCATATATCCGTGTACGTATCGAGGTTATTGTGTTATCAGTTCTTCAACTTTCACTAGTATTATCAGTTAGAAACCCTGAGACAAAATTATTAGTTGTTTAAAGAGACTGACATGCTCATGATATACCTGGTCGTGGTGGGTTGTTTTTGCACGTTAGAGGTCATCTTTGTCGCTTCCGCTAGTAGTAATTTGAATGGTTGTTTCGAAACTACCTAACAGTTACCGTTTGCAGGCATATCCTGTTGGAAGGGCTTTGACCCAAAAGTTGAAAGAGCTTATACCCCGACAAATGTTCAAAATACCTATTCAAGTAAGTTTTTTATATTAATTTTTATATTCGCTTCATCACTTACTGCAAATGTGGTTATTGTCATTCTGGGTGAAAAGCTTGGTAACAGAGAACGTTTCTTCATGTAAATTCCCCATACTTTATTCTTTTATGGAATAATCCCCATGCTTGAATGAACGTAAGAGTCTCTCTGTCGATCCTTAAGTGTTGTTAAAAGTTGACCCAACCCAATCTATTATCCAATTTAATCTACAGTTAACAATTTGTAACTTGCCAAATCCAAAAACCGATGACGGCACAACCTTTTAGTAATTGACTCATTAACCCGTTAGTGATTCATGATTCAGTTGCTGCTAGTATCCTTTGTCTTATGTTGTAATATGCTGTGTTGATGAAAATATTTAGTTGTGATGTGGATTTTGTGTATTCATCTAAAGTGAGATGAACATTTGTAGGCATGCATTGGTTCTAAAGTAATTGCAAGTGAGGCTTTATCAGCGATCAGGAAGGATGTTTTAGCAAAATGTTATGGTAAGAAAGGCAGATAAAGATCAAATATGAAGTATGCATAACTATATAGTGAGTAGGTTGGTGCTAATTGGCCCTTTCACCTGTAGGAGGAGATATTACCAGGAAAAAGAAACTGCTGAAGAAACAGGTAACTTGTATTGCTGAATTCAATTGCCCAAAGAGAAGCGAGACCCTTTTGTGTTTTTATTATGATTATTGTGATCGATTTGTGCAGGCTGAAGGGAAGAAAAGGATGAAGTCGATTGGGAAGGTGGACGTACCTCAAGAAGCATTTATGGCTGTCTTGAAACTTGAAAAGGAGGTGCTATGATTGATTGTGGGTTACCGAGCAAGGAAGGCATGATGCCAATTGGTTCCGGTGATCCGAGTAACCAGCCGAACCGACCTGATCAATGATGGGATTGGCCGCTTTGACCCTGTATCGGGTCAGGGTCGGAGAAACCCGAATACCTGATTTCACTTAGTGGAGGCGGGGACGGATATTGGAGTCAGTGACCTGCCTCGTTAATAGATACCCTATGTATATTTACCTTATTTTTGCATTGCGATTCTCCATTCCAATTTCCAGAGGCACCAAGTTTGGTTTACTTGTTTGAAAAAAACTGACCTACTGGATTGAAGATAAAGTGAATGCAAGTTTCAGTTAAATTTGTTTCCAGGGATTCAGGAATGCACACAACCGATAACTGCATGTTGACTGATTTATTTTTCACTATTTGTTGGCTGATATTCGATGGCAGACTGCCAAGAACTGCTCAGTTGGACTTGTTGGAAAATCGTCAGGCGCCGAACGGGATTCATGCTGAACGACATCTGGGCCGGTCAATGGTCATGGCCCACAAATCTAACGGACAAGATTGGATTTATGGCGTCACCCACATTTTAGGGGGTATTTTAGGCTTTTCGCGTGGGTTGAAAATACTTAGGCGGGAAAAAAATTGAGGAAAGTGAAAAGGTGGCGTGTAACTGTAGCGCTGCAGTCATCGGTAGAAGTGCAGCCGTCGCGTTGGTTCGTAAAAGTCTTTTCCGATATATACCCTATACGAATTAAACGCAGAGAGATTACAGTTTTCGAAATTCATTCTCTGCATGCACCGCTTTTAGTCTCTTCTCTGCAAAACTCTCTCTCTTAGCATTCGTAATAGTTACATGGCGGTGTATTAGTTGCTAAGTTCTGTAGTAACAATACACCAAACTATTTGTAATACAAAAATATGGGAGAGCGCGGAGATCAAAGCGAGATGCAGCTGCAGTTGGTACATGGACCTGAGAAACCAAGCTGAGGCAATGGCGTTGCAGTCCTGTGAGGATGCGCAATTTGTGAGTTGCTAGTACCCCAGCGCAAAAAGTTGTTGGTGAAAAGGGGGTTAGGTTTTGTGGAACACTTGTATGTTAAAAATTTCAACGTTGAGAATCTGAAATGGCTTATTAATAGTTTCGATTTCACAAACCTAACCCTGACCTTGAGACCAGGTGCTCAGATCACCTTGACTGAGGATCACATTCACATAATATATGGATTACCTAGGGGGCCAGACTCTATTTTTGAACAGTTGGATTACTCTCTCGATGAGATTAGGGTCTGGACCCGGCAACTGGGGATTCAGAGAGGCAAGGCGACCACCGCTCAGTTGGGTGATCTGGAGTATCAGTTATCGATAGTTGAAGACGACGAGAAGTGGTTTTCTTTGTTCTTCCTTGTGTTGCTGGGCAACATGTTCCACCCCAAATCTGGTCAAAATGTACCGCATGAATACCTTGGTGTAATCTACGGTCGTAGAGCACACCAGTTCAATGAATACAACTGGTGCTCGTTCATGCTGGAGACGTTTTGTCGATTGAACCGGCAAAGAAAGGGTACATTGAGGCCGATTTGTGTCTTCTGATGGTAAGACCTATTAAGTCTTACGTTTCTCTAGCTCAAGTGTAACGTCTAATTAGCATTTGTATTACGAAAATGATATTTTTTGGCGTGTTTGTTTGGTGTGTCATTTTGCAGTTGTTCTTCCTTGATATGGTCGGGCTGAAGGGAGACTCAGTTCCCAAGATAAGACCTTCGGTAATGAACTGGACACAGAAAGCAGTTAATAACCACACGGCCCGACTGGAACAGATCGGGGGATTGGACAAAGGCGTCGTTATTCAATGGCAACCAGAGTCAGAGCAAAACCTCATCCTCGCCTCGCGCATTGTCAATGCTGATATAAGGCAGTACTTGCCGTAGCGAGATACTCCTGTGATGGCAACCAAGAGGTCCTTGGGTGAGGAAGGTCAGTCTGCCCTAACAATCAAGAAGCAGAGGAAGTCAAGAAAAGAAGGTGAGAAGAAGCAGAACAAGCAGGAAGCAGTGGGGGCGGAGAGGGATGCTGAGGATGTGTATCCTTCAGCCATGTCATTCACCAGACTCGACATAGATCATATGTCCCTGTTCGAGGTACGACATGTCGTAATACTATTTTCGTCCAACTTCGAATTAGTTTTTTTTTATGTTTGTGGAGCATATATTTATATGTAGTACGTGCGTATGTTTTAACGTAACACTTTAAGCATGTTTATCGTAATACTCTACTATGTGACCACAGGTCGAGGAGAGGAGGGAATGGTTGGATACACACATCCATTTCCACAGGAGTGCCCTAGCCACACTGTTGGACCAGAAACAGCAATGCGATGATCGCATTGCTGGTGATCCCGATCGCAGCGAGTCGGCGGTTCATGAACTAATTGATGATCTTGCCTTGGCAAGTTACGACGAGGCAGACATCAACCAGGTTCTGGCCACGATGAAACATGGTAAGAGGTGAATACTATTATCATCGATGAATCTGCTGTCATCGTTGGGAGGTCTGGCACTGTGGCAGATCAGGTACCCAGAACACAGGACAAGGTGTTGAGGAAGAATGTGTAGAAAGGAAGGAAGTTGACCAAAGGGGGTAAGTGGGTGAGGGGCGAGAAGCAGGTGAGTGGGGAGGATGTGGCGGTCACCAAGGTTCAGGCTGACACCGAAGCTGGAAAAAATGTGCAGGATAAGAAAGGTGCGATTGATGATGCGGATGGTGATGACCTAATTTTTGGGTTTAAGGCTGCAGCATTTATTGCGAAGGCTGTTGCTGAAGAAGAAGCTGACCAGCAAGACCAGCAACCAGAGACTCCCTCTCAGCAGCGGGATGGGACACCTATTGCTGATTTGAGAGATCAACTGAAGGAGAAGATGAATAAGGAGAGAACAGCGGTATAGTTGGATATTACGTTTCTTACAAGTTTTCAGACGATATCGTATTAGATATGATCATGTGACGTAGTACAATGTTATGAGTTTCATAATTTTGGGGGGCGGGCTTCATATATGGTTGTCATTTGTAGGCCCGCGTCACATGGGAGTTGATAGACAAAATAACTTGTTATGATTTTTAATTTCGGTTTGAAATAACGAGACAGATTTGTATTTTTTGTAATTGTTTGTTGGAACATATCTTGTTTAGTAGTTAAATTTGTAATTGTTAAATTTTTTTCAACAGCAGGAAAAGGTCATCAAGCGTAGGTCTGCGTCAAAAAGGATGAAGCTGCGTTCTAAGTTTACCAAGTCTCTTATGAGAACCCTCCAATTAAAAGAATAAGGTGCAAGTTCACAGTGCCAAGAGATCAGCCAGCCGAATCGGTACTATTTAACAGTATACAAAAGCATGCACATTCGTAAAGCTTAACATTTCTATTCGTAATACACATTTTTCGTCTTCCGTAATACCAGGAACAACAAGTAATCAACTATTCACCAGGACCTCTCACTCAGGAGATGGTTTCGCTGGTGGAAAAAATTGAGGCTTATAGGATTAATGTTTGGGCTGACAAGGGTAGGGCCGACGCGCTCACTTCGTACATGTGGCAAGAGAAATATGCCAACTGAGTGATATTTTTTAATATTTTTCGTCATGGTAACTCAATAAATTCGTAATACTTATAACATGATTCGTATTTCATGTATTTGTTTTATCTTGAACTTTCAGGAACGAACTCCTCTTTCATACGGTACACGACATAGGCAGTTTGAATAGGGAAGAGTTTCTCACATGCAGACCTGGGCAGAAGCTGTCAAATTTCTTTATTGACACATATGCCCAGTTTATAAACATATTATTCAAGCAAACCGGTGTCTGTGACAGATTCATGTTAGGCCATGAGTGGGCTGTGAGTGTTGATTTATTTTAACAACCTAGTATTATATAATTTCATATAACTCTTTTTTTCCCCGAACATAGACGTTGTGCAGCAATGATGGTTATGAAGTCAACACTTTGGAAGCACTGGAATATATTCAAGGAAAGGACTGGACCCCGGGCATGGACTGGGACATGGTGAATTACGTAAGTATTACAGAAGACGTGTCACCTAACATTGAATATCTTATTCCTAATATAAAATATCAGTTGAAGTAGTAGTTATTGGTTTCCGTTCGTAACACTATTGATTACGTAGGAGGTCTAATTATTAGTAGCATATCTTAACATTTCTCCTCGTTGGTTAACTGTGCAGTGGTTCTTCCCAATGTGTTACGGAGAACACTTTGTGTTGTTCTGTGTGAATCTGAAGAACAAGTGTTGTGACTACCTTGACAGCCTTGATCCACCAGAAATCCCAGATGTTATGAGGAGGACAACATCGAATATCCGGATATTGGCCAGCAACTTGATCCCAATGTTCGGTACAAAGTTACCTACCGAGCTGATAGAGAATATGATTTGGTGAACCACAGCGGTATAAGACAGCAAGACAATAATTCCTGCGGTGTTTTTGCCTTGAGTCTGATGGAGTTGTGGCGTGGTGTAGTAACATATGATATCCAAAGTTGGACTGATGCTTACAAAGTTGAAAGGAGGAGGATGCAAGTTTGTTTAATTATGTTAATTTGGCCTTTCAACCAGATTGGTCCTTCAGTGCTGAAGAAGGCATACTCTGAAGTAAAGAAGATTGGGGGGCGGTAGGGATTAGGCATTCTGGTGATTAATATTAACTTTTGGGTAATATCGTTCATGGTGATACGTAACAACTAGTTTACGCATAAGAGTGAAGGGTATTTTTTTTGGACATTTATTGGGGTTGATGTAATCCTCTAAATCCTTCATGTATATTGTAATTAAGACTATTAACGATATTTTGGAAGACGTAAGGAAATTAGACATTATTCGTAACACTTATGAAGCGAAATTGAAACATAAATATATCGTTCAGAATTAACTCACCCCCCCCCCCCCCAATATTTTTTCTAACCTGAGACTTCATGAATTCTACCTTCATGTAGAACTCACCTATTCTGGGAATGTTCATACTCTTCTTCTGTGTTAAGTCATTTCTTCCCAGGTATCACAAGAACTGATTGGGGGGCAGTACTGCAATTTGCTAAGGACAATTTCATCAAGGCTGACACCAGGAGCAAAGTCTGGAGGCTGATATGGGAGATGGTCACTAGTTATATATGGAGAGAAAGGTGTTCCAGATTTCATGGGAAGAGTGGTACTTTGGTTCCTTCTTTGATCTCAAGGATTAATGAGGACCTACTGCACTTTATTTTGGGTAGAAAGGATGAGCTTAGTTTGCTAGCCTTTTGTAGTTTGTATAGTTCTCCTTAGTCTAATAGTTTTGTACAGAACTTAATTTCTACATTTGATGAAATGAAAACCCTAACTTTTCATCAAAAAAAAAAATTCTACCTTCGAGCGAAGAGCTGATATCTCTCCTAACCCTTGATGACTTTTCAACAAGGTCAGCAGTTCTCATTGCCTGCAAGTTAAGTATCACGAATAAATTTTTTAACATTTACAGATTAATGCTTCTCTCACTACAAACATGAATTATAGACTTTTTGTTTTTGTAAGTTTTATAATACATACATGTTGGCTCACACCCTCTCGGAAAGTTGTTTGGAGTCACATCGTTAAACTGCTGAGCTTTTCATCGACAACCTCACATATATCCTTGCACCACATGAACATGTTGCATCCCTCAGTCGGTGGTTTCTAGCAGCACAGGAAGAAGCGATACGGAGAAGTCATAGTCGCTCTGTCAATTTTATAAACGTAAGAAGGGAGGTTGCAGTTGCAGTATGGGATGAAGTTTGGCATTGTATTTTGGATCTTTGAACACAGAGAAGGAGATTTAGATATGATGTGAGAGAGATAAAATATAGTTTAAGATATAGTGGGGTTGTGGGTGTCATTAATAATTTCATTTAATGCTGGTTGTTGGAAATTGGATAATTAACCAATCCAGGACACCCGTATTAAATCCGCATTCTAAGTATTACGTTATACCGCAGAGGGGTTACATATCAGAATTATTTTCATTACTTTTCAATTCATTTCTTATTACATGTAGTATACCCCGAACTCGTAAATGTTTCGAATTGAATTAAACCGTTCATTGTCTTTCCGTCTTCCCTTATTATCTATGAATAGTAAACCATCCATTGTCCCTCATCTTCTCAGTTCCAATCTTCTTCTCATTTCACTCAATCCTCCCGTCAATGGGTTTCCCCTTCGCCATTGCTCCTTACGTCGGCCCGATGCATCGGTCTTTGGAGGTTGAAAATACATTTCAACAACACTTTGTACCTCGCGGAATCTTGCCCACCTATGTGGTTGATACTGATGGATTCATCAAATATGGGACGAGCCCTGTCCCGTTAATCCATGGTCTTGGGTGGTTGGGATTTCGTGGAGTTCAACCTCCATCTTACTGCGAAGAGGCGGTTAAGGTCTTCTACTACAACCTCAGGGAAACCTCCCATGAGTCTCATGTTCAGGGTCAAGCTTTTGTGTTTGGACGTCTTGTGTCCATCACTCCTGACATGATATCCTTCATCACAGGTGTTTCCACAGAAGGGCTTCAAGGAAAGGAGCTTGCTTTTGATGTAGAAGCAGAATCATTGAACATGTGCACCTCCCCCCCTTGTACAGTTCGTATTCCGATTATCTATCTGGAAGAAACTCTTTGCGTTCTCCACTGGTACATCACACGGATCTTTCTCCCGCGCTCCTTCGACAGAGATGTTGTCCTTCCACTTGACGTGTGGATTCTATCTAACGCGATTCGCAATGTGCCGGTCAGTCTTCCCCACCTAATCTTTCATTCCATCATTCAGACTGCTTCTCTCCACCCCCCCCCCCCCCCTTGGTGAGTTGCCGTATGGACCGCTCCTCACCACCCCTTTGGACCATGTTGGTGTCAACTTGCGAGATCATATTATGCAGAACCAGACCCACTCTTTAAAGTCTCAACATGTGCTCCGGCGCATTAGCTGTGGTCGAGCGCCTTATAACATTGCAAACATTGCTCCAGGGGGAGAAACAGTGTCCTCAGACATTTGTGATCGAATTGCCTCTCAGGCAATTCATTCGAATGTGTTTTGTTGTGAAGCTCATGCAGTTTGTCACCGTCTTGATTGGTTTCAGCGTTCAGTGAAGTACAAGCAGCCCGAAGATGATCTCGTGTCTCCCGCCTTCTTTGATTCCGTTGAATTCAAGCTCGCAGCAAACAACAAGCTGATCAAAAAGGTTAACAAGAAGATGAAGAAGCTCACCAAACTCCTCGAGAATCGATTTGACTGGAGCATTGAAGAACTTGGAAATCTTTCTTTTGGCTCATCTGAACTTGCTGAAGAAGTGAAGAAGAAATTTATCTCAAGTATTGACAAGAAGCCCCCAAAAAGCGACATGTCGGACTTTGAAGAAGACCCTACCTTTGGCTTTTGATTTAGTCTTTGTTAAGTGTGATCTCACGTAAGTAATACTACAAACTACATTTCGTTTTAAGCAATCGTAAGTGAACGTTGTCGTAGTACTTAGATTATGAATTCGTAGTTTTTATTGCAACCATTCGTAGTTTATTCTTTACTTATTCGTTTAACACGGTATTGCTGTTAAAACCTTATGACCTATATGTAAACAAAGTAACATGTGGACATTGAAGTAGTAATACTTAGTACATATTCAGAACATAAATATCGCATTGAAAACATCCCATAGATATCATCATCCATCGATTACAAGCCAAAATAGCATCCATCGATTACACAAACATAAATTTAAAAACTAGGTACTCCTAATATAGGTCAACATCTATTTCAGCCGCTATCTTCCTAATCTGCTCCTCCAGGCATTCCACCTTTGATACAAGACCTGGTACCTCTTCTATCAGCTCTTGAGTTCTCCATTCCTGTCACAATACAGAAAGGTACAGATGGAAGGGTTGGTTAGAAGTATAACGAATTCGACATTTGCTATAACGAACGAGGACTACAAGTATTACGGCTTGCAAGAATACCTGTTGCTCCAGACTGCAGCCGATTGTATTGGACGATGTCACTTCATCTGGCTGATGAGCTCGTTTTGCCACCATATTGGCATGCAGAAGACTATACATCCGAGAGACCTCTTCATTCTCACACCTGTCCATCTCCTTGCACCAGATGAACATTTTGCATCTCTGAGCTGCTAGTTTTTGGCATGCCAGAAAGTAGTTGAATGGAGAAGATATTGATGGACGGTCAGCAGTATACATGTAAGCTGGAAGGTTGCAGCTATAGTATGGTATGAGCGGCGGCATTTCTTTTTCAGATCTGGGATTCACAGTGGATATATATATGGTAAACGCTTCGGTGCGGGTACACCCACTGACGTTTGTGCTATCTAGAGTGATATTTCTATTGAACTAATCGTTTATATCAATAGATTTAATCTTAATAAGTCTAAATTAAGCTTAATTACAATTTTTAGTCATCATAGCATAAGATTATACCTATTGTTCTTCAGGTTTCTTTCTACAGCTGCATTTTTTCTCAATATGATAGATTATCATCTCTACCAAATAGGTTTTTTTTTCAAATCGTCTTATATATCCTTTAACAACATGTAGATTATTATACTTGAAAAAAAAATATTAAAAACATGTTTATCTATCAAAATGTTAGTGGGTGTACCCGGTGCACCCACTTTTAGTGGGTGCACCGGAGTGTTCACCATATATATATATATACCAAATCCCTCAAACTCCAAAGTTAAAACACCAATATGGCAGTATTTTAGTGTGATAGGGTACCGAAGTGTTACCCATATATATATTATATATATATATATATATATATATATATATATATATAAAACAGCGGTCCCGGAGCACCAGATGCTCCCTTCTGTTTGAACCAATCAAGGAGAATCTCATTCGTTTATTTTGGAAGATCTAATCTGAGCCACCCATACATAAATTAATTTTATAATTTAAATAAATTGTAATTAAAATAACTAAAAGGTCACTCAACATTTTTCATATAAATAAATAATCATAAATCTTTATTTTTTATGTTCAAATTAATTTTTATCCACGCCAAATTAAATTATGATCATCATAATAACATCAAATACATATTAAATACAATTATTTTGTAACTTGTTAAATTACTTCACCCTTTTCAAACATCCATCCATCCGTACTTGAATTGAGTCCAACTCACCAACCCATCTTAATCACCCATACCACCTAAGTGAATGATTTTACTCCAACCAACTCACCCAACTCTTATCACTCATGCAACCCGATAAAATTGGAGTTTCCAAAGCACTAAGAACCCTAGAATTCCATTCTCTGCAATCTCTATCTTTTCTCCAATCATTTCTTCACCTCTCAACCTCATCCCATGTTGTTTCTAGAAACCGCCCTCATGTCGATGCTCTTGAGTAGGGCAGCAAACGAGCCGAATCGAGCCGAACTTCCCCCTGCTCGAGTTCGGCTCGTTTAATTTTTGCTCGGCTCGAGCTCGGCTCGGATTCGAATCGAGCTTCGATAATTGGGTTCGAGTTCGGTTCGTTTAGAATTTGCTCGATTCGGGCTCGGCTCGAGCTCGATTCGAGCTCGTTCGTTAAAGTCAGTAAACGAACCTTGAAACGAGCTAGAGCTCGAGCTCAATTCGAGTTCGTTCGTTAAAATTCATAAACGAACCTTTAAACGAGCCGACCCGTTTCATGTGCTAATTCGAACTCGTTTAAAAAAAAGGCTCTTTTATAGTTCGGCTAGTTTCATGTCCTAATTCTATTTTATATATATTATATATATATATATATATATATATATATATATTATATTTTCAAATTTCCCATAATTAATAATGTATGATCTTATTTATTTATTTTTTAATTCTAATTTATAATTAATAAACTCATAGACTCACAAAAAATTATATTCTAAATATAAAAGTCTAATCTAAATTATAATTAATGAACACATAAACTTACTAAATTTTTTATTTTTTAAAAAAACTTACTATACTTTATAGCGACAATTCATATCAACATAATCTTAAACCCTGAACCCTAAGTTATAATGTCAATTCATATCAATATAACCATAAGTTCATATACACTAAGTCTATAACGTGTTATTATCAAACTCTAATTCACTAAACTGTATAACGTGTTATTGTGAGACCCTAATTCACTAAAATTTATAACGCGTCAAACGTTTGATAGATTAACATAGTTATGAACTATGTTAATGGACCCTAAATCAATATTTACATCCTAACAATCAACATTATTAAGTTATAACGTCAATTCATATCCACGTAATCCTAAACCCTAAACTCTAAACCCGAAACACGAAACCCTAAACCTAGTAAGATGTAATGTCAATTCATATCCACAATTCAACATAATACTAAGTTCATATACACTATGTCTATAACATGTTATTGTCAAACCCTATATCACTATACCATATAACGTATTTTTGTGATATTGTCAATTCATATCAACATAATCCTAAATCATAAACCCTAAACCCTAAGCTTTAAACCCTACACCCTAATTCCTAAAATTAGTAAGATATAATGTCAATTCAGATCTACATAATACTAAGTTCATAACACTAAGTCTATAACGTGTTATTGTCAAACTCTAACTCATTATACTATATAACGTTTTATTGTAAAACTCAATTAACTAAACTCTATCATTTGTTATGAACCCTAATTCATTGAACTTTATGATATATTAGCATGCCAAATATGCAATAGATAATTTAAATATATCAACAAACCAAAAGCCCAACTATATATTGATCATGTCTAATTGTCTTGCTCGACAAAAAGTTCTATTCTACACATAATCCAAATTTAGTGGTAAAATTGTGAATCATTCGATTAACCTTTGTAGTAGTTAAAGGATATTATTACAAATATGTTAATTAGCCTTAATTTCTATCAATGCGTTCATGAATCATGAACATATATACGTACAATCTTGTTCACAAACCTATATAAACGAATCACTTCACAAACTCTTATCGAACATGTTCACGAATGTTACTAACGAGCTTGTTCGCGAACTCTTATCGAACATGTCCGTGAATATAGTTAACGAGCTTTTTCACGAGCCTATAAATGAACCAGTTCACGAACTGTTACACGAACATGTTCGCGAATATCATTAAACGAACTGTTCGCGAATAATAAACGAGCCTGTTCGCGAACAAGGCTCGTCGAGCTTCCGAACCGAACATGTTCGCGAACAAGCCGAGCCGAACACCACTTGGCTCGGATTCGGCTCGTTTATAAACGAACCTGTTCGCGAACATGTTCATTTCGAACCGAATCGAGTCACGAACGCATTTTTTCAGAGCCGAACACCGAGCGAATCTCGAGCGGCTCTGTTCGTTAATAGCCCTACTTTTGAGCCACACAGATGTAGTACTTATAGTAATTACAACTTCTGAAATGAGTGTAATATTATTAAATACCTTTATATTGGCGTTCCTTGTGTTTTTGTTCTTTGGCTTCTGATTTGCATCAGAAGCGGCACTGGTCTTGCTGCTTCTAGTATTCACCTTCTTCTGCAGAGAAAGTAGCAAAATTAATATAATTATTTTGCACACATAGAAACAACATGGGATGAGGTTGAGAGGTGAAGAAATGATTGGAGAAAAGATAGAGATTGCAGAGAATGGAATTCTAGGGTTCTTAGTATTTTGGAAACTCCCATTCTATCGGGTTGCAAGAGTGATAAGAGTTGGGTGAATTGGTTGGAGTAAAAACATTCACTTAGGTGGTATGGGCGATTAAGATGGGTTGGTGAGTTGGAGTCAATTGAAGTATGGATGGATGTTTGAAAAAGGGTGAAGTAATTTAACAAGTTACAAAATAATTGTACTTAATATGTATTTGATGTTCTTATGATGATCATCATTTAATTTGGCATGGATAAAACTTAATTTGAACATGAACAGAAAGAGTTATGAGTATTTATTTAATTGAAAAAAGTGTAGTGACCTTTTAGTTATTTTAATTATCATTTATTTAAATACTAAAATTAAATTAGTTATGGATGGCTTAGATTAGATCTTCCAAAATGAACGAATGAAATTCACCTTGATTGGTTCAAACAGAGGGGAGCATCTGGTGCTCCGGGAGCGCTGTAGTCGTTTCCATATATATATATATATATATATATATAGGGTTTTTAGGTAGGCCGGTTGTTTTAATTGTGGCTGTTGGGTGGCACTGAATATGGTCATAAAGCCCAGCAGAAAAAGTAAAGTGTTACGTAATTTTCATCCTACTACAAGGAAACAGAAAACAAAGGCAATAATATATTTAAATAACCCATTACAAACGAAATATAATGTAACATAATAGACATTGTTACGTATTGTCCAGTACAAAGGTATGAACGAAAAATATAAGTAATACTTACCATACATTCAAAAGTACTTAAATATAATTCTACAGATGAAGGTCATTACTACCCATTTGGTGGTTTTCAAATATTGCATTTTTATCCTTTCGAACCGAGTGCAGAAATGCATTCCTGTCCCTTTGAGATATTGGCCTCTTCTTTGGTTTGTACGTCTCTATTCGTTTCTTTAATTTTTTTGGGGCTTGGTAGTGGACTTCTTTCTGGGAGCCGTTAAAGGATTTTTCTGTACTCAGCTTATTCTCCAGATCAATCATGCACTGTATAGTTGTAGCTGTTTTGGCCGTATCTCCTTTAACCTCTATGTGTTGTGTTTTGTGTGTTACGTACATGATGGATTAAAAAATGTGTAATTTCGTAATATAACCCAGACTTACCGTAGTCTTAAGCTTAGCCATCACAGTTATTAGTTCCGACATCTGGGCAACATCTAGGTGCGACACTTCTGGGATGACATCTTCAATGCACAGGCCATCTTTGGCATTACGGCAATACCTATACGAATTAACACATTTAAGTATACGAATGCTCAGAAATGATTATACTAACCAATATAATAGTACGTACCTTTCCAGGATCAATGTTTTTGGTATATTCAGTAGCAAATGATTCCCGTTACCGCCAAGGACTTCCTTGAATCTTATGATATGTCTGCACATCAAGCCCTCCATTTCAAACATGTGGCAACTGCAGACTATATGTGAACAATCTCTTGTGCATGTCACAACTCTTTCATCTGTTTTGGACTCATCCAGATCCTGCTTGAATACGTTGAATGTTGTCACGCCCTCATTTGTGTTTTCCTCTAATGCCATCACCCCGTAGGCCAAAGTCTGTTTGTATTCACACAACCACCGCTTGAACATCTTTGGAGTGTATTCGTTAGCTAGTTGTTTAGTCAGAGGCTGTGCGAAAACCTGTTATAAATGTCCGTAAAGCATCATAAGGATGTATTACGACTTAGCAAGTCCCGTTCAAGGCAACAAGACACTTACGATAGTTTTACGTGAAAGTTATATGTATACTACTAATATCGTCAACAAGTATAACGGTTAACTATATTAGGTTTTACGTTTCTGAAACTTAGCATTAATGGAGATCGTACTGAAGTTTGTATCACCTATTGATTATTTTCGTTGTCTTCATCTTGAAGTCCCTTTTCAATTCTTCTTCTCTTTTGTTCTTCACTAGTCGACTGAACTGCTGTAAAAACTCTTCCTGGGTGAGGTTCGGGGCAAGGTAGTTCCTCATGTTACTGTTGCAAGTCTCACTTAGTTGGGAGCTACGCATGCCGCACGTGAAGTGAGTCTGCATCCATGCTCTGGACCACGGTGTCCTTTTTTGGTATATTTGAGTGAGCCATGGGTGTCCCTCTAGTTCCCGATTTATGAAACATTTTTTTTTCATCAGCCCCTAGTGAACCTCAAACTCTGTTTCGGTGTCGACACCAAATATAAGGTAGCTCAGTTCAGCTACGAACACCTGATATTAACCACACGAAACCATTCTTAAAGTGTTACGAAATCGACTTAAAAATAAGAGTGGGTGCATCAGATTCACACCTTATCACACAACGACCCCAAGTTCCTAGCAGCATTATTCAGTATGTGGAATGTACACAGACCATGGTATGTCACTGGCATGGGATATATTGATCTAATGCCGGCAGCAATAGCTGCTGCTTGGTATGTGAAGATACTCATCAATTCCCCCCCCCCATGCACTTTCAAAAATTTCAAACAACCATTGGAAAGTTGTTGACGTCTCGTCAAACAAGAGAGCAGCGCCGAATATCACCAGGTCTCTATGGTGATTGTAACCGACGAACAACGCTGCGACGTAATAAGGTAAGAAATAATGTATTACATCGTAATCAAGTTTATATACCCAACCATATAAAATAATATAACGTAGGTCGAAAGAAAGTAGTACGTGTATGAAATATAACGGATACTTTGTGTAAGATTGACGTAGGACTACAATATATATTACGTATTAAGACATAAGGTATAACTAATGTTTGCATCATTACCTAGGGGCCTGTATTCCTTGTTTGTTTGGTATGTGGTGTCGAAGCTGATCGAGTCCCCTAACACCGAGTATTCTTGCCGCATCCTACTGTCTGACCAAAAAACACTCAGGATTTCACCGCAATTCTCCTCTTGGAGCTCATAGAAGAAATTCTTCTCCTCCCTTGAGCGAACCCTGAAATGACGTTGCAGTGATGAACCTTCAGCGGGATTCAACGCATTTTCTGGTCTTTCCCTGTTGTGGTTTCTGAGGTTCTCGAAACTTAACCTAACATGTCTTGCACCCCCCGACATTTGCCTCATTATGTCAAATGATTTTCGGGAACTTACTCTAGCTAGTTTGTGTATGAGTGCGATTTGTGCACTTGTTCTGTTCACACTTTGTTCGACCAGTAAAGATGTTGGTATTTCTCGGGGAGCAAAACATGCGGGGTATGTGTTGTGACCCATTCGTATATGTAATACTTTTTAATAGATTTGTCCCATTTTAATTTTATTTCAGCTTCGCACCCAAGTCGTTCCTCAGCTCTCGTCCTTGCACTTTTTGTTTTCCTTTCATTTCTAACTCCTTCATGTGTGCAAACGAACCTAAGGTATCTACATGGAGGATTTCCAGCCTCCCCGCTGATGGGTGCATTTCCAGTCGCTGGGGGGTTTTGATATTTTTTTTGGTATCGTATCCGCGTACCAAAACCAGCTAGATGAGCGTAATCCTCGTAGAAATGCAACGCTTCATCTCTCATGTCAAACAGTGGGAGTAAGTCCACCGGATTTGAACACTCTCCTGTAATAACGATTGAACATTCGCTTGCAATAAAGATGTCAAGATATGATATTTCTATGAAATGTTACGAATGAGGGTGTAATTTATAACACAAAGGTTTGATAAGTATAATGAAAGATTACGCATTTCGTATTACAAAAAGGTATGATAAGTATGAAAAGATACATTTCTAGAAGATATAACGAATGATAACAATAGATATTACGGATGATGGCATGGATGTTGTACGCGATAGATATTACGATTTCTCTAGCTTGACGTGTGTTACCCGCCTTACATGCATGATTCAATGAAGTCCCGAGGGCCCCAACCGGCATATTTGATGGCTCGCCTTCAACAACTGAAAGAAATAGATTGTTGTATCACGGATGAAGACAATTAAAGGTTACGAATTATCGAACGCAAATACTACGAATTGGAATACCTGCTTGACTGACTGAAATATCATCTAAATCAATCGGCAAATTCAGAGATACCCCTGCAACACATACGCATTTTTTTTACGTCATGACGCAGCATGGATGCTGGTTACGTAGTACAAGATATCATACGAGCCAAATGTTTGTAATTTTTAATACCTGCATGAGTGACAAAAATCTCGTTTAAATCTATTTGCACATTTGATGGTGATCCTGCAATACCTAAAACATGACGAGAAGTTACTATTACAAAAACCAGTCCAAGAAGTTACAAAAGGAAATAGAATTACGTAAAAGGGCAGAATCTGTTACGAATACCTGCAAGATCGACTGACATTATATATGGTACGCTGACCTGGAAAAGAGGAGAGAGAAATTAGGAGCGAGAAAAAAAGAGTGAGAAAATTTTCGCATTAATGATGCTCTCCCGTCGCCTTTTATAGGTGAGATATTTCTCTCTCCTGTCAAATGGAATTTCAAAAATACGAATCCGGCGCCAAAATATTACGAGCGTGAAATGTCCGAAAAGCCCCTCGCGTGTTTGCTACGCCCCCACCGCACGATTAATCCGACGGCCTATAGGGGGTTCAGCACCATGCTGAATGGCCCTATTCAGCACCCTACTATAAGCCCTTGTTGTTGGGATGTTCTATGGTGCTGAGGGGGGCTTTCAGCACCACCCCTATAAGGGTGCTGAAGCCCCTTATAGCTATTGGATCAGATCCAATGGTGGTGAGGAAGAAATAGGAGGCCCAACTCATTAAAGGTATAATAGACAATTCACATATATGCCAGCCCATTTTGATTTAGACATGCGATGTGACTGAAAGACAATAGCCTATATAAACCACCCATCAGCCCTCATAAATGCTAAATTTGAATTTCCCCCCTCTCTCTCTTGATTTTTCCCTTCTCTCCTCTTATTTCAGAGACACACGCCTGGATTTCCCTTCACTCTCCTCTTATTTCGTAGACACACGTTTGGATTTCTCTTCTCTCTCCTTTTTTTCATAGACGCACGTCTGGATTTCCCTTCTTTATCCTCTTATTTTGTAGACACACGTCTGGATTCGAAGGATTAATATAAAGAATGCAGACATACGAAGCTGATAATACAAACGCAGCAGCAGGTATGAGTCCGATTTGCTCCCATGCATCTATTTGGTTGTTGTGTTACATATAAATCGCGCACAATAGTTGTATATGTCTTCTTAATGTCCTTTTTACGTCTGTCGGGGAACCAGTAGGAGCTCAATCGCGAGCATCTCGTAGTAGTGGTCAGTAACAATCATTTCGTTGATACATACGGCTGAAAAAATTCCGAAACGTCCGTGATATGATAATTAAGACGCACGTGTAACGAGTTCGACGTTATAGGATGGACACGGACGTGTGTCTTGCTGTTATATACAACATGCGTCTAAATTTTTCAGGCACACGTCTATATTTATATGGGGTTTGCGTTTACATAAAGGATGGCCTACATGTACACGTCTTCTTTATTATGTGTTTGATGTGCTTGAATTATGAGGGCTAAGCACACATGTGTATGCTTGAATTATGAGGGCTAAAAAGATCTAGACCTGTTAGGGATCCAAACGTACGTATGCTTGAATTAATATATACATATGTCTTGGTTATAATAGACCAACATATGTAGGGTGTTGCAAACACATACATATATTTCAATTAATCTATGCATACATATAGACAACTCATGCGTCTAAATTAATAAAGTGAGTCTGACATAACACCAATCAACTAAAAAACAATATAAATAAAATAAATAAATAAACTATATAATCAAAAAGTCAACATCCTTTCTCTCTCTCGTTTCAAAATTTGTAATTTCAAAATTTATCTCCTTTTCTGTCTCCTTCCCCCAACAATGTTCTCTCAAATGTTTGAACTAACAATAGATTTTGTGTTCATTTTACATAGATTTTATACTTTGAGACTCGATCTTCACACGCAAAGATGACGGAAGCGTAGATACAAACCTCAAAATACGTAAGATTCTACTTGTTTTCATGTTTTTCTTGTTGAAAATCTCTGGGTTTTTTTCATTTTCTAACCAATTATTCATGTTCTAATGAGTTATTCGTGTTCTTCCCTTGTTGTAGGTATGCCCGAAAGGTCAAAACTAGTTTCATGTTCTTGGTTCATAGGTTCTATGTTTATTCCATTACAAACATACGTATAAATTCGTGTTATTCTGTTTCAAATACTCATCAAGTCGTGCGTATTGATAAATACTAATGTGTGCAAAATATGTATGTGCATGTATGACTTATCCAGACACACGTCTAATATAACTGTAATATGATACATGTGTCTAATATAATCCAGACACACGTCTAATTTATGTGCACCTACATGTGAAAGCGCAAATACTTGTGTCTTCTTTATTATGTGTTTGATATGCTTGAATTATGAGGGCTAAGCAGGTCTCGGCCTGTTAGAAATCCAGACGTATGTATGATTGAATTAATATATAGATATGTCTTGGTTATAGTAGACCAACCTGTAGGGTGTTGCAAACACATACATATGCTTCAATTAATCTATGCATATGTCTAGACAAACACATATATATGCTTGTATAGATCTATACATATGTCAAGGTTGTCGTAGCCCAATATGTGGTATGTGAACCATGTGCTTCTATAATAACACTAGATGTACGTGTTCGTGTGCTACAGTATGCTAAATGGGTCTAAGTTATATGTACGTACGTACGACTTATCTGATATGTGCGTCTTATAATCAATAGGACATGCATCAACAACGAGCCAGTCATAAGTAGACCCTGTCTTTGGTATGTAAATATTATTATTACGTCGTTCATACTTATATATAAACACGTATGTGTACTTTTGATCTAAATTATACATGCGTCTAAATTATTTGGTAATACAACGCGTCTTAATTAAAATAGATTTAACAAGGGTCGACAACAATGATTCGCTTCACTTCAGGACAAAGAAATCAATGAAGGCTTATTATGATGCATATGCACATGAAACGGGTTTCAAGGTTCGCATCAATTACCAACAGAAGTATGAATTACACATGTATGAATTACAACAAACGTATGGACTAGCAGACATATGGTGTACATACGTTTGAATGCTAACAATGCGTCAAACTTACGTAGACGTACTTATGTATTAATAAACACATATGTATGAATTATACATAGACATACGCGCAACTTTTGAGTTAATGCTCTAATTGATTGCATCATGTAACGCATATGTCTGAATTACAACACCTTGTGCCGACTATGGCAACTAACATAGACGTAAGTATGTATTAATAGAAATATTTGTATGAATTATACATAGACATACGCGCAAGGTTTGTGTTCAAATACTCTAATTGATTGTATGATGTATGATTTTAGGACAGGTGACACGAATGCGTCAGAAGTACAACTCACATAGACGTAAGTATGTATTAATATAAACATATATATGAATTATACATAGACATACACGCAAGGTTTGAGTTAAAATATGCTCTAATTGATTGCATCATTTAAGAACTTTAGACAGGTGACCCGCATACGTCTGAATTACAACTAACATATACGTAAGTATGTATTTATAGAAACATATCTATGAATTATGGATAGACACACGCGCAAGGTTTGAGTTCAAATACTCTAATTGTGCATCATGTATGAACTCAGGACATGTTACACAGCTTCTGAATACCTGCAATGCATCTTAACAAAGAGTTCATTGCACAAACACATGTATTAATTACAACAAATGGTATACATACGTCCGAATGATAACAGTGCGTCAAAGTTACAAACACCTGTCTCAAAAGCTTTGGAATAAACTTGTCAAAGTTACATATATATGTCTAAATGCTAACAATGCGACAAAGTTACGTAGACGTACGTATGTATTAATAAACACATATATATATAAATTATACATAGACATACGCACAAAGTTTGAGTTAAAATGCTCTAATTGATTGCATCATGTATGAACTTAAGACATGTGACTAGAGCTGGCAAAATGTTGGCCCGACCCGATAAACCCGCCCAACCCAGTCCGACCCGTAGCCCGATTGACCAAAACGTCAACAGTCCAACCCACAACCCGATGAACCCGCAACCCGACTAACCCGCAACCCGGTGAATCCCCAACTCGACTAATCCGTAACCCGATTAACCCGCAACCTGCCCGCCCAACCCGCATAACCCGATTGTCACACAATTCATAATATCCCGTGCTTCAAATATCAACATTATGTCATTATTGAAGATATAAAATTTTCATCCACTTCTGACTTCACCAAGTTTATTTCCAAAATAATAAAACTAAAAAAAAAACAGAATGTTTGACCTAAAAATGTCATAAAATGGAAGTGGCTAGATTTGATATTTTTTTGAAAGAATTGTCTAAATTTATAAATTAGTCCAATGTTAAACTCTAGAACTTAAAACATAAATTATATTCAATTTCATTTTATTTATTATAAGTATATGTAATTTATGAAAATGAATTATTTTTTTTAATATATGAACAGCGGCTACAGCCTACAAGCCTTAAGCCTACCCGCGAATAAAAATTTAATATTTTTTAAAATTATTTATCACATAAAAAAATTTATATAAAATTTTGCAAATTGTAATTGAGAGTTGAGACTAGTAACCCGTGGGCAACCTGAGACCCACCCGGCCCGTGACCGATGAACCCGCGACCCGATAAACCTACGACCCGACTAACGCATAACCCGGCAAACCCGCGACCCGACTAACCCGCAACCCGATGAACCCCTAACCCGACTAACCCGCAACCCGATGAACCCGACCTGTGGCCCGCCCAGCCCGCCCGTTTGACAGCTCTACATGTGACACACATACGTCTGAATTACAAATAACAGATGTAAGTATGTATTAACTGAAACATATGTATGAATTATACATAGACATATGTGCAAGGTTTGAATTAAAATGCTCTAATTGATTGTTTCAGTCATGTATTAACTTAGGACAGTTGAAACACATACGTCTGAATTACAACTAACATAGACATATGTATTAATAAACACATATGTATGAATTACATATAAACATACACGCAATGTGTCAAAGTTACGTAGACGTACGTATGTATTAATAAACACATATATATATATATTATACATAGACATACGCATAAGGTTTGAGTTAAAAATGCTATAATTGATTGCATCATGTATGAACTTAGGAAAGATGACACACATACGTCTGAATTACAACTACCATAGACGTATGTATTAATAGACACATATGTATGAATTACACATAAACATACGTGAAATGCGTTAAAGTTACGTAGACATACGTATGTATTAATAAACACATATATATGAATTATACATAGACATATGCACAAGGTTTGAGTTAAAATGCTCTAATTACTTGCATCATGTATGAACTTAAGGTGATACACATACGTCTGAATTACAACTATATGCACATGTGATACACATATGTAACACCCCAATTTTATGGAACATAAAACGACAACGTGTCCCGGGATAGATGATGACTCAAAGGTTGAAAAATACAACTTTGACAAACTACTTTCAAACCAACCATAAACTAGGGTATTAACCGTCAAATCATTTATAGCGGAATTGGGCCCAACGACTTGAGAGCAATCCTCCAAGTCGCCAATACACCGTCTCATGATCCACTGCTCCGGCACGCCTTAAGAAACTCTGGTGGTCCGTTGCTTGTCCAGGAAATTCCTGCAAATCTAGTGGGTGGTGTAACACCCATCCCAAACCGACCTGGGTTCACCCGTGGTCGAACCGGTTTGAGTGCTACTGGAAGAACCAGCTTTAAAAGAAAAGAGTAAAACGCAGCGAAAACAGAAACAACTCTTCATTAAAAAGCTCACCAAAAACAACTGAAGGCCTTCAATACATAAAATCCGAAATCCAAAACCAAAACTCAAAATGATTACAAATCTCCCAACCCAAAAGTGTCAACCGAAATCTAAAATTAAAACAATGGTCACTCCACAATAGCTTCCTAATCTTCACTTCACAACTCCAACCTGCAACTCCTCCGAACTCAACCGAACACCTGAAAGAGAAACTGGGGGTTGGGGATCAGCTTCCTAATGAAACTGAGTGAACCCACTGGGTTTAACTATGCGCCGAACCTAGCCTAGAAGAGCGATTCCAAACTCTGCACACACAACCACAATGGAACCAGACATAACCATACCATATTTTAATTCCCTAAAACATGCACAGTCTAGGCGATCACATAGGTGCAGTTCTCAGTTCAACATTCTCAATCCACAATAGCATCAATATACAAAGAGCATCATTCAGACGGTTCAACATTACATCCATACATATAGTTCAACAATAGAAACGCAATGCATACAGTTCAATGATCAGAAGCATCCTAAGTCAACTCGTCATCTCAATCGTCACACAACAATCATACACAATCGTCTTACACAAAATCCTAAATTACATTCCAATCTACTAAGTGAGTTATTAGGCATCTTCCCATATTAACAGTTCACAGTCCATAACACCATCCTACACCTAAACAATTCACATCAATCCACAGTTCAGCACAACGAACCATTCAATTCACAAATCAATCCAACATAGACCACAACACAACACAAGGCACCCCACGCCCACATTTAATGCACACACACACACATGAATCGCACATGCATCTTATTTCACCGACACTCACAAACACGCATACACCACCTCACATAACCAAGCATCCTCATCACTAACACATACCACACAATCATTGATCTATGTGAGTTAATTAGGCGCCATAAAGAGTTGTTCCCCCGCTACCCCGCCGGCCTTCACATCATCCAGACGCATCCATAAAGGATCCTTCCCCGAAGGAGTATACCACCAGACGCATCCATAAAGGATCCTTCCACGAAGGAGAAAACACCAACCTTGGCAACCCAGCCAAGGGATTCACCCCAGTGAATCGGACTCAATCACAACCAGTATTTCGGGTGGGGTAACGTTGGCTCCTTCCAGTTCTGTCATTTAAATTCCATTTAATGCGACCACAACAATCATACTCTAATGCAACCACAACAATCACACTCATCCGCAAAACAGTTCCATTCAACCACAAATCCATTTCACAATTCTGATTCCACTTCCTAATTCCACTGTACAACTCCACTACAAAAATTACACATTCCAATGCCACATCACAAAACCACAACACAATCCCACATCATGATTCCACAACACAATTTCATGTTCTAGTTCCAAGCACCAATTCTATGTTCCAATTCTAGGATATAATTCTAGTCTAACCACAAACGGCAATAATAAACACAATCATAGAAATTCATCACATCCACCCCATCCTATCTCACATTTCTAGATCAAATACATTAGCTATCAACTTTCATCCCAATCCCCACATCAAACATAAATCAGCACAGTCATCATACTTCAATCACAAGACAATTATTCAGTTTTACTCTCATAGGTTCATGCAAGACCTAATTCTGTTCTAAGTCTATTCAACTCCTCACTCCCATTTCTAACCACCTAGTTAAACATATAATCACACTAGTCAACCACATATATAGACAAGTCGGTCATCCACTCAAACGAGTCAACTCAACACCACATAGCATCAATTTCATTCAGATCAACCATACAACACCAGTTCAGCTAGTTCATGCAATCACACCACCCAATTCCATTACTCAATTCCATTCACCAATTCCATTCACCAATTCCCTTAACCAATTCCATAAGTCAATTCCACGTATTCTATTGTCCAATTTCTTACCTACATTCCCTACCAATTCCAGTAGCCAGTTCTAAGTCATAAGTCTACCACCCTAAACACATTAACAACCATCTTCTCACACGACATCAATTCTACCTAAAGGCACGTTGCATAATTCATACATCAACACCTAGCATCATCCCAATCCCAACATCACATAAACCAACACAATCCAAATCAATCAGTAATCCCACATCACACATAACCACACATCACAAGACATTCACCGCCTCCCACGGCACAAACAGTTTAAGGGTAAACGGCTAGCTCACCGGCCACCCCCACCTGCAAGTACAGGGGAAGCCATGTCATGAGTCGTAGGGTTACCCTTCTGTACGTCCTTCATTGGACGACCCCACATTGGTGGAGCCATCCACCTGTTCATCAATTAAGGGCGACCCCACATTGGCAGGACCACCCTCCTGCAACCACAAACTGACAATAGCATAATATACACAATTCTCATGTTCACAGACCCGTCCCTCCTATCACTCTTTACTAGTTTTGATCAATTTATCATCCATGTTAATCAATTCCCCCAATCAAAATCATCACAAACAGCCATCAATCATAAACCAATCCATCAATTAACAAACATCCAACAATCATCAAACAGCATATTTCACAGAACAATCAATTGCAGAACAGTTTTCCCCTTTTACTCTCTTTCAATTTCATGCAAGGCCCTACATTTTTCTAGGTCTGAATTGTAACTCCTCACACCGACCAGACTACCTATCGTACGCTAAACCCTCACCTGACAAGAAGACGAGGCTCTAAAACTCTTCTAGAAACCGGAACAGCCAAGCTCTCAGACACCAAAAACGTAGCTATTCTTTTCTTCACCGACAGCATCTTACTCCGAAATATCCAGAACCTCTAAGTTCGATCTCTTCTTCTCATTACCACGAACTCATACCAACAAACGGATCGCCAATCGGAGCTCTACAACTCTCGGAATCGAGGTTTGAAGTTTTTGGAGATTTCTGGCTCAGTCCCAAAAACGTAGCTCTTCCTTCTTCTACTGACAGCACCTCGATTCGAAATACCCATAACCACGAATAGCGATCTCTTCCTCTCATCGCCACGAACCCGTAGCAACAAACGGATCGTCAATCGGAGCTCTACAACTCCCGGAATCAAGGATTGAAGCTAAGGGGTTTTTGGTTCGTCAAAAACGAATTTCAGGGAAAGAGAAAGAAGGGGAAGTTATGAATTTCCGTGTAAAATCAGCCTTTTATAGTCTGACCATGATACACGGCGTGTATCATGATACACGGCTTGTATCATGATACACGGTGTGTATTATAATACACGGCCGTGTATCGTGGTCTGCCCACATTGACAATTTTTCACGTACTCTCTTGTATACTCGACCCGACTCAACTATGAACGTCCCGAACTTCGATGGAACCTCAAGAACATTGTTTCCAATGTCTAAACCATCCAAACTCAAGTTCCAAACCGTTCGGTTGGGCGGGGATGTTACAGGTGGCTCGGGGTTAGTCCGTTATCAGGATTATTCAAAACAATATGAATGAATTCATCTAATGGAATTAACAAAGCAAACCAGTAATTCCACAATCACCCCTTCCGTAACGGAGATCACCGTTACCATCTATCGAATGACTTGTTACAAGGAATGTTAATCCAACATTCCAATGATGTCCTATACGGAATCGTTAACACACGCAATCACAAGTCAATAAGACATCACATGAACTATTCTAATAGTACCACATAATATCGAGATCAAACTCGATCAACTTTCATCCAACAATAGGGCGTCCCCTCTTCCCGCCTAGCTAACCTCTACGTCATCATCGATAAGGCTTACTTCTGAGCCTGTAATAGGGACTTCACAAGACTCGCTATTCTTCCCGACTACCATGAATCGATTGGGGCTATCAATACCCAACTCCCATCATCTGGTCGAGGCTAATTTCACCCAACTCTTACCATCCGGTTGGGCTATCCGTACCCATCTACCGTGAATCGATTGGGGCTAACAATACCCAACTCCCATCACCCGATAGGAATCTGTATTCATCGTTGTTCCCGGTGGAGGACTAGCTAGCGAGGCTTTACTTTCCACCTGTATACACTAGGTGCCAAACATCATCAGATAACATCACAGTTTAACCATAATTGAATCAAACACAATTAGATAGAACTTTCCATAGAACTTTCTGTAGAAATGACACCTTGTTGTCAAAACCAAGACTTTCCGTCTTAATTTCCAGGTAAGTAGGGGAGTCACTCGGACTACTTAAGTCCCTCTAACCTTAGGCATCATAACTTTATAAACCGGAACTAATGAGGATCCGCGTCACTCATTACTCTGAATAATCTAACGTATCGGGAAAACCAACTCAGATGGGTTAGTACTCGGTTAGTAGTAAATCACCACGAGAATTTTAAGGACCTTAACTTAAGCATGTACGAGTCCAACATAGGGCCCGAGTACCTCGCTCGTTGATCCAGTTCCCGTCAAACGATTAATTCAGAAATAATCACAATATTTGGTTAATGACAAGGTTTAACCAAATAGCTATTTAAATTGAGGAATTAATTAGTCCAAGGAATTTACCCCCTTAAACCAACCCACCTATAACACGAGCCGGTTGACTTGAAGATCGATTTCGTAGCTCGAATCGGTTCGAAATAAGAACTTAACAGACTTCCGTAACTTCCTGGCCAAATTGTCACTACAAAAAAAGAAGGCTTTCGCGTCGCTTGTTGAGAAGGAATTTAGCGTCGGTCGACTAATGACCGACGCTAAACCCTTGACTCGCGTTTGACCAAGGGTTTAGCGTCGGTCATTAGTCGACCGACGCTAAATTTTGCCCAACAAGCGACGCTAAAATCGAAACCGGATCAACCCAAGGGCGTAACCCGACCTTTTTTTGGCGTCGGTTTGGAGGAAAAGTTTAGCGTCGGTTATGACCGACGCTAAATGAACGGGAATTTGGCGTCGGTTCCGTGCCCAATTTAGCGTCGGTCATCGACCGACGCTAAACTCCCAAGGTATATAAACTCTGACCGGACAGCAGAAATCATTTGTGCATTTGCAAACTCCTCTCAACTCTCTCAACTCTCTCAACTCTCCTAAGGTATGTATTTTCTTATTTCATATTGTGTTGTATTTAGTTAGTGAATTAGTTAGTTATAGGGTTTTAGGGTTAGTAGTTAGTTTGTTAGGTTGTGAACTAATAAAGTAGGGTTTTGATATTATTAGCTAGTTAGTCAAATAATTTATTTAAGAATTAGTGTGCATTATTAGTTAATGATTTAAATTTTGTGGTTATCTTGGTAGGTGTAATTCTATTTGAGCTAGGAGCAGCGGTGACGCTGTCTCATCGTTGTTTTCTCTTCTTTGGTTGTAGGTATGTATATATTAATTTTGCAATTGTGTCGTCTCATTGTATTTTTTTTGTTTGAGGATCATTATGCTTACTGATTACTAATTGTGTCGTACATTTATCAGTGACCGTCTTCCTTCTATCCTCCTATCTCTTTGTTTCGCGTCTCATCCCAGGTGTACGGTATGCATTCTTTTAACTATGTTATTAGCTAATTGCTATGTTAATTTGTTATTTGGAATTGCTATATATGTTAAATTGCTATGTCAATTTGTTATTTGAAATTACTATGTTAAATTGGTATGTTAAATTGGTATTAAATTGTTATGTTATTAATCTTGCAATTAAAATGATATGTTATTAAATTGCTATGTTATTAATCTTGCAATTAAAGTGCTATTGTATGAGTTAGTTTTTTCTATGTAATTTGCTATGTTATTAACTAATTGTTACTTTATTATGAATCAACATAATTATAATTATATTATATGTCTCATTGTTACCTAATATAATATAGCTATATAGTTAACTGATAGATATTACGATTTAACTTTCTAATTAATTCCATCACCTACACTAAATCAGGCATCTTCCAAATGGATAAGTCTTGGATAACCAAGCATCGGTTGTCACAGGAGTATAGGGATGGTTTAGAAATCTTTTTGAATTTCGCTTTCGCGCATAATCATGAAGGAGAGCAAATAATTTGTCCGTGTCCAAAATGTGGATTCAAGAAATGGCTGTATAGGGATGATGTATACGAACACTTGCTTCGCAAGCCATTTCCCACAACATACACTGTTTGGTATCGACATGGAGAGCGCCTTATTGCTGAATCTTCTCAGAGTGCAAATGCAGTAGTGCAAAACTATGAGCATACTAGAGCATTTCGAGATCTGGTTAATGATGCTTTTGGTGTTATTCCAGAGGAGGTCAGTAGTACAATACAAGCCTCTGAAGATATTGTTATTGGTAATGAAGTAGAAAATGTTGTAGAAGATGATATGAACACTGTATTTGAAGATCACCCCATTGGAGATGATGACATGAGCTACCCGAATGACACAGAGGAGCCGGATGATACCAATGTCAACTTTAGTGATTTAATGAAGGATGGAGAAACACCCTTATATGAAGGATGTACAAAGTTCTCAAAATTATCTTTCATCTTGAGGCTTTATCATATCAAGGGAATGCACAACATCAGCGATAAAGCAATGTCGTTGATCATTGAGTTGTTGGATGACGCTTTTGAGTTTGCCAACATACCGAAATCGGGATATGGTGCAAAGAAAATGATCTCAAAATTTGGAATGGGGTACACGAACATTGATGCATGTGAGAATGACTGTATGCTGTTCTGGGGGAATGATATAGAAGAGAGTGTTTGTAAGATTTGCAAGCAGTCCAGATACAAAGATGATGGGCATGAGGGTGTAAGTCAAGAACATAAGAAAAAACGAAAAGCGATGAAAACATATCGCTACTTTCCCTTGATTCCGAGGTTGAGAAGGTTATTTATGTGTCCTACAACAGCTAAGAGTATGGTGTGGCATTCTACAGAAAAAGTTAGTGACGGAATGGCAAGGCATCCACGAGATGGAGAAGCGTGGATAGACTTTGACAATAGATACCCTGATTTTGCATCTGATCCTAGAAATATACGCCTTGGTCTTGCTACTGATGGCTTCAATCCATTTGGGAATATGAGTCTTAGTCATAGTACGTGGCCTATTATTCTTATGCCATATAACACGCCTCCATGGGAATGCATGAAATCAACAGGTATGATTTTGTCAAGTATCATCCCTGGAAAGAAAGCCCCTGGCAATGATATTGATATCTACCTACAACCTTTAATCAATGAGCTCAAAATTTTGTGGGAAGGTGTAGAAGCATACGATGCAGCCAAAAAGGAGGTATTTCAATTGAGAGCTTCCCTAATGTGGACTATTAGTGATTTTCCCGGACTGTCCGTATTATCTGGTTGGAACACTTACACAGGGCAAGCTTGTCCAACTTGTAATTTCGACCAAGAACCGTTACGGTTGGGAGGCAGTTTGAAAAACTGTTTCATAGGAAGTCGACGGTTTTTGCCTGCAAATCATCCTTTCCGACAACAAAAGTCTAAATTCAATGGTGATGTCGATTTCAGAGAGCCAACCAAACTATTATCTGGCTCTGAAATACTGAAACAGGTGGAGAATGTCACTGTCACTTTTGGGAAGACGAGTGATAGTGAGAAGGGTGCACCGCCAAAGAAGAGGTCTAGAAGTGATGGAGGGAACAAAAGGCAGACAGAACAATGGAAGAAGAAAAGTTGCTTCTTTCAATTGCCTTATTGGGAGTTCAATAAATTGCGACACAATCTCGATGTTATGCACATAGAGAAGAATGTGTGTGACAATATTCTTTACACTTTGATAAATGACAAAGATCGAAGTAAGGATCATCTGAAAGCAAGGATGGATTTGAAAATCATGAAAATTAGAAGAGAGTTATGGCCAAGACCAGATGGAAGAACTTGTCCAGCAGCTATATACACAATGGGTAAACGAGAAATTCAAACAATGCTAGAGACCTTGAAAGATATTTCCGTACCAGACGGATACTCTAGCAACATATCCCGGTGCGTTGATGTGGAACACCGGAAGATATTGGGTTTGAAAACTCATGACTGTCATATCTTAATGCATGAGTTATTACCTTTGTCCATTCGGAATGTATTGCCATCACAAGTCTCTTCGGTGTTGGTCGAATTTTGTTCTTGCATGAAGCAATTATGCTCAAAAGTGGTCCATGTTGAGGGTTTGGATACGCTACAACAACGAATTGCTGTAGCTCTGTGTCGTTTGGAAATGATATTTCCACCATCATTCTTTACAGTCATGGTGCATCTAGTGGTTCACTTAGCCGAGGAAGTGAGACTTGGGGGACCAGTCTATTATCGTTGGATGTACCCTATAGAAAGGTACAACTATCAATTTCAATGTTCTGTATTACGTTGTCAATTCCAATAATCTATTCATACTGAACTTGTTCTCCTCATCAGATTTCTTGGGAAGTTAAAATCTTTTGTACGAAATCGTGCACAACCAGAAGGTTCAATTGCTGAACGATGGATTTCTGAAGAAATCACAAATTTCACATCCCTATACTATGATGTTGGAGTCGAGACTAGATTCAACCGTGGATCTCGACTTCATGATCAAGTATTAGAAGATGATTCACGTGATTTGACCATTCTTCCATCTATTGGGCACAATGTTGGTAGTATAAATCACTTCCGATTGACAGATACAGAGTTGTTACAAGCGCATCGACATGTCCTTATGGGGTCCCAACTAGTCGGTCCATTTCTCAAGTAAGTATAATTCTTATTTGGACTTGTGACATGGTTCGTTATTCAACATGTTTAACGTAGGTGAATTTCAATAAAAATCATTCATTGTCCCGTAGGGAGTTCCAATCTATTACAACACGACGACTTCGAGGAAAATCAACAGCAGAAATTGAGAAAGCTGTCCATAGAGACTTCGTACAATGGTTTCGGAGTCGGGTACGTGCTTGTCTATGTAATTCAGCTGTGATATGGTTGTAAAAAAAATATGAATATACTAATCTTGTCACACACTATTATTTATGTCAATTTAACAGATTCTTGACGATAACCAAGTAGTCCATTCCAAGGATCTAAGAGTGTTAGCTCGCGGTCCTCAACGACCATCAAAAAGATATGTTGCTTATGATGTTAATGGTTATCGGTTTCGCATAGTTGCTCGTGACAATCCCCTCAAAACTCAGAATAGTGGGGTATACGGCAACTATGAAACTCATAGTTACGCTAGCTCAGTGGACAATCGACCTCAAACAAGTGAACTGGCGTATTATGGCAAGTTAGAAGACATCATTGAGTTGAATTACTATGGAGAAATCTTCGTGGTGTTATTCAAGTGCAAATGGGCTAATACGCACAATCCTAGATACGTGAAGAAAGATGGATTGGGGTTCACATCCATTAATTTCTCACATTTGCTATATACTGGAACTCGTTTAGACGATGAACCATATATTGAAGCAAAAGATGCTCGAATGGTCTACTACGTTGAAGATACAGTGGACAAAGGATGGTGCATTCCCGTACATATCAAACCCAGAGATGTCTATGACATGGGTGATGAGGAAGGAAGCTATGTACATGAGTGTGAGATGTTTGGAAATCAAGAGTTGTCGGCTTTTGATAATTCCAATATTCTACCCCTAGTTAGGCTCGGAATAATTGCAGAGTTCGATTAGGGTTTGGTAATATATTCAATTAACTTATTATAGTACAAGTTAATCTATTTGCTACGTTTTACACATCTAATCCAATTAAATGTTTTTTGTTATACAGACATGGCTCCTTCAGGAAAGCATGCGGTGGAGCTCATCGATGGACATGGAGTGAAGACTCTGGTCGACATTCCTAGTAATCAGATGATGAGTCTTCCCCATGGGAAGAAGGTTGTCATTCCTTGGGGTCTTACAGGACCCTTAGGTATTGGTCCAGCTACGATCCTTGGACAGTTCCATGGTCAGCTCTCCAGAGACACCAACCTTCTCCCGATCACATACATGGAATGGCCGAATGTGTCTGATGGTGAGAAGGACGCATTGGTCGCCGCTATATGGGTATGTATAAAATAATATTACTCTCAAACGACCTAGGTTATATAAATACTAATGTTTATAAAATTTATTGTTGCAGAAAAGTATTGTCATTGAACCCGAGGAGGCAAAAGATAGAGCTCTTGACTATATCGTGAGTGATATAGGAAAGAAGTGGAGAGATTACAAAACGAAGCTGTGGGCAAGGAAAGTGACTGGGCCGTACAAAAAGTTTTTAAAAGCTGAAGCTACAAAGAACAACCAAGATTTCGACCCAAAAGCGTTTGTGCTGCCGCCGAGACCGTGGGCACTAGAGAGGAGACCTCCTAATGTTCCTGCGCCTATGTGGACGCAATATGTGGACTTGAGGTTGAGTGAGCATATGGTGGTATGTAGCGAAATATATGAATGCTTTTCATTGAAGTAAATTTATTTCGTGATACAAATTGTGTTACTTAAAAATTCTTAATTTGTAGGAGCTGTCTCGGCTTAACTCTTTGAGGAGGGCGGAATACAAATCACCCCACACTGGAGGGTCGAAGAAGTTGAGAGTGAGAGGATCAGAATTGGTAAGAGTTCATCCTAAAAATCACCTTATTTAGTTAAATTATTTTAAAAGAAATTTATATTGTTTAGTTTATGCAAGTGTAGGAAGCCGTAACGGGAAAGAGGCCCACGAGAGGTGAGTTGTATGCCATCACTCACAAGAAGAAGGATGGCACATACACCGATCCCAATGTTGTAAGTGACATTTCATGTTTTTTTCCTTCCAACTTTTTGTCATTTCACTTTTCAGAGATTGGTTCGAAAAATGTAATTGGTGGCCACTATGCAGCCTAAGATACTTGAGTTGTTGAACGACCCAACCGTCCCGACTTGGGTAAGTTCTAACGATGCATTGGGGCAAGTCTACCCCACTGAGCATAGTGGTCGAGTTCGAGGATTGGGATTTGGTGCTACACCCACGAAGGTACATATAGTATATTATGATCTGGATTGGTTTCAATTTATATAACACTAACAATTTTAATATTTTGTTGTCTCTTTTTTGTAGGTCAACTTGAGTAAGAAGAAGGGTGCAGCTAGCCAGAGTTCCACGCCATCAGCGCCTGCCATGCATGACTTCGGACATTGCCCTGTACAAGGAGAAGTAGCAGAGTTACGGGATGAGGTTCGATTTCTAAAGGAGCAAATTGCACAGTTGGCATCAGGAGCTTCAGGATCCTCCGCTCCGACTATAGGGAAGGGGAAAGACACCTTGCAGGCGGTGGAGGAGGAGGACGAAAGTGAGGATGAGGATGAGGAGGAGGAGAGTGAGGGTGAGGATGATGAGTGATGAGGGAGAGTGAATATTTATGTTGATATATTACACGTAGACATATGTAGTTATTAATATTATTAGAATTATACAGTACGTTATGCATATTAGTTATCTATGTCATTGGTTAGTAATGTGTGGTATAATTAGTATTGTATTCCATGAATGAAATTGCGGTTTGCAGGTTTGCAGGTTGGCACTAGAAGAGTATGAGAAAAGGAGCTGAAATGGCCAGAAAATTTTTGACCTGTACAACATATTTAGCGTCGGTCATAATTATTTGGCGTCGGTCAGAACCGACGCTAAAATGACCCGTAAATAGCGTCGGTCATAGGCCATTTAGCGTCGGTTGATGACCGACGCTAACAAGGACGCAGTCAACGCGTGTTTGGTCTTCGGTTGACCAATTTAGCGTCGGTTCTTACTTTTAGCGTCGCCTGATGACCGACGCTAAAAATTGGTTTGGTTCTCGGCCGGACTGGTCGGACCATAATTTAGCGTCGCTTGTGAAAAGAATTTGGCGTCGGTCACTAAACAACCGACGCTAAAATTTAGCGTCGGTGAATTTGGCGTCGCTTTTCTGACCGACGCTAAAACCTTTGGCGTCGGTCATCAACCGACGCTATACTCCGGTTTTGACCGACGCTAAAGTGCCGGATTTTTGTAGTGTGTACTAACTGAAAAGTTAGTTGGGCCAAATCTGTCACCATTTAGAGTTAGGATTAAACTAAGAGAATAGAATATTTGAGGGCCAAACTGTCAGCGATTAATAGTCATGGACCACGATAGTAATTAAAATTAAATTGGAGGACTGATTGTCACCTATAGAATTTGGGTGACCAAAATGCAACTCTGTCATCATCTTCTCCAATTTGTAGGAGACGTTCCAGCACTTCCGTCCGACGCCGATGTCGACCCAAACTTCTCGAAACTTGCTCGAAACCGTAATTAAATAGGGGGAAAATCTTTGTAAGGTCGAAATAGATTGATTGGTGTCTTTAGATCGATTCTACGAAGCTTGGAGTGAATCGACGCAACCTTCGTCGGAACCATCATCGGAGGAGGAAGGAAATCGAGTTAGGGTGGTGCAAGCTTTGGACTGAAGCAACAGATGGTTTATATAGGCCCGGGGGTGTGGATTAGAGCCAAAAGGGATAAGATTACGAGTCGATTCGTAATCTAGAGGGGTCGTCGTTATCTCCTCTAAAGTCACCGGAGTAGGGACGATTTCTCATCCATCTTGGCCGTTTCCTAATGGATTCATGTTCTCAGCACGATTCCAGGCTCTAATCCATGTTCTGGTGGGGTTCCATGTTCCGAAAACGCTGTAAATTGGAGAAGAAGATGACAAAATTGCAATTTGGTCACCCGACTTTCTAGGTCATCCTCCAATTTAATTTTAATGATGTGGCGTGCCACGTATGCGACACCCAAGCCAGCATATTTGCCAGCTCACATGGATGGATATGGACGGAAATCATTCGAAAACAGACGGCGTGTTATTTGGAATTCGGAATCCAATAGTTGGTGACACCCTCCAGATAGGGTATACGTGGTATATACGTGGTATATACGCGAGTAATTTCGCAATAGTTCGTGACAACTAAGGGTATTAGGCCTAAGTTTAATCATTAAACCCAAATTATGAGTGTGCAAACTAAGAGAGAAATTGTGACTTGACATAAATTAATATATTTCTGCCACTTTTTCAGACCCCATTCGCAAATACAAAAATACCCCTCCTTCCTTTTCCTTCCCCAAGGGCCCCACGTCTGCATCATCTGAGCCGTTGGATTCATATGTCTCAATTGTGGACCGTCAGATTCATACTTCAGCACCAGTTTGGTGCTGATGTTTCAGCAGACCATAATTTTCTGTTGCTACTAGTTTGTAGCTATTTGAAGTTTGAACTTTGATTTTGTTGGGGATAATATTGAAAATTTTGAATTAATTCGGAATCTATTCATCTTGCTGTTTACTCACTAATGATTTCAGATATATGAATTTTGGATCATCTCATTTGTTGTCACTTTGCTTTTATTTGCTCTTATTATTATGCTCTGTTTGTAGTGTTTAATTACAGGAAATCTTGTATGAGAACATTCATTTTGTTCTCGCCATGAGAACACTAATCTCCACCTTTTATTCTTTTAATCTAATCTAATTGCTTAAAATATATGGGCATCTTTGTAATTTTATTAATTTCATTAATTAAATCATAACATACTTATATTTCCCATGATTTTTGGAGATTTTGTCTCCACATTCTTCTCTCCAACACGGTTTTCCTAAATTGCATCTGTTCACAATGAATTTACAAGTTTTGCTGCAAATTGTTTACGTACATGATACCTATTAGTATTACATTTGCGTGGAACTTTTCTCGCACGAACATGTTCCTAATTCTTATAATAGGTACACATTTATGTTCCAAATTCTTATAATAGGTACACATTTATGTTCCTAATTCTTATAATAGGTACACATATATGTTCCTAATTCTTATTATAGGTACACATTTTAGTATATTATCCATGATGTGGAATCAATAGGCAAACAAGGAATTTGTTCCAAATCAGTGAAATCGGGACACAAAATCAACAACCAGTAGACAAAATTGGAATCAACATCTAATACACTAAATTATAACATTGTTTCAAAACAAAATTTAGAAACTTCGTTCCTAATATACTAGATTGGGACATTGTATCTCAACAAAATTTACAAAACATGTACAATTGGTACCTACTCGACTCCGTAGGTACAGAAGAAGAAGAATCAAAATTTACTTAACTTTGTACCTGATATACTAGATTGGTACAACGGATCTGAAGAAGAAGAAGAAAAACGATAGACAGCGGCTCTGAAGCGGGTTCCATCTCCGACCAAGCTTCGACGACGGGCGAACGGCTGTGGGAAGCGGCTCTGACAGTGGGCTCCATCGCGAGGAAGAACCCTCTCCGACGAAGCTTCGATGACGGGCGAACGGCGGTGGAAAGCGGCTCTGATAGGGGCTTCATCGCGAGGAGGAACCCTCTCCGACCAAGATTCGATGACGGACGAACGACGGTGGGAAGCGGCTCTGACAACGGGCTCCATCGCGAGGAAGAACGGTAGTGGGAAGCAGCTCTGAAGCGGGCTCCATCTCCGGCCAAGCTCCGACAACGGGCGAACGGCGGTGGGAAGCGGCCCTGACAGCGGCTCCATCATAGAAACCCTAATGACGACAGTTATATGGGATATGAAGTACAAAATGATATGACGGCAGTTATATGATAAAACAAAACCCTGATTTAGTTATATATACTAGGAGCTCTGATTTAGTTATATTTAATTAAGAGGAGTCTGGATTTCATACCAGACGGGAAAACCTAAGTGTCTGGATAAGAACTGGTTGTCTAAAGATGAACTTTCGTTCAGGGATCGGGTTTTGTTTTGTTTTGATTGAGACCATTTTCTATGTACGAGGCTAAATGTTAACGTTTTAGAGTTAAAATGTTAAAAGGTTAGCTCGGCCCAAGTGGGTTTGGGTCTATCAATTCTTAACTAGTGGGATAAATATCTTGCCGATAATTTTTTTTTTATGAATTAGGTGATTATATTTCATCAAAAAGCAAGGAATCACAATACAAAAGAAAGAAATAAGGGACCTATCTTTCTACTTACATTTACATGTAACCCACTATACTACTCCCCTCTCTATGCCCTTGAGCATAAATCAAAATTTCCTCTTTAACTAATCTACCAATTTCGACCACATCCAAAGAGGTCCCTCTAAACACTCTTCGGCATCTTTCTAACCAAACCGTACTTACAAGAACCCTCCATAACAACCTTTTAGTCTTGTTTTGCACACTGTCAGCTCTCCAGCTCTTAGTTGCAGTAATCATATCACTCCAGTTACATCCAGCAAGCTCCGACAAAAACTGCTGCATCAAAACCACTGTAAAATCACACTCTGTAAAAATATGTTCTCTGGTCTCATTTGCTCTCCTACAAAGCTCACACCTATGATCAATACCTGGATTCCATCTCCTTATTTTATCTCTAGTAGACAAACGGTCATTGAGTATAAGCCAAGAAGTTATGGAACGTCTAGGGATCACAAATCCGACCATATAAGACTGTACCAATCAACAACAGTGCTCCTTACTCTAATTACCTCCCAAACCTCAACAAGCTTTAATTTAGGCATGTATATGCCATTCCATAACAAGTCTCCATCAGCATCAGCAGTAACATAATTCCTGATTGAGTCACGCAACTTCAAGAGTCGTTTCCAGTGCCAAGATCCAGTAGGAGATAAGACATCCCAGAAACTCCTCCCTTTTAGCCTGTAAGCATTCAACCAGGTAATCCACAAAGACCCCGCCTGAGATAAAATAGACCAAATGTGTCGAATAATATTTGCTGAGTTCCAGGACCTGAAATCCTTCACCCGCAAACCTCCTTCTATTTTTGGCATAGCCACAATGCTCCAACCCACCTTAGCTTTCCCTTGACCTATCTCAAAGCCCAATACGAAGCTATTGCAAATTTTCTCCACATCTTTTATCAAAGAGGATGGCAGAACGAAATTGGACATCCAATATTGAAGGGTTCCCCCAACAACAGTTTCAATCAGCTGTAACTTCCCTACATAAGGTAACTTCATAACCTTCCAATCTGTCACTCTACGAGTGATCTTATTAACCAACGTTTTACAATCGCATCTTCTTAACTTCCCCGCAGTTAAAGGCATGCCAAGATATTTAAAGGGGAGATCCTCCTTAATGGTGAACGTCTGCAGGACAGGGTTATCAAATAACTACCAAGCTAGAAGCTAAGTAGATCGTATTCCACGGGTCTTCCAATAATTGTCTACTCAAATGTAGAGGCAAATTACTCAGGTTTAACATGTTGTGCGTGGTGTGAGTTCCACGACTTCTATTCTAGAAAATGCAAGCAAATTAGAAACTAAACTAAAAAGACAGATTGAAAGATTGTTGACTTAACAAAGACGCAGACAAGCTTAGACTTCGAATCCCCCTTAGTTCACCAAAGCATTGGCAATCAACAGATCAGCGGATTTCAATTCTCGTTCAATCAATTCTAAGACACCACCATAACTCCTTAGGTTTAAGACTGGCGAACGTTCGCTCTATCCGATCTAGCTACCAAGATTAATTCGTCGCCCGAGTATGGTCGCTTCTTGCGACGACTAAACTAACTGGTGGAATTACTAACAATTTATGAGTTACTCTTGCAGTGGATTAACCCTAACTGGTTCATACGAAAGGCACACTCCAATGAATAGGTTAATTGTTGATTTGGTGTTTTAAAGTAAGGCGAGCGTTCGCTTCTATCCTTAGCTTAACAAGAATCTAATCTAGGTGATCAATCCATACAAGAAACATAAACAACGAAGAACAAATCAAACATGAAAAAGAAACTGATTGAACTTTGAATCTAATCACCGCCGATCTGTGACCGCTTTAAAGCCCTGGGTCACTTAGGGTTCATCTATTCTAAGCCCTACGAGTTTAGCTACTCATGTTCATAACGACAGAATCAAAGACAGAAACAGAGTTCATCATGAAAAGGAAGAACAGATAGAAACTATAAAACCTAATTAAGACGACTCTGGCAAAGCTTCGCTCTCCGATAATCTTCAATCCTAGCTCCGAGTCTCCAAGGTGAAGGGATGGCGTCACGATCTCTTCCTGGCTCTTCGAACTCTCAAACTCTGCTCTCTCGAACTTCTTAGGTCTAGAACTCGTTAAAGTTCTTAATTATCAGATGTAATCTATTTGGGCCGCCGGTTAAGTATTTATAATTAACCCTATCAGCGCCGGATTTTGTCTGGATTTTTCGGCGAAAACTTGATAAGTTTTCGCCGAAAACTTCTTTATAAAATGCTGCTTTCGTTGGCTGATTCTCCCGTGATTCTGAAGTTCAGAGTTTTTGGTGAGAACCTTGACTTCTCGCCGAAAACTTCTTCATGCAAGCTCTGCCGATTTCTTCTGGACTTTTCACCAAAAACCTGAGGAGGTTTCGCCGAAAACTTTAGTGTAAAATGGGGCAGGATTGCTGTTGACTTCTTGGACTGGTTCCGGTGCGGTTCATCGAGGTTCCAATGCCTTAGACACGTCCTTGGCTACTTTATTTGATGGCAAAAACATGTGCTTTCATGAAAACACTAGAAAACCATCAAATAGACCCGAAACAGGCCAAAGTAACACGAATATTCGCTATTCTACCCTAAAAACCATGTCTTAAGCCAAGAAATGTCGCTTAAATGAGGCTGATAATCACGTCAAATCGAGTGTCATCAAAATACCCCACACTTAAGCTTTTGCTTGTCCTCAAGCAAACTGAATAGAACACGCTCACGTTCACAAATGATAAGATCGATCAAATTGAAGTTCAAGCATACACAATGAATTAGTAGACAGATAATTCCTAGAACAGGAAACCTAACATGCACACTAATCAGCTAAACAACCTGGTCTCACTAAAAACTGCACACGACAAGAAGTAGCAACCAATCATGCACGAATTAGAACTGACCGACCGGACTCCTCACGCAGGAAATATTTAGTAAAAGGGAAACTCTCACTCTCTGTGTTTAAGGACGTGTTTCTGCTCTCAATCATTTTCTGTTACTGAATTCTGTCATAAGTTTGCAATTCGACCACATCTCTACCACTGTGACAACACGAGGAACAAGTCAAGAAGGACTTCCCTGTTTGGGACTGTAACGAATTCTACACTACAAGGGTTAAGATGAGATGGATGAAGGGAATGTATGATGATGGCTTTGGTGCGGTGTAGCTTTCGACTAACTTCCCTCGAATCTAGCCTATGGCTTCCTACCGTCTAACCAGACACGGGTGGAATAGTGAACGCTCGTCCTATGATACCCTCAAGCAACCTAGCACTTTATTTTCTTTACACATTTTTTTCTTTTGACTTCGTTCTTCCATATGTAGAGAGAAGAACGTTATTGAACTAAACTTGAAACTTTTCTGATTTCTTTTTCTGCTTTTCTCTTTCAAAATTTGCTTTTTCTTTTCTTCTTCTCTTCTTTTTTTTATTTTTTTTCTTTGTGCCGATTCTTTCTTCTAGTTGCTAGAGGGGTTTACACGTTTGGACATAATAACTAAGACCACCTGTTTAATGGCTATGGGCAGGTTACCACAAACCGACTTCCGGTAGGTCAATCTAGAACTACAACCACAGGGGATCAACGAGGAATGAAAGAATGGGGATGGATGTAATGTATATCGAACCGAAAGAACAGGCCAAGCTCAAGGGTTTACACCTAATGGATTTATCGTTAGGTAGGCTATCTGGCTTAGTAGCTGAATCTAGGTGCCCCTATCATTCTAGAACTCGTGTCATCGTGTGGTCTTGAGTAGGTCTCATGCAAATTCTAACTCATTCAAGCAAACAGAAAACCACTCAAAAAGAATTGAAATTGCAAGTTACGTGCAATTGATCAAAAGCTCACATTTGGTTTGCTAGTCGGATTCGGTCATTTTCATGCAATCAAGGCGACAAACTACAAGTGTGATTTTAAAAATCTGTTCTGACCAGGCAATTTAGCATCAAAGTATATGTGTTGGTTCTCAAGTTCTAGGTTAAGCAGTCTAAGCATCATTATGACAGATTGAACAACAACTTAACATCAAAAATCAAGAACCGAGCAATTCTAATGCTAGAGAAACTGGAAAGGAACTACGGAACACACAACAACACAATCAAGGGCAATCAAGTTCATGCAAGGTTCTCTAGCATCCTACCCCACACTTAAATCGTTTTGTGCCCTCACAGGACTAAAGCTAGAGTTGAGAGCGAAATAGAGGAACCTGGACCGAGATGATTGATGTAGGGGATGAACACGGGTCCTCGGAGCGGAGGGAATCTACCAAAGCGAAGTAGAAGGTGGTAGACCCTAAGCAATGGGAATCTCCCAAACTACCTGCAAAACAAAAACAAATGAAAGATAAAAAGGAAACCGGGACAAGTGTCCCGTATCCACACAGAAAAAAGTTGGATCGAAATCTGAAAAAGAAGAAATAAAAGAAAAGACATGGAAAAGGATACAACCCGATCACTACTGGTCAGGTGCATCGGGAGGGGGGAATGTGGAGGACGTCGTTGACATGTCGCTGCCACGCCAGCTGCGCCTCGTATCTCTTCGTCAGTGTGGCGCATGTGCTGCTGCATAATAACCCATCTGGCATCCTTAGTGGCGGTGTCTATGACTCGCCACTCCTGGAGTCGCTCGTACAGCTCTCCAATATCAGCGGTCGGTGCTGAGGATGAGGCACCTGGAATGGATGGAGGGGCGACTGCTGCTGATATGCATACCCTGCTTGCTGCTATGGCGAGGGTATATGATCGTCAAACACCGGCTCCGGCTAAGGAAGCTGCTCCTCAAAATCGTCTTCTTCCTCTGACTCGTCCTCGTGTGTTGGAGAGGAGGAGCTGTCGCCACCTGTGGACCAAGGTCCAACTGGAGGGCGTACTTGATGTGACTTTAATTAGTGCACTTTAAGCTTATGAATGACCTATGATATGCCCGTGTTTATTCGTGAAATGACATGACTTTTATGCTTTTATTTGAGATTTTGTGCAAAGTGTCATTTTGTTGTCTGGTTGCCACTTTGGAGCCAAATTCGTGGTCTATTGGAGTTGCCTCTGTGCATTTTCAGGTTATGGCTTCAAAGTACGGATGACAAGGAGCGCATAGGAGCAAACGGGAGGTCATTTGGAGGCCGGACGAGGGAGATTTGAGCCTTGCAAGATCGAGCTTTCTGTAGAGTGCAGGGGTGCACGCCGTGCAGATGTGCACGCCGTGCAGAGGTGCACGCCGTGCACTGTCCCCTGCACTATAAATACTCTTGTTTTTTGGCCATTTGGGCAATTCTATGATATCTCTTGAACCCCAAACACATTTCCACGAACCCTCAAACCCTAGAACACGTTTTTGGAGCAATTTGAAGCCATTGGAGCTAGGATTGAAGCCAACAAACCTTGGGAGAAGTGCTTACAAGTGGAGAAGTGAAGATCAACTCAAGGATTCATCCATGGTGTTCTTGGTGACCACTCTTCCTTCTTTTCTCTTTACTCCCTTGGCCATGTGTGGCTGAGTTTCTAGGGTTCATCTTGGATGGGTAGATTAGTTGTGCTATGATAGAGAGATGATTGTATAGAACTTGCCATGATTGATCTTGGTTGTATGAGGATGATTCCTAGACTTGTTCTTAATGCCATTTTATGCCATGTTTGCTTGATTTGGTCCATTCATTGTGATTTGATGCATGAGAGTGCTTGGATTGCATAGATTGTAGGTCTAGGGATTGAAGTGAGTGTGTTCTAAGAGATTAGATCATCTTATTTCAACCATTTTCACTTGATTTCTCTCTTGGGCATTTTATCGAACACTTGGTGTGCATGTGGATTTTCATTCAATTGAGTTTGAAAAGGCCTTTTGGTGAATCTCTTAGTGTTAGGGCATTGATATGAGAGTGTTGTGCCTAGCCTTGTGGTCATAGAGTCTTAAGAGAGGGTCTTGTGTCTTGGCATTTCATCAAACACTTAGAATGCATCCTTTTTTCACTTAGCTTGAGAGCGAGAGCCTAAGTTGAGTGGTATTGGGATAGGGATTAGGTGCTACGAGAGTGCATCGAGTCTATATAAGTGAAATGCATGGTCATCCGAATGCAAACTCGATCTCGATTGACTTGTTTGTTCAATTAGTCATCTTGAGCATGATGAAATTACCCACCAAGAGAGCCCCTTTGTCTTTGATTTGCACCGCTTTATTTTTCTTTCTTCCTTTTAGTTTCCTTTAAGTTTTTAATATCTATTTCAAATCAAAACTCCTTTCAAATGAATAGACCGTCTACGAGGAATGTGAGTAGAGGCCATTGAGAGAACCCCGTGGAATACGACCTTGGTAAACCCGCTTTTATCAAGTTTTTGGCGCCGTTGCCGGGGACTTTCTCAATCCTTTGAAAGCACTTAGTAGTGGACCGATCTATTCACTTCCTTCCACTTTACTTTTTGCTTCCTTGTTGCTCTTTGTTTACTTTATTATCCCGCATCGTTGTATTACTCGGGTGTGTTTGTTGTGCTTGTTTGTAGGTATCTTGTACTAGTGCATGAGGCGTTCAGCTCGTCTTCAAGCACAAATCCAAGGACTAGAACAAGTGCTCAAGTCACCTACCACTTCCCCACCTCCTATAGTTGAAGAAGAAGAAGTTGATCGCATCTCACACCACACTATGTCTCAACATGGGGATGATGATGACCAATCGGTACATTCACACCACACTAATGATGATGATCACTCACAAAGGGGTGCAAGACGTACCTTGGCGGATTATGCTCGTCCTACTCTTGAAGGGGCAGCCTCTAGCATTGTTCGAAGACCCGTCAATGCTAGGAACTTTGAGCTCAAGCCTAATATGATCCAAATGGTTCAAAATGGAGTGGTGTTCAATGGCATTGATGGTGAATGTCCATCTAGGCATCTCAAGGACTTCTTGGAGATTTGTGACACGGTTAAGAATGATCTAGTTCACCTGGATTGCATACGACTCCGACTCTTCCCTTTCTCACTCAAAGGTCGAGCCAAGTCTTGGTTGGAGAACCAACCTAGTAGAACATTCACTACATGGGAGGGCCTAGCCGAAGCTTTCCTTGAAGAATTATTTCCTCCCTATATGACGGATGCAATCCGAGACCGCATCAACCACTTCATACAACACAAGGGAGAGCTCTTCCATGAGACTTGGAATAGGTTCCAAGCCATTCTTCGGTCTTGTCCTCATCACAACTTCGCCGAATGGAGCTTGGCGGACATCTTTGCTAGGTCCCTTGATTTTGAGAATACAAGGATGATCAACCAAGCCGCCGGAGGTGACTTAAGGATGCTCACTCCCGAAGATGCTCTAGAACTCTTCGCGGAGATGGCCAACAAGACAAGGAGTTGGTCTCGACAACAACCTCCTAAGTCTAAGTATGGAAGTGACACGCACTATGACTCTCGGTCCGTAAGTGTTGATGCACCAAAGGATTCATCCACCTATGGGAAGAAGCATAAGTTACCGGGACATCGAGATGAAGATGATCCAATGATCGCTCTCCTTATGTCTAAGATCGACGCCATGGCTTCACAAGTAAGTAACCTAAGCATGCCTAAGCATCCCTCCAAGGTTCAATCATCTCATGTGGGTAACCCTCCAGTGGCTTCTATATATTGTTGTGAGGGTTGTGGGGGTCAAGATCACGATGTTAGTGCTTGTCCTTCCACCACTCCTGAACTTGGCCAAGGCGACCTTGAGGAGGTAAGCTTCGCACAAGGTCAAGGTTTCCATGGCAATTTCAGCCCCCAAGGTAACTATCACGGTAACTATAACCGACCTTGGTTCAACAAGTCTAACCAAGGTTACCAAGGCCAAGGGAGTCAAGGTAGTGGTTATAGCAAGGGCTACAACCAAGGAAATCAAGGAGGTTATCAAGGTTATAGGGGTTATCAAGGCAACCAATGGTCTCAAGGAAGTAACCTAAACCAAGGTGGCCAAGGGACTAAAGGAGGACCCCAAGGTCAAGGGCACCAAGGGGGAAATCAATGGAATCAAAGTGGACATCCAAGTCAAGGTTTCCAAGGTCCTACCCCACCGGGAATGTACAACCATAGAGGTGAAGGACCACCCGGGTTCAACAAGCCTCCTCAAAATAAGGAGGGTGGTTCTTCGATCTCTCAAGAAGACACCAATGCGGCAATGATCCAACTCATCAAGAATCAACAAGCTTCAATTGCCAATTTGGAGAACCAATTAGGACATATTTCTAAGGCACTCTCGGAGCGACCCTCGGGCACTTTACCTTCCAATACCGAGCTCAACCCCAAAGGTCCGGAGCATTGCAAGGTAGTGACCTTGAGAAGTGGAAAACCCTTGCAAGATACAACCTCTACTCCAATTGACTCTACAAAGGTACAAGACCCTAATCTAATGGTTGATGATGATGATATTAATGATCCTCCTTCGGATGAAGTTGAGGTTGAAGTCGAACCTCCTACGGGTAATGTGAACACTAAGGTTGCAAAGGAACCTAGTAAGGCTACATCGAGTACACCACCGGTCTCTCCTCCCGCACCGGTTGTATCTCCATACAAGCCTAAGCCTCCATACCCATCTCGATTGAAGAAGGATGGCCTTGAGAAGGTTTTCAAGAAGTTTGTGGAGCGGATTAGTCAAATGCAATTCTCTCTTCCGTTTCCCGAAGCAATGACTATGATGCCCCAATATGCTAAGTTCATGAAGGAACTCTACACCAACAAGAGAAAGCTACCGGAGACATCTCTAGTCCACCTTAATGAGGAATGCTCCGCCGTTCTCTTCAAAAGTCCACCCAAAAAGCTCAAGGATCCGGGTACCTTTACTATCCCTTGTGTTATTGGTAATATTTCTCTTGCTAATGGTCTTGCGGATCTAGGTGCTAGTATCAATGTCATGCCTTATTGCATATTTGAGAAGCTAGGGTTGTCTAATCTTCGTCCTACTCGTATGTACATTCAACTTGCGGACAAGTCGACCAAGAGTCCTAGGGGGATTGTTGATGATGTGCTAGTTAAAGTAGGCCCTTTTGTCTTCCTAGTTGACTTTGCGGTCATAGATACCGATGATGTGGATGTCTCATTGATATTTGGTAGACCATTCCTAGCTACTTCTCGTGCTTTGATTGATGTGCATGACGGAAAATTGACATTGAGAGTAGGACAAGAGAGTGTCACATTTTGCATAGCCGATGGCATGAAGTTTGCTCACGCACAAGATGATTTAGAGTACTCTTGTGATACTATTGCTTCGGCTAGTGTGTGTAGTATTTCTAACTTTGTGTGTCGAGATCTTTGGATGTTTGCCTTAGAACGGATGTGCAGGAACATTTAGGCACCCCGGAGTTAAAAGCTCAAGTGGCTTACCTTGATGAAGGGAGAGACAAGTTAGAGGGTGAAACGGTTTTTTGTTGCTCTCCCTAAGGTGGAAAGGGTAAAGACCTCCTATGAAGAACCACCTACTCTTGAGCTCAAGCCTCTTCCCGCACATTTGGAGTATGCTTTTCTTATGCCAGATTCTAAGCTACCGGTCATCATCAATTCTGAGCTTCTACCCGAGCAAAAGGACCGTCTAGTGGAGCTCCACAAGAAGTACATGAGAGCTATTGCGTGGAGCATCTAGGATATTCGAGGTATAAGTCCCACATTTTGCTCACATCGGATCCTTATGGAGGAAGATTTCAAGCCGGTTGTGCAACCACAAAGAAGGCTAAATCCTAACATGAAGGAGGTTGTGAAGAAAGAAGTTATTAAGCTTATGGATGCGGGGATTATCTTTCCTATCTCGGATAGCCCTTGGGTTAGCCCCGTGCAAGTTGTTCCCAAGAAAGGAGGGATCACGGTGGTAGCTAATGACAAGGATGAGCTTATCCCGACAAGGACGATCACCGGGTGGCGTGTTTGCATAGATTATCGTCGACTCAATGATGCCACTAGGAAGGATCACTTCCCTCTACCTTTCATGGATCAAATGCTCGAGCGTCTCTCCGGGCACGAGTACTATTGTTTCTTGGATGGTATGTCCGGGTACTTCCAAATCCCGATCGCCTCGGAGGACATCGAGAAGACCACATTCACATGCCCCTTCGGTACTTTTGCTTATCGACGGATCCCCTTTGGGTTGTGCAACGCTCCCGCCACCTTCCAACGGTGTATGCTTGCCATTTTCGATGATTTCGTGGAAGATATCATGGAAGTGTTCATGGACGACTTCTCGGTTTTTGGGGATTCATTCGACCTATGCTTAAGGAACCTTGAGAAGGTCTTGCGTCGGTGTGAAGAGACCAATCTTGCATTAAGTTGGGAGAAGTGTCATTTCATGGTCAATGAGGGGATTGTTCTTGGTCACAAGATCTCTAAAAAAGGGCATTGAGGTTGACAAGGCAAAGTTGGAGACCATCTCTCAACTTCCTCCACCCTCATCCGTGAAAGTCGTGAGAAGTTTCTTGGGGCATGCCGGTTTCTATAGGCGCTTCATCAAAGACTTCTCGAAAATAACTACTCCTATGACTCGGCTTCTTGAGAAGGATGTGGAATTTCGTTTTGATGAAGAGTGCTTGCGAGCTTTTGAACTCCTCAAGGGTAAGCTCACGAATGCCCCTATACTCATTGCTCCGGATTGGTCAAAGTCATTTGAGTTGATGTGTGATGCTAGCGATTACGCCATTGGAGCGGTTCTAGGCCAACGAATCGACAAGAGATTCCATCCAATATACTATGCAAGTAAGACTCTCAATGATGCTCAAAGGAACTACACAACTACGGAAAAGGAGCTCTTGGCCATAGTGTTTGCTTTTGATAAGTTTAGGTCCTACTTGGTACTTTCTCACACTATTGTCTTCACGGACCACCAAGCTTTGAGGTACCTTCTATCTAAGACCGATGCTAAACCAAGGTTGATCCGATGGGTCCTTCTATTGCAAGAGTTTGATATTGAGATTCGAGATAAGAAGGGGTCCGAGAATGTAGCCGCCGACCACTTGTCTCGCTTGGAAGAGGCGGAAATGGTACACAATGGTAATGAAGAGATCAATGACAACTTTCCCGATGAGCTATTATTCACTACAGCAACTTTAGAGTTCAAGGAACCTTGGTTTGCGGATTTGGCTAACTATCTTGCTAGTGGAGACTTGAAGGAGGGCCTCTCCACTCAAGACAAAAGGAAGTTCTTTGCGGATTTGAAACATTACTATTGGGATGATCCTTTTGTATTTCGAGTTGGCTCGGATGGTATGATTAGAAGATGTGTCACTTATGGAGAATCTAAGGACATCATGCGACATTGCCACTCCGGTCCTATGGGTGGACATCATGGAGCAAATCGCACGGCTCGCAAGGTACTTGAGTCCGGATTCTTTTGGCCTTCAATCTTCCGAGATTGTCAAGACTTTGTTAAGTCTTGCGATGCGTGTCAACGTTCAGGTAACATCTCTTCCCGTAATGAAATGCCTCAAAATGTCTCGTTAGTGGTAGAAATATTTGATATATGGGGTATTGATTTCATGGGACCGTTTCCTACTTCGCATGGTAACAAGTACATATTAGTTGCGGTAGATTACGTGTCTAAATGGGCGGAGGCACAAGCTTTGCCTACCAATGATGCCCGAGTCGTAGGGAAGTTTCTTGTTAAGTTGTTCACTCGTTTTGGTACCCCTCGTGCTATCATTAGTGATCGAGGTACTCATTTTCAAGGGCAATTCGATAGAGTGTGCCACCGGTTCGGCGTCACTCATCGGATGTCCACCTCGTATCACCCTCAAACTAGTGGCCAAGCCGAGGTGACCAATAGGGAACTTAAGAGAATCTTAGAGAAGACGGTCGACCAATCACGGAAAGATTGGTCGAAGAAGCTTGATGATGCTCTATGGGCCTACCGCACGGCCTACAAGACCCCTATAGGCACTACTCCCTATAGGATGGTCTATGGCAAAGCATGCCATTTGCCGGTAGAGCTCGAGCACCGAGCTTATTGGGCATTGAAATTTCTAAACCTTGATATGAGTCTCGCAGGAGAAGAGCGTAAGTTTCAGGTACATGAGCTCGAGGAGTATCGCCATCATGCATATGAGAATGCAAAGCTTTACAAGGAGAGGACGAAGCTCATTCACGATTCCCGTTTGAAGCCGGGCAAGGATTTCAAAGTTGGTGATCAAGTCCTCCTATACAACTCTCGGCTCAAGCTCTTTCCCGGGAAATTGAGGTCTCGTTGGTCCGGCCCCTTTACGGTAACTCATGTTTTTCCTTATGGCACCATCGAGGTAATCTCTCCATCCCAAACCGAACCTTTTAAGGTGAATGGCCATAGACTTAAGCATTATGTTGTTAGTGATACTATAGGTGCTGTTGAGGTCTTGTCTTTGGTCGTGCCTTGAGTGTTCCTTGCTTCGTCGAGCTTAAGACGTTAAACAAGCGCTTCTCGGGAGGCAACCCGAGTGTTTTTCATGTCTTTTCTTCTTGATTTGATTGCGTGATTGTGTGTTTTTGTGGTATTCAAGGTCCTTGAGTTGTTGTGGTGTCCTTTGTGGTCTCGTAGGCGTTGAAATTCTGAAGTTCGGGGTCCGTGTTGGGTTGATTTGGCGGTGTTTTGGTCGTTTTTCGTCGAAGTGAAAATTTGATTTTGAGCTGAGGGGGTGCACGCCGTGCACCACTGCACGCCGTGCACCGTGCACGGTTTGGTGCACGGGCTGTCCAGGAGGCACCGAAAAAATTTTCGGCTCCAAGGTGCACGCCGTGCAGCCTTGCACGCCGTGTACCCTGCACGTCGTGCACCCTTGCACGCCGTGCACCTCGTGGTTGGTCTTTGGTTTTTCCTTGTTTCGGTTTGGCTTGGTTTTGGTTTCCACCCGACCCATTCACCCACCCACCTGACCCGACCTAGCCAAACCACCCAACTAAACCCAACCCCCCTCTTATCCCCTTTCCTCGACTCCCCAGCCCAGCACCTGTCTTCCTCTGCCCGCCGACTCTCTCAACCCAGCCGACGCCGCCGCCAGCTCCGGCCGCCCATCTCCCCGACCACACACCCGACCACCTCAAGCCATCCCCCGCCGACCCAGCAACCCGCCGCCATCTTCTTCCCGCTCACCCATCCCGCCTGCCCAGCCCTGCCCGCCGCCGAAGCTTCCCACAGCCGCCGCCGCCGACCCCTCTCGACCGACCGACCAGACCCCCATCTCACCCGCCCGACGCCGCCGCCGCCACCAAGCCCCGCCACTCCTGCCCAGCCGCCAGCTCCCATCTGTCCGCCCAGCCGCCACTGCCAGCCTATTTCCGCCGCCACTGCCCAGCCTCTTCAGTTGATTTCGAACCAGGTTTTTCTTTTTCTTTTTTTTCATTGTTAAGTGTGGCTGGCATGGTCATTTGTTTTTTTTTTTTTGGCCGATTGGTGACTTCTTCAATTGCGTTCATGTGTTGTTTGCCTATTGTGGTTAATTGGGGCGGTGATTGAGTTGTGTGTTATTTGTTCAGTTGCTTGTTTTGCTTGCCAAGTGGGGTTGAATGGAGTGTTTAATTGGAGTTAGTGGCTTAGTTATGTGATTAGCAGCTTGTTGAGTTTAGCTTCGTGGCTTGGCTTGAGTGCTTGCTTGATTCCTTGTTTAATTGGGTGAGGTTTGTTTGCTGAATGGGCAGATTTGGTAGGGGGTTTTGTTGATTTGCTTGTGCATTATTGGTTGGTTTGCTTGCTAATGAGGGTGCTACCATTTTGTTGCTTGGACATTAGTGGTGTGAGTGTTGCTTGATGGACTAAATGGTGGCAGTTGGTGATATGTTGGTAGGCTTGGCATGTGACTTGATGAGCTGTTGGTGTTGTTGTTTTGTTTGGTGGGAGTGTGTGTTAATGTGCAGGTGTTTGAGTGTTGGCGTGTTTGAGCTATGGAGTTCTGTGGGGTTGATCATGTTGGCTTTTGTCTATGCCTTTTGTCTTGCTCTGTTTCAGTATGGTCTATGGTTTGATTTGCAAGTTCTGAATTCAGGGACCGAATTCCTTTCTTTGTGTGAGGAGGGGTGTGGTTAATCACCACTCATTGGTTTAATTTCTATGTATTCCTCCTTGCATTGCGTGGACTTAGGCTTATATGTTCTTGATTCGTGTTTTTGATCCATGATGCATGCCTTTTGCTTAACTGTGGATTTCAATGATTTGATTTTTGCTAGCATAGGTTGTTGCACTTGAACGTGATGATATTGAATCATGCTCGATATTGGGCTCAATGTTTTGATCATGTGTTATGATTCGGCGCCTTGATAGGATTTGTCTTAGGAGTGTAGCCTTTTTGGTTGATTCTTTGTATGCACTTCTTTTGCAGGATGCCTCCTAAGGGTAAATCAGCTTCTTCATCCTTCGCCCCTAAGCGATCCAAGACACCAGCTTCCAAGAAGCGGAAGGGACAGACTACGGAGTCTTCTGCACCTCCACCACGATCGCCTTCGCCACCTCCAGCTCCTCGTGGCGTCGACCCTCCTGAATCAGTGGTTCAGAGGATCTTCGACTTCGACCCCAGAGATCGGGCTTACAGTCGCTATCCGGTTATGGCGAGATGGCCCGTGGCGAGGCAGGGTAGATTTGATTTTGAGGGGTTACAGAGTCGTGATGGTTGGTTGGATGCTTTGAAGACTTTGGCTGATGGAGCCGGTATTTGGCCGCTCTTGGAGGTTGACGAGAGGGCGTATGAGTGGCCTAAAAAGGAGTTCTTAAGCACTCTCACCGTGGAGTGTCACGAGACCACTAGTGAGGTTTGTGTGTGCTTCAGGCTTGGCGGGATGGCGCGTGTGTGCTCCATTGACGAGTTTGGATACCGCCTTGGGTTCTATGAGTGGGCGGAGGTTCAAAGTGGCGAGCTCTCTGGGTTGGCCCTCATATCTTCTCTTGCGGGGGACGCCAAGAGTGCATTCTTCAAGGAAATTGCACCGAGGGCTAGAGGTTATTCAGCTCGCTCCTCCAAGGTCACAGAAGTGAATCGGCCTATGCTGAAGCTCCTCCATCACTTCTTCCGGCACTCCATTACCCACAGGAAGTCATCCTCCTCTCCAGGTGTCGTCTCAGTCAGAGATTTGTTTCTCTTTTATTGTTTGGAGAGGGGCATCAAGCTGCATCTAGGTGATTTAGTGTTAGGAGCCCTCCTTCAGATGCAAGCTAATGACACTGCTGGTGTTCTGCTGGGAGGAGGATTTGTGACCAGGTTGGCGCGTGGGTATGAGTGCCTTGATGCTTTTGGTCCTGCTCCAGCATTTGTCGAGCCTCGACCAGTTCTCTTGCGGATTGTCCTACCTACAGCTCAGATCACAGACCTTCTGGTTCCGACTTGTCGGATCTTAGATGATGACAGTGATGAGGAGGATGAAGAGATCGACCCTACTACACTTCATGAGCTTATCTCGGGGATGGGTCGCCTCACCACCGTAGTGGAGGATATGCGTGCGGGACAGAGGAGAGACAGTGCGGCGATACAGGATCTTAACAGGAGAGTTCAGGACCTAGAGGCGTACAACGCTAGGGACTTTGAGAGCCAGTAGTTCTATGGACAGCAGCTTGCTCAGGTGCATGAGGTTCAGCAGTTTCAGGGTATCCAGATTACTCAGATTCAGCATTCTCAGTACTGGCAGCAGCATCAGTCCTACTACTACCAGGAGAGCTTCCACTCTGAGTCCGGCCCCTCCAGCACTTGGGCAGTCTTTCCACCGCCTCCCCCGTTTGACGGCTACCATCCATGGTCACAGTGGCCTGGGCACCCACGACCACCATCCCATTGAGAGCCACAGGATCCCTCAGGACTTTGGATTTTTCCTTTCTTTTATTTCTGTTTATGACTGCATGTTTTGTTGTGTTTGACTTCTGATTTTCTCTTTTCATTTCTGGCATTGAACTTGTCTTGTTGTTGGATCACACATCTCATCTGTACTCTCATCTTGTCAACTATGGGTTGTGTTTGAGTGGTGTGCCCTCCCTTGTTTTATACAGGTACCCCTGATTCAGGTCCTCGTCCTGAGCAGGTTACTTGACCCGGGATTCCATCTCCGGCTTCTCTGATTCAGGTCCTCGTCCTGAGCAGGTTACTTGACCCGGGATTCCATCTCCGGCTTCTCTTCTTCACCGCGCGGTATTTTCGTTCCACCTTATCCTCTCTCTCTCTTGATCATTGAGGACAATGCTCATGTTAGTCGTAGGGAGTTTGAGGTTGGGTGTGATTATTTGTCGGTAGAAGTCTAAAGCTATGTTTTGATGTGTTGCATGATCTTAATTGAATATCGAATTCCTCTATTGTAGAATCGTCCGGTTCTTGACGTTTAGTGTTTAATTGACTTCAAACTTTCACAATGATGTTTAGATTGTTCCACTTAGAACCTATAACCAGCATGTTAGCACTAATATCAAATGAGTCTGGGCCAGAACTGAGATTTTATCACTCTTGTATGTTGTTGATTGGTTTGATACGTGTTTTTATACCACTCGATAACACCAGTCTAGGATGATGAAGGCAATCAGAATTTCTTCCCCTCTTCCATGTTTTTCATTCTCTTTTTGATCTTTCGTGATTGTGGCTTGAGACTAGACGGAATCCAATTCGAAATCTTGTACGGAAGTTGTTAAGGGGCTAAGGATCAAGTGGCTAAATTGTGAAAAAAAAAATGCTCAAAAGAAAAGCTAGGCAAGCTCGGCACCTAAGTGAAGTGTCGGGTTGAGCACTAAGCAAAAAGGGCAAAGGCTGTGAGCTAGGCAGGTTCAACACCTAAGTGAAGTGTTGAATCGAGCACTAGTATGCAGTAAGAAAAAAAAAAGAAAAAAAAAGAAAGAAAAAGAGTTCTCAAATGTAGCCCTTGATCCTAGCCAGAGTTGTAAAGTGCGGATCTAGAAGCGGATGAAGTCGAGTCGATAGCCACATTCACGACTCACGATCCTTGTTCCGATTTCAAGTCCTTTTGATTAGAGTTGGTGTTGTCGTGGTCGGTTTTGCTGTGTCCCAATCAACCACTACTTGAAGTGTGCAGAAATTAGTGAGGTTTAGACTTGTTTGGTTGATGTTCTTGCATGTGTAGGTTTAGTTTGTTTGTGGAACAGTTTAAGCTAAATTGTGATTGCTTGAATCTCAATGGACCGAACTTGTCATTTGTGAACTTGGATGTTTTCTAATTCATTTGCTTGAGGACAAGCAAAGCTTAGTCGTAGGGGAATTTGATGTGACTTTAATTAGTGCAATTTAAGCTTATGAATGACCTATGATATGCCCGTGTTTATTCGTGAAATGACATGACTTTTATGCTTTTATTTGAGATTTTGTGCAAAGTGTCATTTTGTTGTCCGGTTGCCACTTTGGAGCCAAATTCGTGGTCTATTGGAGTTGCTTCTGTGCATTTTCAGGTTATGGCTTCAAAGTACGGATGACAAGGAGCGCATAGGAGCAAACGGAGGTCATTTGGAGGCCGGACGAGGGAGATTTGAGCCTTGCAAGATCGAGCTTTCTGCAGAGTGCAGGGGTGCACGCCGTGCAGATGTGCACGCCGTGCAGGGGTGCACGCCGTGCACTGTCCCTTGCACTATAAATACTCTTGTTTTTTGGCCATTTGGGCAATTCTATGATATCTCTTGAACCCCAAACACATTTCCACGAACCCTCAAACCCTAGAACACGTTTTTGGAGCAATTTGAAGCCATTGGAGCTAGGATTGAAGCCAACAAACCTTGGGAGAAGTGCTTACAAGTGGAGAAGTGAAGATCAACTCAAGGATTCATCCATGGTGTTCTTGGTGACCACTCTTCCTTCTTTTCTCTTTACTCCCTTGGCCATGTGTGGCTGAGTTTCTAGGGTTCATCTTGGATGGGTAGATTAGTTGTGCTATGATAGAGAGATGATTGTATAGAACTTGCCATGATTGATCTTGGTTGTATGAGGATGATTCCTAGACTTGTTCTTAATGCCATTTTATGCCATGTTTGCTTGATTTGGTCCATTCATTGTGATTTGATGCATGAGAGTGCTTGGATTGCATAGATTGTAGGTCTAGGGATTGAAGTGAGTGTGTTCTAAGAGATTAGATCATCTTATTTCAACCATTTTCACTTGATTTCTCTCTTGGCATTTTATCGAACACTTGGTGTGCATGCGGATTTTCATTCAATTGAGTTTGAAAAGGCCTTTTGGTGAATCTCTTAGTGTTAGGGCATTGATATGAGAGTGTTGTGCCTAGCCTTGTGGTCATAGAGTCTTAAGAGAGGGTCTTGTGTCTTGGCATTTCATCAAACACTTAGAATGCATCCTTTTTTCACTTAGCTTGAGAGCGAGAGCCTAAGTTGAGTGGTATTGGGATAGGGATTAGGTGCTACGAGAGTGCATCGAGTCTATATAAGTGAAATGCATGGTCATCCGAATGCAAACTCGATCTCGATTGACTTGTTTGTTCAATTAGTCATCTTGAGCATGATGAAATTACCCACCAAGAGAGCCCCTTTGTCTTTGATTTGCACCGCTTTATTTTCTTTCTTCCTTTTAGTTTCCTTTAAGTTTTTAATATCTATTTCAAATCAAAACTCCTTTCAAATGAATAGATCGTCTACGAGGAATGTGAGTAGAGGCCATTGAGAGAACCCCGTGGAATACGACCTTGGTAAACCCGCTTTTATCAGTACTTGACCGCTAAATCACCACCTACGGTGTGTACTACGCGTCGTGGGACGTCCGGGCCATATGACTGGCTGAGACCGAGGGAGATGATGAGTCGGCCTAAAAAGTTGCCGCCGAGGAGTGAGCGAGGCGGACTCGGCTTCTGGGTCTTCTGGTGGAATAGGCGCTCCCATCCGAGATGAAGAGGATAAGCCTCCCAGATGGCACGTAGAAGAAGGAGCTCCTCTCTGCTGATGTGGTCGCGGCTCTTCTCTGGAGCAAACAGCAGTGACCTACGCCAAACCATATGAATAAAATGATAGAGAGGGTGAGAGAGTGACCTAACGGAGTTATGAGACGTAGTCTGAGCATCCGGCACTCCAGTGATGTGGCTCCAGAGCGCGTCATATTCCTCTCCATTGCCCGTGTTGTTCTCCCAGCCGAGGTGGTGACCCTCATAGTGCTCCCGGGGGATGCCGAGATGAGTTGCGAACTCATCGTAGGTGAATTCTTTGTACACCCCGCCGAGGTAGAAGGAGATGACCTTTTTGTGCTGCCTCCTCTTGTGCACATCCAGCTCGAATGTGGCCTAGAACTCCTGGAGTGCGACGTTTGGAAAGTCAGCAGCCAGGGTGGTCAGCTCCAGAAGTCCTGAAGGTGCCAATGATTCGAGCACATTCTGGTGCCAATCCTCATCGTGCTCGAACCTCTGGTAGCTCTCGAAGTAATGCACGGGCAGGCGGGCAATAGTGGGGTGATACCCGACACGGCCTGGGTATGCTGGTGGAGGACCGGAGACGGCAGGCGTGACGGGGGCTGGAGCTCGGGAGCTAGAGGCAGTGTCGAGTTTCGCCTTAGTCCTGCGCTCATGAGTGACATTCCAATTGCATAGCAAGAAAAGAAACCAAATTAGTCAAACTAAGAACCTACCCCACACTTAGTAGAAAAACTCAATTGCACAAACAAATGAGGAAAATTGAGTGGGGGTGAGCAAAGTAAGTAACCGGTAATCACAATGAATCACAAAACACGCAGAGGACTAGCCAGAATGATAACATCACAATTAGAGTTCAGAAGTCAAACCGACATTCAAAAAGTCAACATTGGAACACATTGAACCCTAATCATGGCAATTACTAGCTCAAAGCGGGAAATGACGGCATAACATCAGCTAAGACAACCAACAAGATAATACGAACGTGAATGAACAAACATGGCAGCCAAATGAGCATAAACAGTTCATGGTCAAACCGACATTTCACAAAAGTCAACGCCACAAAGAATCATTCTTTAAGCATAGCAACATATGATCAAATGGTTTCAATTTTCAGCACAATCCTCCCTAAGCATGCTAGAACAGTCCAAAGCAATCAGTTCACCAAAATTCTCACGAAACAGTCGGCACGCATATCGAGGTAGACCAAAAAAAGTCAAGAAAGTCAACCCCGATGAAATTCAGCATTCGACATGTCAAAAGACTCGAAATCAAAAGCTCTACGACTTACCTTGAAGTCATGACTGCTAAAAACGAACGGAAAATGAGAAATCGGCGAAAAACTTGAAAAACTAGGTTTCGGTGGAACTGGAGCTCTAGAGCTCCGATTCGGACGATCTACGGCTTGGAATGATCGGGAGAGAGAGAGGAATGGTGCGGCGGCGGCGGCGAAGGAATCGGGCGGCAGTGGCAGTGGATGAGCGACGGCGATTTTAAAATGGGGGGGTTTCGTTCGTTCGAAAATGTGAGGGGAGAGAGAGAAGACCGGGAAAAAGATAGAAAATAGGGGAAAGATTTTTGGATTTTCTCAGATTTTTCGGCGAAAAGAAGTGCAAGTTTTTGCCGAAAAATCCAGTTCAAAACGTCTGCCAGTTTTCAAAGTCAGTTTTCGCCGAAAAGTTTACCAAAAATTGGTTAGAAAACACAGTGAGATTTAAAGAGCAGTTTTCGCCGAAAAGTGAAGTGCTTTTCGCCGAAAACTTTGACCTGCAAGTTTGAAAACATTTCGCAATTCCGGCAAACTTCAGAAAATCAGAATTAATTTGACAAATATCGGAACAACCTCAAACAACTTGCGATTGAAACGATGACACGCAGACTACACATGAAAAATAAGAAATCATGCAAACTGACACTTTTGGCTCCCCCGAACCGACTCTAAAACAAGGAGTTCGACACAAATTAAAAACTGACTCCAACCGTGGGTTGCCTCCCACGAAGCGCTCTTTAATTAACGTCCTTGAGTTGGACGATACCTGGTCGGTGTTAGGAGACATCCCAACTCAGGTTCTCCTTAACGCTAGCATCGGAATTCATGAAATAGAGCTTCGGGGTATCTCCGTCAAGCGTGAATTTCTTCCCGTTAGCATGAGTGAGCTTAGTACGTCCATCAGGAAGATGATCAGTAATCTTGAATGGTCCGAATAGTTCTCTTGAGAGATCATCCTTCGTGAGTGTTACAATGGAAGGAATGAGGACAGTCGGCTTTATCTTCTCTTTGACCTCCGGCTTCATTTCACCGGGATCCGTGATCTTCGGCGCTTCCTTGGGAGATGCTTTTGGCTTCTCCTTCTTCACTTGCTCCTGCGCCGGTGGCTTGACAGGGGCTGGTGGTGTGGCTGGCTCGGGAGAGGGTGGCGGAGCAACTGGCCTCCAGACCATTTGAGTCTTCTTCTGATTCTTCCTCCGTAGCCTGCCAGGTTCCTTGCTCGGCGGTGAAGAAGAGGCTTTCAGTTCCTTCTTCTTTGGCGGCTTTGGAGATGAAGATCCTGGTTTCTGCTTGGTAATCTGTTCAACATCTGCAACAACAGTTGATCTAGAGACATTGGAAGAGACATCAGTAACGGAGTTGACCGGAGTCAACTCCACAGTTTCAACAGCAAGACAGTGAGGTTCTTCATTCATAGGAGTGTATTTCATACCGTCCTTAAGGCGGAATGTTATCATTTCCTTACCAACCCTCAAGGTCAAAGAACCACTCGGAACATTGATTTGCATTCCGGTTGTTGCCATGAAGGGTCGACCTATAAGAATTGTAGAATCCTCCTCGCTAGTATCTATAATCACAAAATCAGATAGGAAAGTGAAAGGACCACATTTAGTAACAACATCTTTGATCTCTCCTCTAGGCGTTTTCAATGATCTATCAGCAAAGACAAGTTGCATGCTAGTCGGTTCAAGTTCTCCTAGATTCAATTTCTCAAACAAACTCATAGGCATGACATTGACAGACGCACCTAGATCAACCAAACTACGCTCAATCTCTATATCATTAATGACTAGAGGTAGCGTGAAAGAACCAGGATCGGAACACTTAGCTGGATATGGCGAGGAAGGCTTCTTGCTATGGATGGTAGGGTATCCTTCTTTGTTTCCCCGCATGTTAGTCTTGATCCTTGCATTCGGTAGCAACGTCTTTGGAAAAGGAGGCTTCTCGTAGTACGGAGCAAGAGGAGGATCATACTCCTTAGGCGCCTCTTCCTTTGCTTCCTTCTTCTCCGGAACTTTAATGGCCTTGTATAAATTAGAAGGAGCATTAGTAGGCGAGTTTGTCAAATCTTGAATAGATACCATCTTAGCTTGCTCCTTTCTCGGATTTGGCTCGGTCTGGCTTGGAAGTTGGCCATATGGTCGACCAGATGCTAGCATGCTAGAGATCTGGTTCACTACATGCTCTATTCTTTGACCGGATGCAATCTGTTCTTGGTTGAGGAGAGCTTGAGCTTTGAACTGACTATCATGATCGTCAAGTCTGCTGATGATCTGATTGAGCTTCTTGTCAAGTTCACTGACGTTGTTGTCCTTTTGATGTGCTGTCCTGTATAAGTATTGTTCAGATATTGATTCTGGCGATTGCCAGGAGCAGTTCCATAGTTATCCAGATTCCGGTGCGGCGGCTGGTAGACACCTCCCATCGGATTGTTTGGCTTCTGATCCTGAGCTTAACCAGTTGGTCGGCTATTCTGATTCTGGCCTTGGTTCTGGTTGGCATTGACATTGTAGGGAGGTCGATCTTGAAATTTCCCTATTGTCTGTAGTTGCGGTAGCCAACATAACCGTTTTGATTGTTGTTGAAGCCTTGAGAAATGAAATTGACTTCTTCGACAGACCATAATTCTGTTTTACCAAAGTTCTGGCATCGGCCTCCATTATGAGCACAAGCTCCACACCACTCGCAATCCAGAACGTAGACAGAGGCTGCTGGCGGCATCATAGGTGTAGAAGACTTCTTCAAATGCTTCTCAACTTCTGCTTTAATGGTTGCTTTGAGATCGAGCTTGCTCCTTGATCCTTCTGATTGTCGTTCCCAGTTCCTTGACTTGGAAGCACAGTTCGCGAAATGAAGAAGAGCAGCTTCAGGTGTGAGGGTAGTGCAATCCCCTTCAGCTAGGGAATTGACCCATTTAGCAGATTCTTCACGAAGACCTCGAGCAAAGATTTCAGCTAACTGTCTCTGCTCAAAATCGTGGTGAGGACAGTTGTAGAGAAGTTCTTGGAATTCATTCCAAGTTTCATATAAGCTCGCTCCTTCCTTCTGAGAAAATCTAGGGATGCTGTCCTTGAAGGCTGTTGTTCTGGAAGGAGGGAAGTATTCTTCGACGAAGTCTTGAGCAAGAGTAACCTGGTCTGTGTAGTAACCAGGTGGTTTGCCAGTGAGCCACCTCTTAGCTGCGCCTTTAAGAGAGAACGGGAAAGCTCTCAAGCATAGAGTGTTCTTATCGAGATTCCCATTCTTGAAAGTTCCGCAGAGATCAATGAAATCCGCCAGATGCGTGCACGGATTGTCAAGTGGCCTGCCTTCAAATTGTAGATCCCTAGAGATCATAGTCAAGAAAAGAATCTTGATCTCATAGTCAGGATCTCCTTCGATGCGTGGCACGGCGATAGAAGATCGAACGCTAGTCTCGCTCGGCATGTTGTAGTCAGCTAGACTCTTCGGTGCGCCCAATGGGGGTGGTGGTGGTGATTGACGCCTGGTGGTGGTAACTGATCACCCATCCTAGGAGATGGAGGAGGTGAAAGTGATTCGGTGTATGAAGCGGATGAAGATGACGGTGAAGATGAAGATGAGGAACTCTCCCTCAGTTCCTCGATCTTAATTGGAGTGAAAGATGGAGGTGAATTGGTTATGCTTCTCGTTGAAATTTGTGATTGTTTTGGCGGAGCAGAACTGTCTGGTCTCTCTACACTCTTAGCCTTGTCATTCTTGGCGGTTTGGGAGCGCGTGAGAGGGCGATGATGTATAAACCTGTGAACAACATATAAATGACAAAAACAAGCACAACCAGTGTCAAATCAAAGTGGATGGAAAGATGAAAGATGGAAAGTAAAAGAATAAAATGTCAGTTCTTCTTTCAAACAATTAAAAGAAGTCCCCGGCAACGGCGCCAATTTGGTGAACGTCTGCAGGACAGGGTTATCAAATAACTACCAAGCTAGAAGCTAAGTAGATCGTATTCCACGGGTCTTCTAATAATTGTCTACTCAAATGTAGAGGCAAATTACTCAGGTTTAACACGTTGTGCGTGGTGTGAGTTCCACGACTTCTATTCTAGAAAATGCAAGCAAATTAGAAACTAAACTGAAAGACAGATTGAAAGATTGGTTGACTTAACAAAGACGACAGACAAGCTTAGACTTCGAATCCTCCTTAGTTCACCAGAGCATTTGCAATCAACAGATCAGCGGATTTCAATTCTCGTTCAATCAATTCTAAGACACCACCATAACTCTTGACCCTTAGGTTTAAGACTGGCGAACGTTCGCTCTATCCGATCTAGCTACAAGATTAATTCGTCGCCCGAGTACGGTCGCTTCTTGCGACGACTAAACTAACTGGTGGAATTACTAACGATTTATGAGTTACTCTTGCAGTGGATTAACCTTAACTTGTTCCTACGAAAGGCACACTCCAATGAATAGGTTAATTGTTGATTTGGTGTTTTAAAGTAAGGCGAGCGTTCGCTTCTATCATTAGCTTAACAAGAATCTAATCTAGGTGATCAATCCAGACAAGAAAAATAAACAACGAAGAACAAATCAAACATGAAAAAGAAACTGATTGAACTTTGAATCTAATCACCGCCGATCCGTGACCGCTTTAAAGCCCTGGGTCACTTAGGGTTCATCTATTCTAAGCCCTATGAGTTTAGCTACTCATGTTCATAACGACAGAATCAAAGACAGAAACAGAGTTCATCATGAAAAGGAAGAAAAGATAGAAACTATAAAACCTAATTAAGACGACTCTGGCAAAGCTTCGCTCTCCGGTAATCTTCAATCCTCTTCGAAGTCTCAAACTCTTCTCTCTCGGACTTCTTAGGTCTAGAACTCGTTAAAGTTCTTAATTATCAGATGTATTCTATTTGGGCCGTCGGTTAAGTATTTATACTTAACCCTATCAGCGCCGGATTTTGTCTGGATTTTTTGGCTTCCGTTGGCTGATTCTCCTGTGATTCTGAAGTTCAGAGTTTTCGGCGAGAACCTTGACTTCTCGCCGAAAACTTCTTCTTGCAAGCTCTGCCGATTTCTTCTGTACTTTTCGCCGAAATTGCTGTTGACTTGATTGACTTCTTGGACTTGTTCCGGTGCGGTTCCTCGAGGTTCCAATGCCTTAGACACGTCCTTGGCTACTTTATTTGACGGCAAAAACCTGTGCTATCATGAAAACACTAGAAAACCATCAAATAGACCCGAAACGGGCCAAAGTAACACAAATGGCACGAGATAGAGTAGTTGAGTGAATATTCGCTATTCTACCCTAAAAACCATGTCTTAAGCTAAGAAATGTCGCTTAAATGAGGCTGATAATCACGTCAAATCGAGTATCATCACTTAACAAACCTGACAGTCGAACCAAACTCTCCTCTTCAATACCTTGGACTCCAGCTGTGTATTATAGTACTCTTATCAGGATTGAACTGAAGACCAGAAAATCTATGAAAGTCACTCAAGATATCAGTAACCTCTTTCACAGCTCCTTCATTTGCCTTAGTGAAAATAAGTAGATCGTCTTCAAAACTCAGATGAGATACACCAACAGCCTTGCTCTGAGGGTGAAACTAAAATTTTTTATTCTTAATAGCCTTGCTAAACAAGCAACTCAACACCTCCATAGAGATCACAAACAAGTAGGGTGAGATCGGGTCTCCCTGTCTTGCGATATTTATGGTTAGAGAATCGAAGGAAAAAAATGGAGGAACGTGGGCATTTCTCGACTGTCATATTCTGGGAGGAAGCAATATTTCACATAGTGCAGAGTCATGGAATAGGAACGGACGACCAGTGTGAGCTAAGACGTTTAACGAGTTGGACCAATCATCGTCATCACTAGTGTTGAAATTAGGTGTTCAACAAAGACATCAATAAAAAAATCCCAAGAAAAGAAAGATCGTAAGTCTCCTTAGAGCCTAAATCTCGTTCTCTTTATAATGAATTATTTAATAATTGGAATTATAGGAATGAACAAAAAAATTTGGAATTATATTTAATAATCTCGTTCTCTTTGTCATATTATTTCCGTAATTCTTTCATTGGTATTTCTTTTTTCTTTCATTGTGAATTCGTAGTTTTTTCGTATATGTTTTCGTAATGTTTTCCATATTTTTTTCCAACTGTATTCGTATTGTTTTTCATCAGTAAAGAAAAGTCCAAACTAGATCTTGCGGTATAGTTTCATCATCGTAGTTGTATCATTTGGAGGGATATCTCGTATGGTTTTATAGCATGTTTTGTAACGTTTGAGAACCAATTTCGTATTAGTTTATTGGGAGGATCGTAATTGTTAGCCATGTAGGTTCCCATCACATGGGCGATGCCATGATACACAATAATTTATACAAGATATCTCGTACGTTTTGATTTAATTTTACTCAAACTATCAAAACAATAAGTACATTTTTGGTAATTAGGTGTAATTGGACAATTAAGGTTTTTTTATTATTGGAGTTATGTCTTGTTTAATCTTGATTTTAATATGAGTAGTCACTATTTATTGTATAATTTTTTTCATTTTTTGGAACATTTTTCTACACTATACTAACTGTTTTTTATTTAGGGCGCATCATTGACCACGGAAGAGGTTCTTTTGGCTTTTGATCTTATGGATCAACTTTGCCATTTGCGGGATGTGGTTATAAATTGCCCAATTACGGGATTGTGCTATCCTTTTAAGGATCAGCCGTTTATGCACGTTTGTGTCATACTTAATTTGCTCATTTGTGGGACATGGATATACCTTGCCCATTAACGGGATAGTGCTATCCTGTCAAGGATCAGCCGATTTATGCACGTTTGTGTCATACTTAATTTTCCTCTTTGAGGATACGCCACTCTTTCTATTTGGCATGCCTGCGGGATGAAACTCCACCAGGATTTGCACTTTCCTGTTAAGGGTACTGAAGGCATTTTTTTCTCATGGAAATATGCTTCAAACAATAGGATTTACTTTTCTTTTCAAGATCACCTCATGGACTATCAAGGATTTAACTTTACGAAATGTGGTTTCGTTTTAAGATAACAATTACAACCCCACCCCTCCCCCACCCCCTCCAAACCCCTTTCCTTTTTCCCCTTCTTTTTTTTATTTTCTTTTTTTATCTCCTAGGTTGGTTCACGTTCTATAGCCTTCTCCTGCCAAGGAGTTGCTACGGCAAAAAAAAAAAACAATAAGTACATAAATTTATTAATTCATAAATCAATCTTTGGCACCCTCCAACAAGGAAATAACATGAAGAACACGAAAACCAGTAAACTTACGCTCGTCGTCTTTTTATTTAGGTCCCACTACAATAAGAATTAACATGAAATTCATTAGATACAAACGCAAAAGTCATAATAAAAACACAAATCTATTCTTTGTTTATGAAAATTTGAGAGAAAAGGAGAAAGAAATGGAGAATTTTGAATTTTGAAAATGGAGAGAGGCAATGGTGGCTTCTCAATTATCTAGTGACAGTTTCATGTTAGATTCGTACTGTTTTGATGTCAGATTCATAATATTTTTTTTCCAAAATACCCCTCGCGGGTCAATTTCATCTTGAGATGTAGGATTAATATGACGGTACCTACATAATTTAGCATAGTATTGAATGACTCCATTCAACATCTATCTGGCTATTAACCCTACTCTAGCGAACTAGAGCATTCAACATCACCTGCTAAATTAAATAAGGAGAAACATCAAATGTTGACGTGGAGAAAGGGATGTAAATTCGTGGAGGTGTGTCCATTAGGCTACCTTCCAACTGAAGTGATATGTGAGGGCCTTTGTCGTAGTGCCTCCACAACCACCAAGTTAGAAGAGAAAAAAGATGTAAAACTTAGGATTTTCTCCAAACCCCAATCTTAGTATTCATATAAAAAACCTATGTAAATTAGATAGATTTAGAGAGTAGATCTAATGGCCTTAATTTAATGAATAAAATAGTCATTTGAAATTAAGATATATGGTAAATCATACATGGTTTCACACAAACCTTTAAAAAAAATAATCCAAAAAATTGTGCTCTCACGGAACTCAACGCCGCCACCACACGCCCCTGTCGTCCTCATCGTCCAGCCGCCGCCAATCGGCAATCGTCCAGCCGCACAATCACAGCGCACCAATCGTCCAGCCTCCACCAATCGTCCAGCCGCCGTCGTCGATGCATGTCCTCCACGCCCTCGCCGCCGGGTCGCACCCACCACCGCACCCCCTTGGCGTCCTCACCACCGCGCAACACCCCCTACCAGTTCGTCGTTCCATATCGATCATTGCCACTCTAGCCGCCTTCGTCGTCATCCTCAGGCGGCAGTGGAATGATAAATCCACCGCCGGCGACGTCAATAGATCCATAGGAGGCACCTTAGGAACACATGTCAAGTATGTATAGGGTTTAGATCTAATTTGGTTCACTGCCCCTTGATTGAATTCACTCTATATCGTGCAGGCAAATGATTTGTTTTTTTTTGGTGGGTTCTGTAGCGTTAAGGTTCAGCAATGATCATAAGAGGGATATTCAGATCTATCCGATGCTAGAGCCTTTTGGGGAATGGGATTAGGGATTGGATGTGGTGTTGGTTGGGGTCTGGCCTGAGGTGATTGGTTATATTGGTTCTGATTTGGCCCGGTTTAAAAATGAAAGTTATTCCGTGGATGATTTAGGAACATATATTTTATGAAAATTGTTACTAAATATAAAAATGGAACAATGAATAAAAATATATTTTAAGAAGATTGTACCTAAATATGAAAACGGAACAATGCACTAATGTATATTTTAAGAAGATTGTTCATAAATATGAAAACGGAACAATGAACAAATATATAATAAAATATATGTTCCTAAATATTAAAACGGAACAACAATCGACTATAAAGTAAAGCCGGAGAAGATGACCGAAAAAAATATGGCCGGAAAAGCAAAAATAACGTGCAGGCGACGGAAAAAAAGAACTATAGTAAGAGATGAAAAATTAAAATAATTTAATTTAATTATAATTAAAGACCTTAAAAAATAAAAAACTAAAAAATTAAAGATATATAATTACATTTCTATCCTTGAATATGAACCATTAGATCTCCCCTTAAAAAATAAATGGTTATGATAGGTGTTTTAATATCAAAACACTAAGGGAGTGTTTTCATGGTAGGATTTGCCGTAAATCTTATAGGTAGTTATGCGACAAAGTAACTAGTTACGTGGTTAAGTAACCATTATGTGCCTTCTTAACTAATTATAGTTATAGAGAATAACAAGTTACTTGAGAAAAATAACTAGTTACACACTTACACTATTAACTAGTTACACACTTACACACTATTAATTAGTTACGCAATTTAATAACCAATTACGAGGTGAAATAAATAATTAAAAATAAAAACAACTAATTACACAAGTTTGATAGCAAAACTTAATATTGCATGCGAGGATCTAAACCCCAGGATAATCCCACATTCGAAATGTAATCCTAACTCTTGACCCCTTTTCATTTCCACCGACGATAAGGTTGTCACTCCGGTGGGCTTTCTTCTACAAGATGGATCAGCTCCCCCTCTCTCTCTCTCCTCTCCACTTAGTCACGCCGGTCGGAGATCTCCCCATGACGACGCTGGTGTTGTTGACAAGGGATAACAAAAGGATAGTAACAACAATGTTGTTACTCATCCGATACATCATCTCCATTTACACCATTGCTTGCTTCTGCTACATCCCCTCCACCAACACTCTTGTTACTCAATCTTGACATTTTACCACTACTACTATTCGACTTCAATGCCTTTACAGGTTTCTTCACCTTCTCTGCTTGCATCTCTAACCCTTTCTCCGATGGTTTTCTTCTTCTCTTCAACCGTGCTGCACTACTCTCCTCTGTCAACAAACCACAACACTTTCAGTTATCTTGCTACTCCATATATTTACATTGCATCTTATCCTTCCAACACCCTCCTAATAATCATTATGATTCAGATTCAGTAAACCTCAACAACAACCTATCATACAGTTAGTTACCTTCATGAGGACTTGATGCATTGTCTGCTGGCTGCCTGTCCTGTCCGACATCTTCCGAGAGTGGAGATCCAGAATGATTACTCTCCGTCAGCTTGGAAGAGCTTCCTGCACCCTTGTCCTGTTGCTCCGGAACATCTGGACATGGGATGGCTGGCAGGAAACACACTTCTTCCACAGACATGTCTGAATCACTGAATGCATCATCTTTCTCTACGGTCATAATATCAACCTCTTCATCTTCATTTGCATCTGATTTTTTCACCTGAAATCATCCAGAAGCATGGAATATTTGCCCAATAAGACATGATATTGCCAAAATACAGAAGCATGGAATATTTGCCAAAAAAGCCTCTTCATCCAAACTTAAAAATTGTACCTTTTCAGTATCGGGCATCAGGTCAAATTCATCTTCTCGTTCCACATACTCTTCATTCTCCTCCAGCTCTTTGAAGTCTGGAGCAAATGCACTCCAGTTCTCTGTGTAGTCCTTGGCCCATATATAAACAAATCCCACTAAGGAGACAGAGACAACAATTGGATGGATAGGATGCCATGCCAAATCAATCAAGGCTTCTTTCGGACCTTCGAGGATCTTGACAAGATATCCAGCTTTATCCCAGATGTAGATTTTGTGTTCTCCTTTGCTTGCAGAACCAGCAATTACCCACTCTCCATCACCACTGAAACAAGGTGCTTTCCAGTGCATCTTTGTGATCGTGTCTTGAAACTCCCGAACAAGTACCAAGCACTTTAATCCAACAGCTTTTTGCTTCTCCATGCTATCCTGCTCCTCAATTGTCTTAACCAGGTCCTGAAGAGCATTAAATCCACCTTTTTGTGGAAGAAGGTTTTCGTAAATCCTGATTATCCGATCGTTTGAGTTTGTAAGAAGATACTGCCCATTTCTGTTGAACGCAATGTTCTTGATTACAGCACCAGTGGAAATAGGAACCACAGCGTGAACTTTAACACTTACATAATCTATTATAAGTATATCTCCTTTGGAATTACCAACATAAACCAGATCACCATACTTGTTAAAGCATGCTGCTGTTGGCGTGAAATGAGGAGTTGCGTCTGAGGATTTGTTTCGTGGAGGGGCAGTATCATCACCCATGTCTTGTACTGTCACTGGAAGTACAGTTGTGGTACCGGTTTCTAAGTCAACAACCATAGGAGCAGAAGAGAGTGGGCACACCAAACACATTGAAGGGGTAGAAGATCCAGGATGTAGACGAGCTAATAATGATGTTTGCTCCAGTATTGTGCGTGTGATCTTCTCACCAGAGACAACATCCCAAAGAGTCAATGATTTGTCAGCAGCAGACACAAGGATCCGATGGCCATATTTTGACCAGCACACACATGTTATAGGTGCAACAGAGTCTTTATCCCGAAGCTCCTTGGCAATTCCCCTCGTCTCAAAATCCCAAATGACACAACTTCCATCAACACATCCAGCTGTTAAAGAAAGAAAGCATGCATAAGCAGGAACCAACAAATCACAAGAAGTGAAACTCAGTGAACCAGAACATATAAACGAGAATGGAAAATATATGGCTTTATAAATACCCCTGCTTTTCTATGTTCACCGAACTAGATTATTATGAAGCCAATTGCAAATTCAACATGACAAACAGTTGAATAGATATTATCGTTTTTGCAGTTTAGTTATACCCTTATTTCCTGTGACATTATGCCAGATTTCATAAACATCAGCAGCTGAACCTCTACTGAAGATGAAACTTGTTTCCTTACCTAACTCCTAAAAAGCCAAGATTCATCTAGACAGTTCTTTAATATCCATGGAAATAAGAACACCAAAGAATCATGGCAATTAACCAAGTGCAGAAAAAATTTCTACTGCAATGTCCCACAAAGTGAGGCAGTCTTCTTTTTAAGTGAAGATGCAATCAACATAATGTCAGTGCAAAGGCAAATGATATCGATTAACCTAGACAAAATTTCACATGCAAGAGACATGGGACGACTCCAAAGGCACTTCCAAATTTCAAGAATATGAGCGTGAATTAAGATTATGAGCACCAAGACTACCGGCACTGACATCTAAGATAGTCAAAAGGCAATAATTAAGAACATTTGATCCTATCAGTGCGTTGTGAGTTACAGGTGATGACTAACAATAGGAAAGAGAAAACAGAAGATATATTGGATAGCTTGCACCTTAATACATGTTAACAATGTATGGATAAATGGCAATCCCCAGAACTTTAAAGGTGAAAGGTACAATAGAAAGATGAACAGGTAAACGAAACCGGGAAAACAAAACATCACTGAGGAGTCGTATGAGAAGTTAACAACATACCGGCAAGAAGAGTACCACGGCGGTTGAAGGCGATGCATTTCATAACACCATGCTCCAAATACTCCTCTATTACCTCAGGAAAGTCTCCTTGTAGCGGATCTTACAAAACCCAACAGCAAGCAGATTAGGGACAAGTTAAGGAAATTGGAATGAGCAGATGGTTATACTCACCAATAATCGGAGCATTCATGGCGTGCAGTTGAGGACTGGAAGCGTAAAGTCAAGGGAACTGAAACGAGAAGAATGTAAGTAGAGAGTGAAGCCGGATGGCGACAACAGGAACAAACCCGCTTACAGTTACAGATTTCTCCAGCATAATCAATTGAAGCGGGAGGTATGTGTCATTCTTTTCTGACCTAACTGGAACGAATTGTGAGAGGCAGGATGGTGGATGCTGCGGAGGAAGGAGAACAGGGTCAGCGACAGGCGGCGGCTGGCTGGCTACGAGATTTACGTCGGAACGATGGCAGACCGGAGCTAAGCCTCGGAGTTATATTATATGTAGAGACCAGAGAGATGAGGGTTAATATTTTCTTCTCTCTTTTAATGTTTTTTTTTGGATGAAGGGTTAATCTATTATAGATCTTGTCGAGTGAGCAAAATACAACGGTTGGGCAGAGAAAGAGTGTTCCTCAAACCGAGTAAAGACGGATAACAAAAATAAAACAAACTACATCGAACTTAACCAATCAAGTGGTAAAAGATCGTCTCGTGCCTTCTTCGCAATCCGATCAGCTTCTTAAACCTCATTACGGTGAACATGAAAGACTGCAATGTGGGTGAAATCTGCAGCTTCTGCTGGATTGAGGCAAGCACACTAGCCACCTCCCACGGCCACAACTCCTGGGGCTCCTTCAAAGCTTTTGTTACAGCCAGGCAGTCCGTCAGAATGATGGTCCTTCTTGTGTCCCGAGTGGCCATGTCAACCGCCGCAAGGAGGCCATTAGCTTCGGCGCAAATAGGAGCTCGACAACAAAAATTCCTTGCTCTCCCATCCAAAACTCTACCCGCAGCATCATACTTGATGACACCGAACGCCCCTCTTGGATAGAAGCTTTGTATGCTCCATCACACACTATTTTAACATAAAAAAATAGTCGGGACTTGGGAGGTAACTGGCTGAGTTGAAATTGAGCTCGGAGAAACAGCAGGGTTACAGAGCTTGGCTGAGCTGCCAGTTCCTGAGATCCCTTTCCATCAGCAGAGTCAAACTTGTTAAGGTCAGACCTGCACCATCAAACACATGCGCATTCCTGTTTTTCCAGATTGACCAAAGCATAAACACTACTTTGTCTACCTGAGAAACAAGAGGCGAGGTCATGAACTCCCCAAACCATTGTTGTACAGTTGTTCCTTCACTAGGCACAATTAAATTTGGCATGGCCATTTCCCAATATCTAGCACTCGAAGGGCAACTGAAGAATAAGTGTTCATTGGTTTCCTCCACAGTATCGCACAGAGGACAACTGGCAGAGGGTGAACAGCTCCTTCTGTACAAATTCATCTTTGTGGCTAAAGCATTTTTTAGCACCCTCCACATGAAGAACAGGAGTTTCGGAGGTAGGGATAACTGCCAAAGCCACCTCCACAGCTTCTCGTTCCCTCTCACATCCCTCCCATCTCCACTGTTGTTCTGGCTCCGAATTAGCCTATAGCATGACTTCACGGAAAACCTTCCTTTAGGGTCGAAATGCCAAACCCATCTGTCTTAAAATCGTATGGGCCAAGAGGAATGGTAAGAATCTGCTTGACGATATCCTCAGCAAACACAGATCTCAGTTTTTGGACATCCCAAGTTCGTTGTGGCAGTAAGATGAAATCAGACACTATGCAATTGAGGTTTTCCGGGACCGAAGCTCTAAAACCCTCAATGCCTGGAATCCACGCATCGTTAATATCGGTAGAGGCTTCGTTGCCAATGTTCCTCCTGATTCCCTGTAAAAGAGCATTCCTTCCTTCAATAATGCTAGACCACAACCATGATGGTCTGTGATGTTTTCCAGCCTTCACAAATTCTGTCCTTGGGAAGTAAAGCCCCTTAAGAACCTTACCCACAAAGCTTCTGGTTGTGTAATCATTCGCCAAGCCAGCTTTGCAAGAAAAGCTCTATTAAAATCACTGAATCCTTTAATGCCTATGCCTCCCTCCTCCTTAGCACGTCGTAATTCCTCCGCTGCCACCCAATGAATACTTTTACGATCTCCCTCCCCCGTCCACCAGAAATTCACAAGGATTGCGTCCATCTTTTTTATTAAAACCTTTGGGAGCTTAAAGCAAGAGAAGATATAGGCTGGAATTGCTTGAAGGACCGACTTTATCATCGTCTCCCGTCCAGCATGAGATAACAGAATGCTGCTCCAAGATTGCGCCTTTGCAGCTAATCTCTCAAGGATAAAACAGAAGGTTTGTTTCTTGGTATTTCCCCAATCCTCGGCACACCTAGATATTTTCCCATAGTAGCATCAATAGGCACTTGCAGATAATTAGCGACCAGCATCTTCTGATCAACCGGAGTATTCTGGGAGAAAAAAATTACAGATTTTTCAGTGTTAACAGCTTGTCCTGAGACAACACAATACCTTTGCATTATAATCTTGATGCGCTCTGCTTCTCGATAGTGGCATTTCCAAATATTATTGTGTCGTCGGCAAAAAGCATATGGTTAAGGACTGGACAGTTGTTATTTAGACGGATCCCTTTGAGACTCCCACATACGCTCTCTCTCTGAATCATGAAAGATAGGATATTAGAGGTAAGGATGAAAAGAAAAGGGGATAGAGGGTCCCCCTGCCTCAAACCTCTCGTCGGTAGGAACCACGGTGTTGGCTGGCCATTAACAAGAACTGCAAACCTCACCGTTGTGACCAACGCTCGGATCCACCCTATCCAAAGAGAGTTGAACCCCAACACCTCCAAAGTTGTAAACAGAAAATCCCAAGACACCCGATCATAGGCTTTTAGCATGTCGACTTTCATGACAAAATCGTGCTTGTTGCCCTTCTTTCTAATTCGGAGCTTATGCAAAACTTCATGAACAACAATAACGTTGTCCTGAATAGCTCTATTACCTGTAAAGGCTGCCTGTAGCTCTGACACCATGTTGGGCAGTAAGGGTTTCAGCCTGTTTGACAGCACCTTCGAAATAATCTTCATTCGAAAATTTGCAACACTAATAGGCCGGTACTGACTGATTGATTCCGTCTCTCTTTTAATGTAGGTATCATCAGTAAATGCTATTTTTACTTTTAAATTTAGGTTTTAAGAAAAAAATCTTAGGGCAATTTTATTCTATTCGTGGACCTTTAAAAAATTCTCATCCATTACTGAGTTTTGGTCGATTATCCTAGATGTTACTATCGTCTACGGACATCCAATTTTTCATCTATCCATATGTCCATCTATGTGGCGATGACAACTCAACTGCCACTTAAAGCTGACACGTCATTTCTATTTACACAAAATCAACCCAAGCACTCGACCAATTACCTACCCGACCCAATTACCCAAATCAGATCCCTAATCGCTACCCAAAAATCACTCTGAAAAATCGTTACCCTCCATCACCCTCACACTCTGTACATTCCTTTGCTCATGATATATGGATGTTGCAGTCGGCCATCATTACCTTTCTTCGGTCCCTCAATCCAGGCTCTCTGCCGCTATCAGCGGCAACGCAATCGGAGATGACGAACTCAACGAGGACGATATCCTCTAGAACGATGACTTCAACCCTGGCCACCTCCCTTCTGACGCATACAAATCGAAACCTAAACAGAGGAGGAGCAAGTTTAGGGAAGAGGGAAACAAAGGCAGATTCGACGATGAGATGATGTTGCCATCGCACGACGAGTGTAGTCGGGGAAGTTTTTGGAGGTATTTGGGTGGAAGCACTTATAGCTCAGAAAATGAAGAAACAAAGTCTTGGAAGATTGTTGTCTCAAGTGAAAATGCAGACAATCTCAAAGCAAAACCTAGCTATGATCACAGATGGTAAAACAATGCAGCGATCGGTTGAGAGATTGAAGCGAGCTGTTTATGGAAAGGATTAATATTTTCATGTGAAATCGAAAATTCTGTCGCCAATGTAATTCCAAAAAAAAAAATTGGGGTGGGGGGTAGGAAGTCTAGAAAGAAGGAAACTTTGACCATCTTACAGCCACTAGTAGCTGTGAGTGCATGGACAAATCGGGCGAAGGATGAAAATGCTGCAAGTGTTTGGTTGAGGGAAGTGAGGAGGAACCCATTTGCCTCGTAGGGAGGAGGGAGGAGGAGGACGAGAGAGTTTTCCAGCCAGATAAGATTTTTTAGCCAAATTTGGTTTTCGATCAGACTGGGTAATTGGGTCGGGTGGGTAATTGGGTTGGGTGTATGAGTTTGATTTTAAATGATGTGGTAGATTTAAATGACATGCCAGTTAACTTGTCATCGCCACGTAGGTGGATGGACGAAAAATTGGATGTCCATAGACGATGGTGACCTCTAGGATAATCGACCAAAACTTAGTAATGAATGGAAATTTTTTTAAAGGTCGATGATTGTTTGTGTAACAAACCCATGGGTACATCTACCATAGGCGACATCATGCTCATGTGCATAATCTTACATAATATGATGTTGAGCATGAATACAACGAGGATGAACCACAATGACTCGTATGACTACGATATTAATCACAATTTTTCCTATCCATATGGTCGTGATAGATCAACACTCCAACAGTACATGGAAAGGAATAATCGAATTCGTAATGCACCAACACACCACACAGTTCGAAATGACTTGAATGAACATTTATGAGAAATTCATGGAAACAACTAGCCATGTATGGTGTGTTTTTTTTTTGTGTGTGTGGAAGCGTAGGGAGAAACCCTATGAAATATTATTAAACTGACGGGGAAGGCTAACGCCAACAAGATCGTACCGGAGCCAATCTAAAAGGGAATTACAAGGAGAAGAAAAAAAATAGTGCCTAGTTCGAGTTGGTGACCCGAGTTGGCTATGAAATCCACGACATTATTTACTCACGGAAAAAGTGATCAATTGTGACTTTCTAATTGCGTGCCTTCAAGTCTTGGTAAAGACTAACAAGGTTCGAATGTTAGTGATTCGTTTTCCTGTTATCCGTAAGAAAATGAACAACCGTAGAGGAGTCAGTTTGAATTCTTAGTTTGCGGATTCCCTTATCCCAAGCAAGGGACATCCCATCTAGAACTCCTCGGATCTCCGCTATAAAAATAGAATAAAGAACCCAGTTTGGACGAGAAATCCAGAACAAAACGTCATTGGTCGTCACGAATGACACCGCCAGCAGCTGCCAAATTTGTAGAAGAGATGAGGGATCTGTCAGTGTTAAGGGTGAACCAGCCTTCACTGCCAAGCCACCACCCAATCAGAAGGGTCTGCCAAGCATATCCCACCGCTTCTCGGCATGGGCCTTCCAAGTTAAAGACAAGAGCTATACCCAAAACAAAATCTGACTCGCAACCTCGTCAACTCCCAAAGAGACATTTTCAAAACAATTGTGGTTTCTATGACGGTAGATCAGCCAAACTCCCAGCCCAAAAATAGTGTTGACCGTGCAATTAGAAACTGCAGATTCTCGCCAGGCTCATCCGTACTGGGGTGGTAATCTCTGGCAGAACCCTGTTCCAAACATGTTGGGCGAACGAACAAATCCTTAACACATGGTTCAAATCTTTAGTGTCGTTAGAACAGGAATTGCAGGACGTGTCATCGTCAATCTGTGAGGAAATCGTTCCACATTTGTCATAAGCTTCCCGTGCGTGACAAGCCACATAAAATGGCAAACTTTAATTGTTCAGACCTGCCCACCTCTAGATTTTGTTCCAAGTGCTGCTTCTCGCTTCCAAGTCGAATTCATTAATCAAACAATATGCAGACTTGACTAAGAATATGCCATTATCTTCAACCCCAAACCATGGAATCGCCACTCGAACATTCACGAGGAAGAGGCATTCCAAAAACTTGCAAAACAATGTGTTCAGGTAAGACATTATGAAGTTTCAGTAAATTCCATGACTTATTAGAATCACAAAAACGGCAATAGAGTTGGAAGCATCCACTCCCTGAATGTTAAGAGCATGGTCGAAGGGTAAAACACCACTATCAACCTAGCGATTAGTCCAGTATTTCATGTTACGCCCATTCTGGATGCTCTAATGAATACCATTTTGAGTTTCGTCCCAACCCTTCATAATTTCCCGCCAAACATTATAAAAAACCTTTATCCTAGCAAGCATATAGTCATTCGTAGTAAGAGTCATATACTTTGAGATCAAAACCCTAACCCATAGCTCGCTAGGACAATAAATAAAATTCCAAACCAGCTTCATCAAGAACGCCTTATTCAAATTCCTAGCTTTTCTGAGGCCCAAACCCCCGAGACTTTTGGGTTTGCAAACCGTCTCCCAATTGACATTATGGATTCTTCTAACCCCTTCACTCGAGCTCCAAATAAAACTTCTTATCTTTCTGTCAATCTTGTCACACAGTGAAATAGGAAGGAAAGTCGTCTGCATAGTATAACAGGGGAGCGAGTTGATAATTGAAGAAGCCAGAGTAACCCTTCCGACAAGCCAAAGTAACCCAACCAGCCAACCGACTATCCAACATGTCCAAGATGAAATCATAAGTATGTTTCGTGACTCTGCCATGGAGAATAGGAACCCCCAAGTACCTTCCTAAATCTTGAGTAGCTTCATTTCTGAAAAATGATGACAATCTCCCTAGACAGAGGTCTGGGTGTGTTCTTTGAAAAGAAGACCCTCGACTTATTCTTGTTTATACTCTGGCCAGAAGCGACAAAAAAACGATCAAGGATATTAAGAATAACAAAATCTTGAGAGTCACTAGCCTCGCAAAAGAGGATAAGGTCGTCGGCAAAGAAACAATGAGAGAGGGAACACCGTCTGGATTGGCTTCCAATAGCCAAAATTAACCATCGAGAGAATCATCTTGCTAAGCCATTCAATGCAAAGCGTAAAGAGATTGGGGGAGAGGGGGAAACTCTGTCTCAACCCTCTCCTAGGCACAAAAGCATCCGAGCAGCTACCATTCCAAAGCACCTGAAAAGAGGTAGAAGAGATGCATTCCATAAAATCTCTAACCAGATGTTCTGGGAAGCTCGCCTGTTCCGTAGTATTTCACACAAAACTCCATTCAATCTTATCATAAACCTTCGCCAAATCGATCTTGATACTCATGTAGCGCCTCTTCCCCTTACAGGAATTGAATGAGTGAACAAATTCCTGCACCATTAAGATATTATCAGTAATGTGACAACCCGAGACGAAGCTAATCTAGACGGATGGGTGAGCCCAGGCATCAGAGGTTTGATACTATTGGCAATACACTTGGTAACCATCTTCTAAGTTAGATTGCAAAGACTGATAGGCCTGAAGTCGTGGACAAAGGTCGGATTCTGCTTCCTTAGGAACAAGCGTAATCAAGGTATCATTGATAGCAACAATCAAACTCGGAGACCAAAAACATCTACAGATGAACTCCACAAAATCCTGACCAACGGTTTTCCAGCACTATTGAAAGAAAATAGGGTCGAAACCATCTTTTCCTGGGGCTTTCAGAGCCCCCATCTGCTTAATCGCAATATGAACTTATGGTATTAAAACTGTCTTGTATGATCTAGTACGTGAGTACCAGATCAAACTTTATAAAAAATTCGCTGCTCTTGGTTCGAATGGTGCTTCTAGTTCATCTGGCATTTCTGTAACTTCTATTGTTATTGATAATGACTTTGAGGTTTATGTTACTCAGCGGAAAAGGTCTAGAACTTCCACATATAAGACTGAATTGGATCATTACTTAACTGATGATGTCCTTCCTCTATCTTCTGATTTTGCTATGTTGCTTTGGTGGAAACAAAATGGGCCAAAATATCCCATCTTGCAAGAAATAGCAAGGATTTACTGGCTATCCGTGTTACTTCTGTTCCATTAGAAGCTGCATTTAGTGCAGGTGGTAGACTACTTGATCCTCATCGTAGCCGACTAGTCAGACAGTGGAAGCAATTATGTGTACACGAAGCTGGATTCAGAATGCACACAACTTAAGTATCATGATTTCTTATGGTTTTAACTTATACTATTCCTTGATTAACGGTGAAGAATCTAACATTTTCTGTTTGTTTGAACTGTGCAGAACCTGGTGTCAATGAAGAGGCAGCTTTGGAAGGATGTTTTTCCATGCTGCAGCTTGGTGAAACACCAAATATTTTGGATAAGGAAGGTAAATCCATTGCTGTTAGTACATACTTTCAATCCATTTTGTCATTTGCAGCAAAACTTGATATATGACTTGTTCATTTTATATTTCACAAATATCCAGTTTGCTAAAGAGAAAGCCGGAATGAGCATCAATTTAGATGACTGAATTTTGAAGGCTCTGAAGTCTCGTACAATTTAGGATCTGTTGAAGATTGAAGAACTTATGTTTGGTACTTTGGTTTCTACTTTTGTGATCAAAACTACTTTGAATTTTGGCTGGATTAAGATTCAGTTGAATTCGGTGGTTAATTCATATTTCAAGTTTTTGTTTGATTTGAAATTTTGAATTATATGATTATTTATTTAGTGATTTTTGTGGATTTCGGTTGGCTGATTATGGTTTTACGAGTTCGACCCGAATTTTCAGGGATCATCGGAACCCGACGATTGACAGGGTTTGTACGCATATTTATTGTCCCTGAACTCGATTCAATGTCGGGTCGGGGAAAACCCGAAATGGTAATCGGACGGGGAGCGGATATAGGGTATCCGTCCCTGTTAGAACCCGCTGTCAAGCCTAATCGAAACAGACTACCAGATGGGAGCTTCGCCTCTAATGCTACAACTTTTGGGGTAATTACCTTTTAACTTAGTCATTGTCATTAAAAGTGACAGTTTATAAGAGTATTTCTTGCTTTTTAGGCAATGGTGAAAAATTATGAGAATTTGTCCAACATTCCTATGACACATGGTACAAGATATTCTTTTTGTGGTGTGAGTCATGTGGGTGAGGTATGTACCCGTTTGGATATTCGGGTGGGAGTGGAAGAAATGTGGTTGGAGTTAGCCATGCAGGAAGTATGGGTGAAGGTACTATGTACCCATTTGGACATTCGGGCAGGAGACTTAGGTAGGGGAGAAGGAGGTGCAGATTGTTGAAGAATATTAGATATTATTCTGTATAGTTATTGTTTCCTTATCAGTCACGTTAGTATCTTCTTGTTTAGGAAGTTTATAATCTCCTAAGTTAGGTAGGTTTCTCTTCCCTAATACTTGTATATATATCCGGTGATTTGCCTATGTTAATATATGAGATTGGCTCTCTAAACCCTAATTCTCTGAATTCAATATGGTATCAGAGCAGCCGGTTCTTTCTTCCGCCGCCGGTAGCTGTGCTTCACTGTCATGACTTTTGGCAGTAATTCTTCTTCTTCTTCTTCTCCTTCTTCTTCACCAAAGCACTCGTCCATCTCTGTGACTATAACTCCAGAGACTATGGCAACCTCAAATAACCCTTCCGACTCTAATAGTGGAGGAATGCTATCCGTAAATTCAATGGAAGCAACTACCTCCAGTGGTCTCAATCAATCCAGATGTTTATAACTGGACGTTCCAAAGGCGGCTATCTCACTGGCACTTCAACTAAGCCAGGAGAGACTGACCCTACCTTCAATCAATGGAACAATGATGACAATCAGGTTCGTTTTTGGCTGATTTCAACCATGGAACCTGACATTGGAGACAATTATAGTCAGCTAAGGAACTTTGGGATGATGTCAAGTCCACGTATTCAACCCAAGACAACTCCTCTGCCTTGTTCGAAATTGAATCTAAATTATTTAACTTCAAACAAGGAGAGCTGACTGTCACAGAGTATTACAACAAGCTCGTCCGCTCTTGGCTTCAACTTGATCTCTATGAAGCCCTAACTTGGGATACTACTAAGGATGCCAAGACACACCGTACCTTCGTTGAGAAGAAACGTACGGTGCAGCTTCTCTTGGGACTCAATCAAGAGCTGGATGATGCTAAAAGTAGAGTTATGGGAACCAAACCGTTTCCTAGCTTAAAAGAAGCTTTTGCTGAAGTTCTTCGTGAGGAAGATCGACGCCGTCTTATGATTCCAGAGACGAAATCTCACTCTGAAGGCTCAGCTTTGTTATCTGAAGGTCCCAGCACCGCCCTCATGTCGCAGAACAATAAGAGGGGAGTTAAACCTCCTGTTTTCTACTGTGAGCACTTGGAAAGGCATGGCACACCAAAGAAAAGTGTTATGAGCTGGTGGGAAAACCTGCTGACTGGAAGCCAAGGTCAGAACGTAAGCCTAGAGCTCATGTTGCTGCAAACAAAGCTTCTGAAGAAGAACCTCAGTTCTCCAAGGGGCAGATGGATCTGCTCCAGAAGATGCTTGCTCAAGCCATGAAGCCAAGCACTACAGAGCACCGTGGCTACATCACTAGCCTGTTCGATAAGCAAGGTAACCAACCGAGTGCCCTCTTTTCTCATAAGCAGTCAAAAAATTCTTGGATTATGGATTCTGGTGCTACAGATAATATGACTGGTTGTAAGGATATTATTCAGAATTTACAACCTTATCCTGAAAACAGAGGAGTTCGTATAGCAGATGGTACTCTAGCTCCTATTGAAGGTGTAGGATTAGTTAGAGTGACTAAGGATCTCACTCTATTCCCAGTTCTCTATGTGCCAAAACTTGACTGTAATCTCCTCTCCATTAATCAAGTTACTCATGATCTGCAGAGTGAAGTTCGTTTCAGCTCTTCTGGTTGTGTGTTGCAGAAGGTGGAGACGGGGAAGATGCTTGGACATGGTGATAAGTGCAATGGTCTGTATGTGCTGAAGGGAATGGAGATAGAGAAGGTGCCTGCTGGTGTTGGTCGAATACAAGCTAATGTAGTAGCTAGTTTGGATAATTTTGAGGATACAGTGTCTATGTGGCATTTTCGGTTAGGACACCCGAGTTTCCTGTATCTTGAAAAATTGTTTCCGGATCTATTTATTAATAAGAATGCCAAACACTATCAGTGTGAAGTTTGTCAACTTGCCAAGCAAACTAGGTCTACTTATTTTGGGTTAGGATATCAACCTACTAGACCATTTGCAGTAATTCACAGTGATATTTGGGGCCAATGAAGGTTCAGTAACATCAATGGGGCTAGGTGGTTTGTCACCTTTATTGATGACCACACCCGACTCACATAGACTTTCCTGATGAAGGATAAATCAGAAACCACGAGTATATTTCAGAATTTCCATACCATGATTCGTACACAGTTTCAGGAAAATGTTCAGATTCTGAAAACCGACAATGCTCGTGACTATTTCAATAGTATTCTCGGCTCTTACCTATCAAAACATGGGATTGTGCATGCTAGCTCATGCGTAGACACCCCTCAGCAAAATGGTTTGGCTGAACGGAAAAACCGCCATTTGCTAGAGGTTGCCGGGCTTCTATGTTCACACACAGTGTTCCGAAACACCTATGGGGTGAGGCTGTGTTGACAGCCACTTACCTCATTAATCGACTTCCAAGTCGGGTTTTGAACTTTGCAACACCTCGTCAAGTGTTGTTGGAGAAGTTTCCCCACATTGCTAGCTATACCTCTAATCTCTCTCCGATGGTGTTTGGCTGTACGGTCTTCATCCATGTGGCTCCCCAAGATCGTTCTAAACTTGATCCTCGGTCACTCAAAGGGGTTTTCATTGGCTACTCTGCTACTCAGAAGGACTACAAGTGCTACATCCCTCACACAAAAAGGGTTTACAACACTCGTGATGTCACATTTTTTGAGTCTCAACCATACTTCACACCTGCTGTGATTCAGGGGGAGAATTCTGCTACTGCTAACACCTCCGACTCACAACAGTTTGTGGAGCTTATTGGCCTTGATGACGTTGTGACTGGCAGCGAGGGGGAGTGTCCTCCACCTCCTCCACCTCAGCCAAAGCCTTTACAGGTCTATCAAAGAAGGAATGTGAGGACTGAGGCTGGTATAAATGCAGAAGTAGAAGTGAACCCTGTAGAGGAACATGAAATTGAAGTTGAGCAGTTGGAAGATGAAATAATCCCTACTGATCTCGATAGACCCATTGCCCTCAGGAAAGGTGTGAGGAACTGTACAAGGTATCCCATTGGAAACCATGTGAGCTATGAGAAGGTTAATGATGCTCATAAAGCTTTTATAACTACCTTAGACAGTGTTGATGTACCAAGGACCATCCAAGATGCTATGAAATCACCAGAATGGAAGCAAGCAGTTTTGGAGGAACTAATGCATTGGAGAAAAATGGAACATGGGAAGTGGTAAAGTGTCCTGGAGGAAAGAACAGGTTGATTGCAAGTGGTTGTTTACGGTAAAATACAAAGCAGATGGAAAAATTGAGAGATTCAAGGCTAGACTAGTTGCAAGGGGTTTCACTCAATCATATGGAGTTGATTATGAAGAGACGTTTGCCCCTGTTGCAAAACTCAGCACAGTAAGAGTCTTGTTGTCATTGGCTGTAAACCTTGACTGGCCACTGCATCAACTAGATGTGAAAAATGCTTTCCTGAATGGTGACTTGACCGAAGAAGTCTACATGAATTTTCCTCCTAGTATTCAGAAACCCAAAGAAAACCTTGTCTGCAAACTTAGAAAGGCGTTGTATGGGTTAAAGCAGTCCCCTAGGGCCTGGTTTGACAGGTTTACTAAAGTTGTAAAGGATGGAGGCTATTACCAGTGCCAAACAGATCATACACTATTTGTCAAACACACATCCAAGGGGAAGATGGCCATCCTAATTGTATATGCCGATGACATTATAATTACAGGAGATGATGTTGAAGAAATCAAGAGGTTAAAAGCTCAGCTTGCTCATGAGTTTGAAATAAAAGATTTGGGGCAGCTAACATACTTTCTGGGAATGGAGGTCTTAAGATCAGACCAAGGAATTACCATTTCACAAAGAAAGTATGTCCTTATCTACTGAATGACACTGGAATGTCAAACTGCAAACCAGTGGATACACCTATGGAGCAGAACAAGCAGTTGAGCAAAGCTGATGATATACCATCAGTTGATAAGGGAAACTACCAACGTCTGGTTGGCAGACTGATCTACCTAGCTCACACTCGGCCCGACATAGCCTTTGCAGTGAGTGTAGTAAGTCAGCATATGCACTCTCCTAATGAAGAACACATGAAGATGGTGGTAAGGATCCTAAGATACCTTAAGAAGTCCCCTGGAAAGGGAATTCAGTTCAAAAAGACTACTCGCTCGTGATGTACTCATGTATACGGATGCAAGTTGGGCAGGTGAGCTTACTGACAGAAAGTCTACTTCTGGTTACTGCAGTTATATCTGGGGAAACCTTGTAACCTGGAGAAGCAAGAAACAGAATGTGGTTGCCAGAAGCAGTGCTGAAGCTGAATATCGTGCCCTTGCACTTGGAATATGTGAAGGAATATGGTTAAAAGAGTGTTAGAAGAACTCAAGGTTGATTATGAAGGTCCTATTCTCCTATTATCAGATTGCCAAGCTGCAATCAGCATTGTTCGGAATCCGGTTCACCATGACCGCACCAAACATGTGGAGGTGGATAGGCATTTTATTTCTGATAATGTAGCTAAAGGAATTGTTCAAGTTGAACATGTTCCCTCCAAGCAACAAACTGCAGACATTCTTACAAAGGCTCTACCACGAGATGTGTTTGAGTTTCTATCTTCCAAGCTTGACATGATCAACATTTACACCAAGCTTGAGGGGGAGTGTTGAAGAATATTAGATATTATTCTGTATAGTTATTGTTTCCTTATCAGTCACGTTAGTATCTTCTTGTTTAGGAAGTTTATAATCTCCTAAGTTAGGTAGGTTTCTCTTCCCTAATACTTGTATATATATCCGGTGATTTGCCTATGTTAATATATGAGATTGGCTCTCTAAACCCTAATTCTCTGAATTCAATACAGATGCCCCCTGAAAATCGACGTGTCGAGGAAGAGAATGAGGGCGACAACGAGAACGAGGATGAGTTCGATTATTACGATGAAGAAGATGATGAGGCACTGATTTATTACCTGTTCCAAACTAAATCAAACTTTAGTGACCAAAAATACTTTTTTACCTCTTATTCCAAACACATGAATAAAAGAAAACAGATTCATAGCTTGTTGGTTCTCAAAAGTCTCAGATAAGTGATAACGTAGACCGTAACAATTTTCATAAAGGGAAAATAAACAAGGATAAACTAGTGCAGGTGCGTCTCTATTAAGGTGCTTCCATATAAAACAACAGAATTCTGTGAATCTCAGTATGTATTTCAGAGGTTAGTGTTGCAGACAGACCCTCTATATGCCGTTACTCAGACTTGCTCGGAATGTGGTTTCCACCGGTTGCAACTTTATATAGATAAAATACTGTCATGAGACCGCTGCAATGAGCAAGCAAGCAAGCAATCATAAGTTAGTTGCAACAAGATAATCTGAGTTCTGACAATGACATTAGACCAGTAATGAAGCAGTTCAGTAAGTCAGATTAACAAATTTACCTACAAAAACATTGCAGCACCATCAAACTGTAAGGGCTTAGAAAAATTGGCTATCTGCTTAATGTTTTCATTTCACCTTTTGTTCATCAGCAGCTTCTTTCTTAACAAATTGATCCTACCTATATCTAAAAGAGAAAACGCAACGCTATCGTCCACCACATTATATCTTCTTCACAAGTCAAGTTCCACAGCAATGCAATGATCAGACAAACTATATCGTGAATTCTTCAATTCCACGGAGGCCGTGAAGCATAACTTAGAATAAACTAAACATGAGCGGATTGCTAAGGCATATACCACATAGCAACTAGTATAAAATATCCATGTCCACACATAAATGTTTTGAAGTTGCACTGTAGAAAAGTAAGCTGATTAGATTTGACAGGATAACCCTGGATGCATAAAGAAACTAGAAATATAAAGTGCATATGTTTGAAGCAGACAGATTCAAAGTATCAAGTTAGAAATACAATCGAACACCAAAGGGTCGCAACCCTTTAAGAAACTGTAATACCTGATACCAGCAAGAAGAGCAGCAGGCATAATCTTGGAGGTTTGAATGTAACGTTGTCCATGACGAATGTAAGAGCAGCGGCACAAACTGTCTCAATGCCAACAAACTTTATCATCAGTTTGTATATTCATACCCATATTAGTCAATGATGCTATGCTGCTTTCAGAAATAAACAAAAAGGCCAACAAGGAACAACTCCAGACAAATATGTAATGTTCATTTAATCAGAAGCTGAACGTCAATTTTACCAATATAGAACGGACGCTGGTCTATCTATCAAGATGCAGAGGAAAGACACAAACTTGTGCGCAGACGCAGGGGTGAATGACAGAAAAGCTTGATTATGTCTATAGCCAGACTGTATATAACATTTGAAGAGAAAGATTATAGGGACAATTTTTCAATTTCTGGATCTGCATATTATAAAGGCTATACATTCAACAGAACAACAATAAACATGGAGAGTAATCAGATATAACCAAATCAGTGTGAAGCAATTTCAATCATCAAGGAAACACTCAATTCCTAATGGGATCACAAGTAGTTTACTGTTTACAAACAAAACAGGAAATCAAACACCTAAGACCTGTGCAACCTAGCAGATCAACAGCAGAAATGGAAACCCAGTAAGATGTTTAAACCAATTGCTGAAACACAGAAGCTCAAGTGATCCAACAGAGGGAAAGCGCGTACCAGTTTCGATGGCTAAAGCGAAGAAATTGTTCTTTCTCTTCTGGAAAGCGTTGAGACTTAAATAGCCAGCCAAAATTAGGAGAAATCCAGTTCCAACTCCGCCGCCTAACGATGCCACGCTCCCTTTCTTGAGATACCCAACCACTCCCCCTGCCACTAGAATCAGCCCGTATGGGATCGTGAAGCAAAAATCGTGCATTTTCCTTTTATTCCTTTGCTGCTGCTGCTTCTTCTTCGCAAGAGTTGTTCCAGAGCAAAGGAAGAAGAAGAAGACGAAGAAGAAATCTCAATCGCACCGGATCACCCTTATGTTATGCGCTCTCTCTGTAGACAATGTCAACAAACTAGCGAGCTGTTCTGTTATTCACAATTTCACAGTCGTTGTGGGCTTGTGGCGCGTGGGAATTCTTAGTCAACTGGACAACTTTCTCCCTTCTCCCCTTCTCGGCTCACTTCCAATTTCCTAAAATGCCCCTCCCCTTCAAAACGGTTCCGTCTGCTTCAGAACGAATCTTTTGGCTGTGAAAGAAACTGAGAAAAATGAAAGTAACCTATTCCATACTACTCCTCTCTCTCTCTAAAAGAAAAAACCTCTCCCTCCTCTCTTGCAGTAAGAAAAATTTTTTGGCTCCTTTGCTGCCGCCGGTGCCCTTGTGGCTGCCGGCGGCAGCCCTCTCCTCCTCCATCTTAGGCTTTGTTTCCTTTTTAGCTTGCTTTGTCCTTTTCCTTTCTGTTATTTTCCTAGTGTTTCTTCTTGAAGTCGGATCTCGAGGGTTAGAGGTCAGATCTAGCTTTTCTTATCCTTCTTTCTTTGTTGGTTGTGTTGCTCCTTCCCATTTTCCGATCTGTTGGTTCTCTGTTTCATTTCAGCCTTCTTGGCTCTGGTGCAAACCCTTGTGGTTTATGTCTCTCCTCCCTTTTATGGTGTAGGACTTGTTTTCTCATCTGTTTTTCAGATCTGAGATTTTGTTTGAGGTTCAAAGGGAGCTGCTTTGTCAGCTTGTTTCTTCTCTTCTTCTTGTCTTTCTACCTCCTTGCTTCACCCATTGAGTTGGTGATTCGGAGATGCATGGTTCCTATGTGTTCCTTGAATGCAGGTTGAAAAGTTTGAGGCAGGGAGTCTTTTGATGGCTAGAACTTTTTGGTTGCTGATCTCTCCTTCTTCTACCTGATGGAGTTCTGGACCTCCTGTTACCATGTCTTGTTGGTATCTGACCTCCGGCGAAGAGATGGCTTCTGGCGATGTTTTTTTTACTCCGGTGGTGGTTGATGGGTTGAAGACGGCTACTGTTTTGTTTCTAGTTTTCTCAAGTGTACTTTAAGGTTACAGTTGCTTTCCTAGTTTGAGTTTCTTGAGCTTGAGTGGGCCTGTCACTCTTTGTACTTCCTTCCATGGGCTTTGCCCACTTTGTATCCTCTTCTTTCAGTTAATGAAACTGAACTTGTCAAAAAAAAAAAAGACTCTTAAGCCCCACGCGCCCCAGAGTGTGCCAAGCACATAATACTAGAAATCAACAAAGTACGAACAACCAACTCAGGAATCATGGATTATGTATGGTGAGAAATTGATGAAATTTCTTATATAAGAAATAGTTATAGTATCACTCAGTCGTTAAATTGTATCATTCATTTATTTTATGAATGGTACAATTTAACAACGAATGGTACCACACATAATAACATATGATCATACCACTTAAAATATGAAAAAACTATAATTTTCAATAATCAAAATAATAACACAATCCTTATTAATGCATGACAAACATGAATGATACAATTTCAATGTATACTGTGATTGTACCATTCGATGTTAGATTGTATCATTCATAAAAATACATGAATGGTACAATTTCATAATGAATGGTACCATCACATAATATACAAAAGTACAATACACGAACGAATGGTACAACTACGTGATGAATGGTACCATCACATTGAATAATTTTTAATAAAAGAAAAGATAAAATATGAAAATAGAAAATAAATAAAATAACCACAGGAACCATGAAACATGGAAAGTGGGGAGGTGGGTGGTTATTTTTTATTATTATACATTTACTAATATACCCTTTGGTACATTTAGTACCATTTGATTAAAGATACAAATCCAACGATTTAGATTCGATTTCTTAAATAAGAAATTTTTATAATTTCTCACCTTAAAATCTCCCATGTTTTTGGGCGTTTAGTAATGGGAAAATAGCGATTTCCCCCTTCTATTTTTCCAACTTCACAAATAGGCTCCTATATTTTGCCAACTTAACAAATAGCCCCGTATACTATAAATCACTCATTTTACTCCCTCCTACTTTGGCCACTTTGTACTTTGGGTCCTTCCATTCCAACTATCGTCTTCTTATATTAAATTTGGGTTCTCTCCGTCCTCCAATTAGGGTTATCACGGCGGTGGTTAACAAAATTTACGGGTCGTTTGGTTTCTGTGATTTGAAAATAGTGTATTTGATTAATAGTTTGGTTTTAGAAATAGAGGTTTTGTGATTAACCTTGTTTGGCCAAAACCTTTGTTTGGAAGTTGATTTAAATCAATTGGGATTTGAGTGAGTGTTATTATAATGAAGCAAAATGACCCCTTTATCCTTGTTATAATGAATTAAAAGAGTGGCAGTAGTTGTAATAATGTAAAAAGGTAGGACATATATGTAAATGAGCATTGGCTCCAAATCCACCATTCTCAAATCACCCAAAACTCAACTAATAGGTGAGTTTTGAAATCAGCCATTTCTTCCTCATTTTTCATCCTCAAATCACTCATTTTTTAAATCACAAATCCAAAAAAACAAGGGTTTCTTATGAATACACATATTCATCCAAATCACCCATCCAAATCATAGAAACCAAACAAGGTGGAAGTTGTTTCAAGATCAGAGGAAGGCTTTTTGCCTTTTTAGTTTGCCTTTGAGAATCTAGCGTGGTGGGTTGTTAAGCGCTCTTGGCATATTCATCACTCAGTGATGATTTTGTGATGGTGGGAGAAAAACATTTATCTTATTAATCTGGCCCCTAAATTTGTTCCAATATGGGTTATTTTTAAGAAAGCTCCCCTCATTTGGTCACTGCGGACGAAATCAGTTGGCTTTCGAGTCATATAGGTGATCGTGTTAACAAATTTTTTAGGAGTGGTCTTGATGTGAAGGTATGTCTGCTAAGGGATTCCAATGCGAAAGATGTTTCAAAGATAAGTATAACGCTTGAGGATGAGGATCCTTTGTTGATTGCGATTGAGTATCCACAGGCTTGAGTGTATGGTTCCTCACAGAAGAGCAAAAATGATAAACAATGGAGAGCTGTGAAAGTAGCTGGTAGTTCCTTTGAGGAGGGAGGAGATGGGAAGGAAGTGAGTTCAGGCAAGGATAAGATACGAGAGCATGTTGACTCGAATGTTGAGATAAAAGAGACTGGTGTGGATGACTTTCCAAAGGAGATAGTTCAAACCCCTGTTGAGAAAGAAGTAGTTGAGGACGTTAAGAATGATATTCATAAAACTGACTCTCGGGATACTTATAAGGTTATTGAGGTGTTAGTGGAAGAAGCTACTGAAATGGAAGTGGCCAATAAGACTGATGCTTCACGAGGCAGGAAGGTTGTTGCAACGAAAGATAAGGAGATTACCAAGTCTGCAAATCCCTTTAACATACTTTGTGATCTTGGGGGGGGGGGGGGGCGGGGGGCGGGGGGGGGGGTGAAACCCACTATCCGTTGAAGCTTCCCCCCCCCCCCTTTAAGGCTGATACTAAAAGAGTTAGCGAGAGAGTTAAGAAGAAGGGTTCCCCAAGTAAGAAATGCACATAATGTCATGGAATGTAAGGGGTTTTAACCTCCCTCGTAAGCAGGTTTCTGGAAGAACTATGTTGAAAAGTACAAGGTAGATATTGTTGGCTTTGTGGAAACACGAGTCAAGAAGGATAAAGCTATTGATAATGTGAATAAACACTTCTCGGGATGGAATGTTTTTGCCAATTATGATGATCATCCTCTAGGTAAGATCTGGATTTTTTAGAGATCTCACATAAAACTTCAGGTGATCAACCATGCTGATCAGTTTGTGGTGACTAGGGTTGAGGATTGTAAAGATTTTGATATAGTTTTTGTGTATAGTTCTAATAAAGAAAGTTGTACAAGAATATGGTAAATAAAAAAGGCCTTTATTATTGATAGGTGATTTCAATGCAATACAAAATAGCTCTGAGGCTTCTAATGGTTCGGATGGAGGAGGAAGCAGTAGAGATTTTAATGAGTGGATTGATTCTTGCTGTTTAACAGAGTGAATGGTGACTGGTTTACATGGTTGATCAATCAAGAAGGAAAGCCTATTTCTAGAAGATTGGACAGAGTCCTTGTAAATCAAGAATGGATCCTACCCTTCTCAAAGAGTAGGGTTACGACTACTAAGATGCATTTGTCATATCATTGTGGTTTGTTGATGAACACTGATATCTCCATAGGGAGAATTCCAACAACTTTTTAAATTCTTTAATTTCTTGTCAAAGCATCCGACTTATGACATGATCATTAAAGAGTGTTGGAGGAAGGGGAGGCCTGATCACTATATGGAGGACCTTTACTCTAATCTTTATAGGATCAAGGATGCTCTAAAAAAACTCAATCAAGAGTCCTTCTCTGAAATCATTTAAGGAAGCTAAGACAAAAATGTTGAATGCTCAATATGAAGCTCTTAAGAGGAATGATAAGTCAGCCTTCAAGATTCTAAAGGAAGAAACTATTAGTTGGAATAACCTTAAGAATATGGAAGAAATGTTCTATAAACAGAAGGCTAGGAACACTAGTATTGCTGAAGGTGACTCCAACACCAAATATTTCTTCAACAAGGTGAAAGCCAGAAACAATAAAAGACAAATTGAATTCCTGGTCTTTGAAAGTGAGGATTCTCTTAATGAAATTGGGGGAATCTCAAGGGTAGCAGTCGGGTTTTATCAGAAGTTGTTGGGAAAGGAGGATTGTAATGTAAGAGATATCCCTCAAGATTATTTTGATTCCATGATAATAAATAATTTGAATATGAAGGAACAGGATAAGCTGAGCAAGCCTGTTACAGCGGAGGAGATTAAGACTACTCTGTTTACTATGAAGGGTGATAAGAGTCCAGGGCCATATGGGTTTAATGCTTTTTTTTTTCTAGAATGCTTGGCACATTGTTGGTGAACTGGTCATTAAAGTTGTCCAGGAGTGCTTCTCTACTTGTAAGCTCTCTCTCAAGGTTAATTATACTATTCTTGCCCTAATTCCTAAGAACCCTAGTGCTTGTAGAATGACTGAGTTTCGACTGATTGCCTGTTGTAACCCAGTCTATAAATGCATTACTAAAGTCTTAACAAATAGACTTAGAGATTCCCTCCCTCAGTTGATAAGTCATAGTCAGGATACCTTTATTAAGGGTAGGTTTATAGCTGATAATATTCTGGTAGCTCAAGACCTCATCAGTCATTATCATGATAGGAAGGTTAGTCCAAGATGTGTGGTGAAAGTGGACTTGATGAAGGCTTTTAATTCCATATCTTGGACTGCTCTCCTAAAAAATTTATATGCAATGAAAATCCTTGGAGTTATGACCAATTGGATTGCAAAATGTCTCCAAACAGCTAAACTAAGGATGTGCATGGTGGTTCCTTTGGCTATTTTGATGCTAAGAAAGGATTGAGACAGGGTGATCCCCCGTCTCCTCTCCTCTTTGTTATGGTAATGAAACTATTTCACTGTTTAAGATCTAGAGGAGCTTCTTCTGGATACCTTCCCCTTCATCCTAGATGCAAGAAAATCATAATGACTCATCTAGAGGAGCTTTCTCCTTTTTTTTCTCTCCATATTTCTCAAATCCTCTTTATATGGGGCTAGATATTAATTGTGTTGTTAATGTTTCATGAAGGCCTCAACTAGATCTTGCTATTTTTAATCTCTGGAATTTCCAAATGCATGTACCACCTTAAAGTAGTACCTCCCAAATGAAAATAGTTCATTATTAAGTTTTCATCATGCATGTATCCAATGTTTGGTTACAATACATGGAAATGTTTCCTCCTGGACAAATGGTGTCGTATATTTCTCAAAATCTGGTGGGAGAACAACTTGAGGTACCAAACATAGTTGTAACACACGTTGCTTTTTTTAACAACAATGTTCGCTCACAATTTGTTTTCATTTACAACGATCGTTGCAAAGGGCTAAGGAAACATGTGTTGCTTCCTACCCAACACTTGTTGCCTGAGGATTACATAAAATCTCCTAGAATTGAAACCCATAAACAATTGTTAAGTCCATCAGAGGGTTACGACACTAGTAGTTTCTCTAGTAACTTGAAGTTGGTATTGAATGTCCTAATATCTACCTCTTGCCTCAAAACTTCATAAGAAGGTTCCCCGACTCCAGGAGACTAGATTAGATAAATTACCCTTCTTGTGGTAGTGAGTTTCAGAGTTAGGGTTTTGTGATTAGTTGTGTTACTTCAAGATGATTTCTGACACTCTAGGTTTGTATTGTCGGGTTGAATCCCTTTGAACTTGGAACACCTATATCATATTCATACATGCTTGATTATGATATGGGTCCTATTAACCCCAACACTGAAACAAGAGATGGTTAGTTAAATGAAAGAACAAACGTAGAATTGAGAGTAAGTTGAAGGGAGAGAGGAATCTTCAAAGATGATTTAGCAATGCAAGTCTGCACGCTTGTAGGATTACTGAATGAGTTCAGTAATGTTGCTTCTCAACAGTGGAAGGATATGAAAGTTGGAGTCGTGTAAGCAGTAGGGAATGAGAGGAGGAGACACAGGATTTTTACGTGGTTTCGGTATTACCCTACTCCACGCCCAAGCAAGCTTGGGGAGTCACTTTTATTAAATTCAATTACAACCCTTTAAGAACACTCTTGAGTCACACCCTCTGTTTTTTCACTTCACCGGCTAAACAGAGTAAAAACACTTCCGAGCTGTAATCCCACAGTTCTACATTTCCAGCTTCCAATTCGTCTCTTCAAATAGCTGATGATCAAGCTAGCCGTTGAGCAATGATCTTGCTCTTTAATTGCCGAGTGTGTTTTGCCTTTGATCATGCTTTCCTTTTGTAACCTGCAATCAACTTGGACGACAGACACACATATAGAAAGAAAGAATTTGATTGAAAGAAAAGAATCTTTCATATGAGAAAGATTTGTTTGAGGGCTTGGACTTTTTCTTCCAACAATCTCCCCCTAAGTTCGAGCCCTGCAACCACACACATCCTTTAGTAGAGAAGACAAAGTCTCCCCCTAAGATTAGCAGTAGCAAAGAACCAACAAGAAAGAAAGTAAGGCAAGCAAATTGTCCTAATAGAAAATGCAGTCCAACTCCAGAGTTTGCAAAGAGTTCAGAGAAGAAAAGCAACAACACAACAAGTGACCTGAGGTGTCACAAACAAAAGTTCAAAAAGATAAAGCGATCGAGCTGCAGAGAGTTTAGAAAGAAAAGGGAGGATCTTCTTCATAATCTGACATGTCGCTCATGCTTGGTGGCTTGTCAACCTTGGCGATCAAATTCTTCTTAACTTCTCTTGCAAGATCAGAGTCACCAAAGTTCACCTGCTCCAGATCAGCCATGAACCAGTCCATTCGTCCGTGAAGGAACTCCACCATCTCATCAATTTGCTTATTAAGCTTCCTGATCATCCGCTGTTTGGCAAGCAAACAGAATTCTGCTGCATTTAAATTAGCTAGTTCTGCTAGCTGATCATTGCCTGACTTTCGTTTGATGAGTGCTTTGAGGATCTTCATCTTGTTGGAGACTGCATACGCTTCACAGCAGTATTCATTAGGAGAGAATAAAGATAAAGCAATGTGGGTGGAGATACATGTCTTTCAGCTAGAGGATTCTCCCCCTGTTGCAGGGTGGAACGGAGCACGGAAGGAACCGACTCGGCGGAGGACATGCTGAGGACGGAGGGTTCGGCTATTGTTCTTCAGAACATGATCGAAGAGATCGACACCAGCCTCAAGAAGGAGAGACGTGATGACCGAGGCAAATGGCAGCTTGTCTGGAAACTGAGGAGAAGAGGCCTGAATGATGGAGGAAAAAACAAGATGGGGCAGACTCAGACGGTTCGAGCGGAGAGCCCCGAACAGAATCCATCCATCAAGAGGGGTGATAAGATCAAGATCAGATGAGCGAGGAAGAAAGATTCGAGTGACAAACCAGTGAAGGACCCGCAGAGTTTCTGGTAACTGAAACACTTCGACCCGTCAGGCATTGGTAGGGACTTAGCACAGAAGACGATTCTGCAGAAGAATGTCCTAGCCGACCCGATGCAGCCCAGCAACAGTGTGAACTGTAGAACCAGCAACAGGAACACCTAGAACCGAGCTCAGCACAGTCGGGGAGACTGGAATGCGTTTGTCAAAGATGACCGAGGAGGCCGAAGGCGGTTCCAGGGTGTGGACACGCAGGTTGCAGTAGAAGTGCTTCACGACTTCTTCGCAGTAGACACCTGGAGCACCAAATGCCAGAGTATGCCATCCAAGGTTGAAAATGAGACGAGCTGGGCTGACCCCGTATTTAACGAAGTCATTGGGGTCAACTTGGTAGAAATCCAGGATTTCTTTGTTACGGAAGGAGAGGTCATAGGCCTGGGAGAAGGAGGGCATGGGATGAACATCTACATAGGGAGCGGGAGGGATTGGAGAAGTCATTGCAGAAGGGTAAGAAAGACAGAGAGGAGAGTTTGTGAGGAATATGGAGAACAGTCACAAGAAGACGGCTACTTAAAAGAAGAGAAGATGATGAGAAGAAAAAGGAAGGTGGATCGTCAGAAAAAGAAGGAGAAGTTATTTCCCCAAATTGAAGGGACGTGCATGCGGGGAAAAGATTCATCAAATCTACTCCTACTTTGTAGCAATTATGATGGAGGAAGAAGGTAGGTAATGATTCAGAGATTGTCCAAATCCGATTCACTTACCATACCCAGATTGGTTCGAATTTCACAGAACCTGTCTTCCTTTAATGGTTTAGTGAACAAATCTGCCAACTGATCATTGGTGGAAATGAAGGAGAGAGAGACAACTTTGTCTTGAACAAGCTCTCGAATGAAGTGAAACCGAACTTCAATGTGTTTGGTTCTAGAGTGTTAAACTGGATTTTTGGAGATAGAGATGGCACTTGTGTTATCACAAAGAACAGGGATAGTGGGGAGATGAATGAGGTAGTCACGAAGTTGAGACTTAATCCAGAGAACCTGAGTGCAACATTGACCTGCAGCAATGTATTCAGCCTCAGCAGTGGAGAGAGCAACAGAGTTCTGTTTCTTACTTGCCCACAAGATCAGTTTGTCTCCTAGAAATTGGCAAGAACCAGTGGTGCTCTTGCGATCAACAATGCATCCTGCATAGTCTGAATCACTAAATGCAAGTAAATCGAATGAGTCATTTTTAGGGTACCAAAGTCCCATTGACGTGGTGCCTCTGATATATCTAAAAATCCGTTTAACGGCACTGAGATGACTTTCCTTAGGAGAGGATTGAAAACGAGCACATAGACAAACACTGAACTGGATGTCTGGTCTACTAGCCGTTAGATAGAGAAGAGAGCCGATCATACCCCTGTAGAGTTTTGGATCAACAGAGATCCCTTGCTCATCTTTATCCAGCTTGAGAGAGGTTGCCATGGGAGTGTGACATGAGTTAGAACTGGCGAGACCAGATTTGTCAAGCATGGAGTGAGCATATTTACTCTGATGAATAAAGATTCTAGAGGGTTTTTGGGTAACTTGTAGACCAAGAAAATAGGTAAGTTCACCCGTCATACTCATTTCAAAAGTCTTAGTCATGAGAGAACAGAACTGAGAACACAGAGAAGGATTTGTAGAACCAAAAACAATGTCATCCACATAAATTTGAACAATGAGGATATCTGACTTATCATACTTGAGAAAGAGAGTTGTATCAATTGTTCCGCGAATGAAATTGTTCGAGATGAGAAATTCTGTAAGTCGTTCATACCATTCTCTTGGAGCTTGTTTAAGACCGTACAGAGCCTTTTTCAATCAAAGAACATGGGATGGGAAAGAGTGATTTTCAAATCCTGGAGGCTGTTTAACAAACACCTCTTCTTTGATATTTCCGTTGAGAAAGGCACTCTTCACATCCATCTGATGAAGTGTGAAGCCCTTGAAGCAAGCAAATGCACAAAGGATTCAGATTGCTTCAATACGAGCGACTGGAGCAAAAGTCTCATCAAAATCAATTCCCTCCTCTTGATTGTATCCTTGAGCAACCAAACGCGCTTTGTTTCTAGTAACAACTCCATCTTTGTTGGTTTTGTTACGGAATACCCATTTAGTTCCTATAACACTTTTGTTTGGAGGTAGAGGAACAAGCTCCCAAACATCACACCTTTCAAATTGCAGAAGTTCCTCCTGCATTGCTTTGATCCAGAATTCATCATTAAGAGCATCCTTAATTTGTTTTGGCTCGATTGTTGATAAGAAAGCTTGATTTGTAAAATCAAGGTGTTTCTTTGAACGAGTGACCAAACGATCTTCAGGATTCCCAATGATTTGTGAAGGAGGATGTCGTTTAAGAATGTGAGCCGGAGCAAGAACTGCACTAGATGGTTCAGTTTGGTTTGGGGAAGAAGGAATAGGAGGTTGTGATTCTTCTGTGAGAGGATTTGAGGGTAATGAAGGAATGACAACTGAAGGTTCATCATCATCCGACTGAGGTGAAGGAGCAGAAGGGGTTTCCTTGTCAAAGACAACATTTATGGATTCTTCAACCCTTCTAGATTTGAGATTGAAAACGCGAAAGGCTTTACTGTGAGTTGAGTAGCCCAGAAGAATGGCTGGAGAGGATCTGGGATCAAATTTTCCTAAGATGTCCTTTGTGTTGAGCACAAAGCATTTACATCCGAATGGGTGAAAATAAGACAGTTTTGGCTTCCTTAATTTGATCATCTCGTAGGGTGTTTTGGAGAAGTCCTTCCGAATCAAAGTTCTGTTTAACACATAGCAGGCGGTGGCAACCGCTTCGGCCCAGAAGTGTTTGGGAGTGTCATGATCAGCCAGCATTGTTCGAGAGAGGTCCAGAAGTGCTCGATTCTTTCTCTCAGCAATTCCATTTTGCTGAGGGGTCCTGGGAGCTGAGAATTCATGACGGATCCCCATGAAGGTACATAATTGATCAAAAGTGTGTGATTTGAACTCTCCACCGTGATCGCTTCTGATGATCTTCACTTTTAGTCCAATTTGATTTTCTTCCTCGAGATCAGATTCTGGAGAGAAGAAAGAGCTTCATTCTTATGAACTAAGAATTTAACCCATGTAAACCGGCTAAAGTCATCGACCACAACCAAGTTATAGAATTTTCCACCTATACTCATGACGTTACAAGGGCCAAACAGATCAATGTGAAGCAGCTCAAGGGGTTTAGAAGTTGAAGAAATTGTCTTTGTTTTGAAAGAAGAACGAGTCTGTTTTCCTAGAGAACAAGCATGACAAAAGAATTCCTTGGTTTCTTTGAGCTTCGGGAGTCCTCTAACAAGATCAAGTTTGGACAGTTTTGCAATTCTACTAAGACTTGCATGACCTAATCTTCTATGCCATAAGAATTCAAGATTTTTCTCGATTGCAGAAAAACATTTTTCTTTGAATGCTTGTGAGTTCAGAAGATTCATTGAGTAGATGTTTTCTTTTCTACTCCCTACAAACAAGAGTTTGTTTGTATCAGAAGTTTCTACGAAGCAGAAATTAGACTCAAAGGAGACTCTGTTTCCAGAGTCACAGAGTTGACTGATAGAAAGAAGATTATGTTTCAAGGAATCAACCAGAAGAACATTAGAGAAAACAGGATTAGGTGAACAACCAATAGAACCATGACCAAGGATTCTTCCGAAACTATTGTCACGAAACACAACTTTACCTCCCTTTTTCAAGGTAAGTGAACTGAAGAGTTTAGAGTTTCCAGTCATGTGATGAGAACATCCACTGTCCAAATGCCACTCATTGTCTGTCTGAGCTATTTTCATCTTCTGATCCTGAGTTATCTGAGACATGAGCAGAGGTTAGATGTTTTGGTACCCAGATTTGTTTGGGTACCTTGCTATTTCGAGTGACAGAAGAGAATTTAGAATATGATTTGGAATTTTGATTGGGAAACTCTTGTTTTCCACACAGAGAGCATTTAAATTCATTTAATCTTAGATGAAGTAAGAAATTCCAATTCCCTAGGAGTGCAACCTCTCTTTTAAGCTTTGCATTGTTGAACTCCAGTTTATCATTTGAAAGATTGAGATTTCTTGGAAATGGACCTAAGATTCCAGGTTCAGACGATATAGGAGGAATAAAAAATGCAGAGGATCTAGTTTTAACAATGATAGTAGGTTTTGGTGGATTTTCCAGAGTTTGTGTAATTCTAGCCTGGTGATCACAAACAAGTTTGTTGTTTTCAGACCTCAAAGTTTTATTTTTATCTTTTAACAGACGATTCTTTGACTTGAAATCAGTAACAAGACTTTCAAGACTTAAAAATGCATTAATCAATTCAGTCTTAGAAATTGAATCGATATCATCAAAAGAACATGTACTCACCTGACCATCATCAGAATCTTCACGATCAGTTATTGCCATGAAAGCTTGATTGTAACACCCCAACCAGACGGGACTTCATCAATTACAGCGGAACACTAACAAGGGTGTTACGATGCACGAATATCACACGAAACTGATTTTTCGTCATAACTCAAGTAAATCTCTTTAAGAGTTTTAAAACAACTCGTAATGATCTGAAAACTTATATCTTCATTTAAACATGATCCAACAGAAGTTCCTCATGAACACATAACAGAGGAGGAGTCACATGCTCCACAGATACCACAAGCGTTTCACTTCTTCCATACAGTTCATCAAGCATTTCTCATACACTTAGTCACACTGACATCATATGATACAGAACAGGCTACAGAATATAAACATATACACAATGTGTGACTAACCATGACATATGCATATGACAAGGTAGTGTATCTCAAAAACGTGTGAAACTTAAAATCAGAGGGCGAGGATCAAGACACATTCTTCCGATTCTACCTGGTCTCATCACCACGCTTGCCAACCCAAATAGCTCTCCTAGGTGGCATGTAGCTCTTGTAGAATCAAGTGTACACCTGTACAGACTACTAACGGTCTGGGGGAAACAAATAAGGGTCAGTGCTACTTCACTGAGTGAGAGCCTTGAGCCCAAAGTCATACTAAGGTGCAGGCAAGTCACATAACAAGTATGGCAACATGTATCACATGAGGTCACCTTGTAAACCTAACTTGTTAGCTCATATTTTAATTGGGATCCCGGCTCACGTATGCTGGTAGACTCCCGGGCAGAATAGGCAGTACCCAACCGGTACTTCATAAACATACAGCTCTCCGCGGTAAAAGCCTCGAAAAAACCGTTCAGTCATTAGGCTCAACCGTCCTAATGACCTACTCCTAGCAGAATTGACCGTACATGGTTTTCTGCAACATAACACATGTAGTCTCCAGCATACGGGCCCTATCTACGTGATCAAGCAGTTCCAGATTATTCTCCTTGAAACATCAATCTAGGTGAGTTGTTATCACAATCAGATCACAACAGAACACGAATATCATATCAGGTATAATATCACGTAAGCAGAACGAGTACAATAACAGATTCATGTATACATATCAATAACAACAATTCACATACGACCCTAGGGTTGGGCCACTATCCTAACATGCATATAATTCTTAATAATTAATGGACACATAAAGGAACGTCTAACCCGGTAGGATACGCAGGTGACCCTCACCAAAAAGAAATCGACTGAACCTTCCCACTAGCTTTCGGGTCGAAACCCTAATTTCAACCGATGTTCGTTATGACAAGCACCGTGTAAATTCACGTTCTTACTTCTCTTATACAATCTGCTCACAACTTCCATCTCCTTCCCTAGTTAATGACTTATGGGCTATTTATATATGTGCTAAGGCCGTGAAGCTGCTTAACGCAACTACCCACTTTATTATTTCATGAACAAACAAAATGGGATGGGATGAGTATCATCCTTATCCACGTCATATCAAATAAAGCAAAGATTTATTTCATGAACAAACAAATTGGGATGGGATTAGTCACCCCTCCCATGTGCCACTGTCTCCCTTTTTGAAAGTTGTTCCACAGCATTAGAATAAAATGTGTGCATTAACTTGATGAATAGAAATAAATGCGTACTTAAGATTTTTGTTCGGTTCCTCAACCTACTCGTCACACGTAATTTTTGACTACCGCGAGAGAACTTAACTTGACCCGGAATCATTAAATTGATATGGTTATTCATTTAGTCATTAATTTACGGTCATTTCTCACCGTATAAAAAGAATCAACCGTACCAAATTTTTTTTTTTATTATGCTCGCAACGGGATGTTACAATTCCTCCCCTCTAAAAAAATTTTGTTCTCGAAATCTAAGTTCTAATGTTCACCTCTAACAGTTTCCCCCACCAATCTAACCAATTATTGTTCTAGCAAATTAGGTGATTTCAAACAAACAAACATGTAACACGCCAAGTTTCAAATTTTAGATACACGATACCTATACTAAGTGATCACAACAAGAGCACAATATTCATAACAAAACATCAGTCTGCTAAGTAAGCATCTACAAGCTCAAGATGCTTTTCTCTTATACTCGATTCCATTTCCACGTAGCAGACTCACTTTCATGGTTTCTCCGCACCACTTCCAACATTGGAATCTGCTTACTTCTCAAAATTCGAACTTGCGAGTCCACACTCTAAACTGGTACTTTCTGATAACTCAAATCCTCTTCCAATTCTACCTCGTCAGGTTTGATGATATGGGTAGGCTCCACATAGTACTTCTTAGGCATACTCACATGAAACGCATTATGAATTCTGTCTAGATTGCTGAGCAAAGCTAGGACGTAAGCTGCCGGTCTCGCCTTACCAATGATATCATATGGTCCAATATACCTTGGAGCTAACTTTCCCTTCTTCCCAAATCTCATTATATCTTTCCAAGGAGATACCTTAAGAAAGTCCTTTTCACCAATCTCACCACTTACATCTCGAGCTCGACCGTCTGCATACTACTTATGGCGATCTGAGCTACTCTGAGTCTATCACGAAAAATTTTCACTCTGTCAGATGTTTCTTGGACCAACCCAGAGCAATTCACCACGTGGAAAACTTAGTTTTTCATTCGAGAAAACGAACATGAAAGGTGTTGTCATTGAGCCTTGCCCACTTGAAAGTGCCGGCAAGTACGATTAGACAAGTGTGTAATACAAGATCGTCTTAAATTTATTAGTTAAAGTATCGATACAATCTATTGGCATCTCTTGGTTCACCTGTCATCCACAGGGATTCTGAGAAACAGAATTCTTACCAACTAGCTAGAGATTAGAGAACGTATGCACCGTCTGAGACCATACATGCTTAGGTCCTAGGCAAAAACCACAAGAAAGAGAATAAGGGTACAATCATGAATTTGAGGAAATACTAAGGCATGCGGGATGGATCTTCTGTTCGACTCCGCCGAATTGTTCCTTCTGGAGGATTTTCTTGACGCCTTCGTCGGTTTATATGCTTGCATAACTTTAGGATGAAGGTGATAGCCACGAAGAGAAGAATGATTATCAGGAGGATGAAATTTATCCCACACAAGGTTTCAGTTTCATCAGAGCAAGTCATCTTTCTTCAGAGAATGACTTAGAGGGAGGCGTCTATTTAAAGAAGAAGAGGTTGTGGTTGGCTTGCCCATGAAGCCGCCGTTCAGACTCGAAAGTCAAAAGTAAAGAGAACGACATGACAACACATGCTTAGCGCTTTAGCGGTGCCTCAAAAGTAGAGCTGATGTGATGGCCAATTCTCAGCCGCCCACGCGTCCTCGCCGAAAGCGAGAGGTTTCTCAGCCGTCCATGTGTCCTCGCTGAAAGTGAGAGGTTTACGTAGATTTCGTATCAGAGATCAATGTTCCCTTCGCCTGGGTATTTAACCCGGATGAAGCTTGGTTCAGAGTGTCACTCGCAAGGTATACTGAAGGGATTCTGTCAATACTTACGGAAGGTTCGAATGGAAGGAAAAGATGTAGGAGCGACTCCATTCCTCAACCTTTTTCCCTCCACCGAGAGTCCACCAGTCCCTTCTGGTAATCCTTTCTTGACCGATTTCTGTCCCTTTTGTGATTCTATTAAAATGGAATGGACACTAGATAGTAGATGCCCTAACCACATGACTTCAAATGAAAACTCCTTCGTGTCACTAGATCGTAGCTTTCACCAACTCGTTTCCTTTGGAAGGGGTTCCCAGGCAAAGTCCAAAGGGAAGGGTGCCATCAGGTTGGGTCCCCTAATCATACCGGACGTGTTACTGATGCCTAACATGGTCGGTAGTTTCATTAGCATGAGCCAGCTTATGGAACTGAATTTTGCCTTCCTTTTTAAGGGAGGGTGGTGTACCATTTTTGATCAATTCGGAAACCCTTTTCTCTCTGTACCAAAAGTAGGCAGGTGCTTTCCGCTTAACATGGCTCATGTTACGCAGACAGGAGTGGCCATCAGAGGAAAACCAGACCAAGCGGAAACAATCAAGTTTTGCTGCGGGAAGAAGTGGGTTAAAGACGGAATGCAAGAAGCGGCCAACCAGATACTGGAGGCTGACAAGGGAAAGAAGCGAAAGCGTCCGATCGGTTAGTGGATCTTTCACGGAATTAGTTCCAAGAACACGGCCTGAATAGCCATTTGTACTACCAGTTCATGTACCCAGTTCCTTCTTAATAATAATTTCTACTTCTCTTCCACCTTTAAGTATTCAAATCAGTTATTCCCTTAACTCAAAAGCAAAATCATGACTCAAAACATATGTTACCACAACAACAGCTGTGCAAAATTTAAGTGGTCTACTCATCATGCAAGTTCTTGCGATCGAGTTCCTGACGTCGTTCTTCGGCTGTCTGTAACATCAGCTTCCAGATAATGAAAATTTGACCACACAAGAGGATCAAAGCAAAGATTACCAACCCTACGTTACTCTCACCGCCATCCTCTTGATAGCTCATTTTCGGAATTGAGAGAGTTTACTAATCAATGGAGAGAAATGAAGGAGAGATGGTGATGGTGGTCAATTTTTCAAAACTTGATCTTTATGGAAGCCAATTTCGAAAGGAAAGCGGTCACAATAATTGTGACACCATCCACTCACTCATGTCGGCACGTAAGGACAAGAGAGGTGGCCAATAAGTCAAAGGCTAGAAAAATAGGGTTCATCCCTTTAAATAGACGGTACCGAAATGCCTCAGATAACAAAGTAGAGGTCGGAAAAGAAATACCTCATTCATCTCTTTTATATCCATGAAATGGCTACGATTCCCATTTGCCGGTGCGGGGAAGCCACAATTATAACCACATCCTGGATGGAAGAAAATCCAGGGAGAAGGTTTTTTAGCTGCAAAAGACGTCGCTCGGTAGGTCAAAAGTGCTTTACGAGTTTCGATCATTTCAAACTAACCAGAGAAAAACTCATCTATCCCCTTGGTTTATGGCAGAGGATGAACAACCATTGCAATTACTTTGCATGGTTAGATCCCCTGATGCAACATCGAGCCAAAGTCGTGATCAACGGTCTCTTACGAAAATTAAACGTCTACGAGCGTACCTTCGGAAGTGAAAGACAAGCAATTTCAGGGGAGACTATTCCCGATACTGCTGTGTCATCTGCATCTTCCGTCAGAAACAGAGCTAGTAGTGGTTTTTGTAATAGAAACATAGAAGTTACCTACAAAACTTTCTTAGCCGTTCTTGCCTTTGTTTGTATCCTTGTTGGAATCCTTATCATTCGTGTGTTAAGCAAGTAAATTCTTGCTTTTATCCGTGGAGGTCTCTATGCTTTTAAAATCATAAGAATGGCTTCCGCACCAGATCGATTTTCCAGTGTTTCTTGGTAACCCGACGCTATAACCAATGAATCCTCATCATCTTGAACCATGGACTCCCACCGAGTCCTTGTGTGCCCTCGAAACAAGAAAACAAAGTAGCAAAATCGCTCATCCGGTGTAGTGTTCGAATGACTATACACCACTCTCATATTATGAAGCCAATCAACGGCTGCTTGTGGATCCATGCTTTCTCCCTCAAAAGGGACTCCACCTAACCTTTCCATCTTATCCTAATCTAATTCCGCGGTGGCGGGTTCAACGGAACATCGCCACCTTGTACAGAACTCCCATGTACACTTGCAAGAAGAATGGTCTTTTAATGATCCTCTCTCAGAAAACATTCGATGATCAGAAATCCTCTTTTTCACTTTAAAAGGTTTTCAAAAATCATTTTCATATCATGATGCACATGTACAATTGACAATGCATCACACAAGACATGACCGCTCGATCGCCAGTGCAAGTACGGGCATGGAATACCTCCCCTCTTTTGGGGTTCGCGACGTCCCAAGAGAAGAAGGTAGCATACCTATGATGAAGAAGACAACCAGCTCTGATACCAACTTGTAACACCCCAACCAGACGGGACTTCATCAATTACAGCAGAACACTAACAAGGGTGTTACGATGCACGAATATCACACGAAACTGATTTTTCGTCATAACTCAAGTAAATCTCTTTAAGAGTTTTAAAACAACTCGTAATGATCTGAAAACTTATATCTTCATTTAAACATGATCCAACAGAAGTTCCTCATTAACACATAACAGAGGAGGAGTCACATGCTCCACAGATACCACAAGCGTTTCACTTCTTCCATACAGTTCATTAAGCATTTCTCATACACTTAGTCACACTGACATCATATGATACAGAACAGGCTACAGAACATAGACATATACACAATGTGTGACTAACCATGACATATGCATATGACAAGGTAGTGTATCTCAAAAACGTGTGAAAACTTAAAATCAGAGGGCGAGGATCAAGACACATTCTTCCGATTCTACCTGGTCTCATCACCACGCTTGACAACCCAAATAGCTCTCCTGGGTGGCATGTAGCTCTTGTAGAATCAAGTGTACACCTGCACAGACTACTAATGGTCTGGGGAAACAAATAAGGGTCAGTGCTACTTCTATGAGTGAGAGCCTTGAGCCCAAGGTCATACTAAGGTGCAGGCAAGTCACATAACAAGTATGGCAACATGTATCACATGAGGTCACCCTGTAAACCTAACTTGTTAGCTCATATTTTAATTAGGATCCCGACTCACGTATGCTGGTAGATTCCCGGGCAGAACAGGCAGTACCCAACCGGTACTTCATAAACATACAGCTCTTTGCGGTAAGAGCCTCGAAAAACCGTTCAGTCATTAGGCTCAACCGTCCTAATGACCTACTCCTAGCAGAATTGACCGTACATGGTTTTCTGCAACATAACACATGTAGTCTCCAGCATACAGGCCCTATCTACGTGATCAAGCAGTTCCAGATTATTCTCCTTGAAACATCAATCTAGGTGAGTTGTTATCACAATCAGATCACAACAGAACACGAATATCATATCAGGTATAATATCACGTAAGCAGAACGAGTACAATAACAGATTCATGTATACATATCAATAATAACAATTCACATACGGCCCTAGGGTTGTAGGCCACTATCCTAACATGCATATAATTCTTAATAATTAATGGACACATAAAGGAACGTCTAACCCGGTAGGATACTGATGACACTCGATTTGACGTGATTATCAGCCTCATTTAAGCGACATTTCTTTGCTTAAGACATTGTTTTTAGGGTAGAATAACGAATATTCAATCGATTGCCCTATCTCGTGCCAATTGTGTTACCTTGGCCCGTTTCGGGTCTATTTGATGGTTTTCTAGTGTTTTTGTTTTAGCACAGGTTTTCGCCGTCAAATAAAGTAGCCATGGACGTGTCTAAGGCATTGGAACCTCGAGGAACCAAACCGAAATCGATCAAAGGAGCCAATCAAAGTCAAAGCAAATCCCTACCCGACTACAAAGATATTTTAGCCGAAAATACCCTATTGATTTCGGCGAAAATAATAGTACAAACCAACTGATGCCGAGTCAAAGGTATTTTCAGCGAAATTGATTAACTCTTCGATCCGAAAATAGAGTACAGAGAAATTAGCCGGCGGTGTCTTCAATTGCAAGAATATTTTCGGCGAAAATACTTCATTATTTTCGGCGAAAATAACAGAAGGAATCCGGCGACTTAGGGTTTAAGTATAAATACTTAACCCGGCGGCCCAAAAAGAGAGGGAATCATTATTCATATTTTCACAAATCAGACTTTTGAGAGTCAGCCGACTCTAGGGTCGATAGATAGAGTTTAGAGAGTTCGAAGATCCGTGGAGAGATCGTAACGCCATCCTTCCACATCGGAGAACTCGGAACTTAAAGTTGAAGATCTAGGAGACTGAAGCTTCGCGGGAGTCGTCAGAATTAGGTTTTTCAGTTCTTATCTGTTCTTCCTCTGTATGATGATCTTCATTGTTGCCTTTGATTCTCTTGTTTCCGATATGATTAACTGAACTTGTAGAGCTTAGATTAGATGAACCCTAAGTGACCCAGGGCTTTAAAGCGGTCACAGATCGGCGGTGATTAGATTCGAAGTTCAATCTGTTTCTCTTTCATGTTTGATTTGTTCTTCATTGCTTATGTTTCTTGTCTGGATTGATCACCTAGATTAGATTCTTGTTAAGCTAAGGATAGAAGCGAACGCTCGCCTTACTTTAGAACATCGAATTGAACAATTAACCTTATAATTGGAGCGTGCCTTTCGTAGGAACCGGTTAGGGTTAATCCACTGCAAGAGTAACTCATTAATCATTAGTAATTGCACCAGTTAATTAAGTCATTGCGAGAGGCGACCGTACCCGGGCGGCTAGTTAATCTTGGTAGTTAGAACGGATAGAGCGAACGTTCGCCGGTCTTAAACCTAAGGGTAAGGAGTTATGGTGGTGTATAGAAACCGATTGAATTAGAATTGAAAACCGCTGATCTTGTGATTTCCGTTGCTCTGGTGATCTAAGGGGGATTCGAAGTCTAAGTTCGTCTATCTTCTCGTTAGTCAACCTTCTATTTTTCTGTCTTTTATTTTCCTGCTTTATTAGATTAGAAGTCGTGGAACTCACACCACGCACAACGTGTTTTAACCTGAGTAATTTGCCAGCTTCTTCAAAGTAGTCGATTAGAAGAAACCCCTGGAATACGATCTACCTTAGCTTCACCGCTTGGTAGTATTTGATACCGCTAATACTGCAACTATCAGATATGCAGGAGACCCTCACCAAAAAAAAATCGACTGAACCTTCCCACTAGCTTTCGGGTCGAAACCCTAATTTCAACCGATGTTCGTTATGACAAGCACCGTGTAAATTCACGTTCTTACTTCTCTTATACAATCTGCTCACAACTTCCATCTCCTTCCCTAGTTAATGACTTATGGGCTATTTATATATGTGCTAAGGCCGTGAAGCTGCTTAACGCAACTACCCACTTTATTATTTCATGAACAAACAAAATGGGATGGGATGAGTATCATCCTTATCCACGTCATATCAAATAAAGCAAAGATTTATTTCATGAACAAACAAATTGGGATGGGATTAGTCACCCCTCCCATGTGCCACTGTCTCCCTTTTTGAAAGTTGTTCCACAGCATTAGAATAAAATGTGTGCATTAACTTGATGAATAGAAATAAATGCGTACTTAAGATTTTTGTTCGGTTCCTCAACCTACTCGGTCACACGTAATTTTTGACTACCGCGAGAGAACTTAACTTGACCCGGAATCATTAAATTGATACGGTTATTCATTTAGTCATTAATTTACGATCATTTCTCACCGTATAAAAAGAATCAACCGTACCAAAAAAAAAATTTATATGCTCGGAACGGGATGTTACATTGATTCTTTGAGCTTTTATCATCTTCACTGTCAGAATCAGATTCACTCCAAGATGCCTTCAATGCTTTTCCTCTTGACCCTTTGATCAAAGGACATTCTGACCTTATGTGCCCTGTTTTTCCACACTTATAACATGTAACATTGTTATCGTCATAAAATCTATCATCATCTCTTTTAGATTTTGAAAAATCCCTGTTATTTCTGTTATGTTTGAACCTGTCAGATGATCTGGACTGACTATTTTCTCTTCCATTTTCTTTCTTGTATCTAATTAGTCTACGAAGTTTACTGCTCATTAAAGCTATATCTTTTTCAATGTTCTCATGTTCATCTTCTTCTCCTGAGCTTTCTTCAAGTTTTTGTTTCGCTTTAAAAGCAATATTCTTCTTAGCTTTCTCTTTTTCTTCAAGTTCAACCTTCTTATCTGACATTTCATTTTGCTTTAAAACAAGTTCATAGATTAACAGAGATCCCATGAGATCCTCAAGAGAAAGAGTGTTAAGATTCTAAGCCTCCTCGATTGCAGTCCTTTTAGCCATCCATTCCCTAGGTAGTGATCTAAGAACTTTCCTAACAAGATCAGATCTTTTAATACTTCTTCCTAGAGTAGACAGGCGATTTACAATCAAATTGAATCTACCATACATTTCAGAAATTGTTTCTCCAGGATTCATTTTGAACATTTCATATTCATGAACAAATAAATCGATTTTTGTGTCCTTAAGGAGTTTCCTTCATGTGTTGCTTCTAAGATACTCCATATTTCGTGAGCAGTTTTACAAGCACATATTCGATTATATTCTTCATCACATAAAGCACAGTAAATGACATTCATTGCTTTAGCATTTAGCTGCACTTTAGTTTTAACTTCTTCAGACATGCCATCAAGAGTTTCAGGAGGTTTGTAAGTTTTAGATCTTACCATTTGCCAGACAGAGATGTCTAAGCTCATAAAGAATACCTCCATCTTGCTTTTCCAGAATTGGTATCCAGTTCCATCAAACCATGGTGGTCTTGTGCTGGAATCACAAACAGGTAAGTCTACTACCCCTATTAATGATTCGTTCCCTGACGAGCTGTTGCGTGTTGAGACATTTGAACAGGTTAACAGCATAGCTATTGAGCCCTGGGCAATTCCTCACGCTCAAGATCTGAGTAATGCCGCCGATTCAGATGAGCCTTGGTATGCAACTCTGGCTAACTATCTCTCACACGGCATTGTACCTCCTGAACTGGATTTCAATGCACGCAAAAAGCTCTTTAAAGAAGCCAAGTCATACTTCTGGGATGAGCCTTTCTTATACCGCATCAGTCTTGACGGGATGAGCTTCTTTCCCGCATCAGTCGACGGATGATCCGAGTGTGTCTCTTACACTGAAGCTGCAGACATCATGCGTAAGTGCCACGAAGGACAGTTCGGAGAACACTTCGGAGGCAACCGCACGGCGAGAAAGGTACTCGAAACAGGTTTCTACTGGCCTCAATTTTTAGTGATTGCGATGTTTATGCTCGACGTTGTGATGCATGCCAGCGATCAGGTAACATTTCCAACCGTAATGAGATGCCCCAAATGTTTCTTTAACCGTTGAAATTTTTTATGTTTGGGGGATTGATTTTATGGGTCCGTTCACACCCTCCAACGGAAACAAGTACATTCTTGTAGCCGTTGATTACGTTTCTAAGTGGGCTGAGGCTGAAGCTTTACCCACTAATGATTCTAGAGTGGTGGGTCGGTTCCTTACCCGTCTTTTCACGCGTTTTGGTTCACCGCGCTTCATAATAAGCAATAGGGGAACCCACTTCCACGGACAATTCGACCGGGTGTGCAAACGCTTTGGCGTCACCCACCGAATGTCCACGGCTTATCATCCTCAAGCGAATGGTCAAGCGGAAGTGACGAATCGTGAGCTCAAGCGGATTCTTGATAGGACAGTTGGCCGGTCTCGCAAGGACTGGTCATCTAAGCTCAATGATGCCTTATGGGCATATCGAACTGCCTACAAGACTCCCATCGGTACCTCACCGGATCAGCTGGTCTATGGCAAGTCATGTCATTTACCAGTTGAGCTTGAGCACAAGGCATTCTGGGCTAACAAAGAGTTGAATATGAGCTATGCAGTAGCAGGTAATAACCGCCATGACCAGATCGCTGAGCTTGAGGAGCACCGTCTCCACACTTATGAGAGCACAAAGCTATTCAAAGAACGCACCAAGAAAATTCATGACTCTCAGTTGAAGACGATCAAGCAGTTCTACCCGGGAGAGGAAGTGCTCTTGTATAATTCTCGATTAAAGCTCTTTCCGGGTAAGTTGAAATCTCGATGGTCTGGCCCTTATACCGTGGTCCGACAGACACCCTTAGGCAGCGTCTACATTAAACTGCACGATCAAGAGCCGTTTGTGGTTAACGGGCATAGGCTTAAGAAGTACCTGCAAGGGTTAGCCGTATCCTCCATAGACGTGCACTACCTCGTTTTGGAATCCTGACACGAATCCAGGTATCGTCTGGCTCACGGACGTTAAACAAGAGCGCTTCGTGGGAGGCACGGCTGGAGTCAGTTTATTTTCATTTTTGAGTCGTTTTGTTTTTTTTTTAAAAAAAACCCTGCGCCGTCTTCAAATAAGTTTTCGGCGAAACTGTGTCATTCTTTGCCGAAAACGTTTGATCGAACTCGTCCTGATCCTCCTGTTCAGCATTTTCGGACGGAAAACCACCAAGCCCTTCGCCGAGAATTTTACCTCCATTTTCACTACAATTTTCGCCGAAAATCTTCCTTTCTTTTCGCCGAAAATTCTTGTTCAAATACCCCTGTTCCACCTGTCTAAAAGTTTCGCCAAAAATCTCCCTTCGTCTTCGCCGAAAATCCTGAGTTCCCAAACGCCTATTTAACCGGGTCTCGGCCTCCTATTTTGCCCCCCCCATTCCGAAAATTTCACCACCCAAACTCTCCTTGTCTGCTCGCCGCCTCCATCGAAACCTTCGGCCCGCCGTCTCCTTAACCGACGACTCCTTTCACCGCCGCCCCCACTCAGCAGTAGCAAACCTCCGTCCCTAGCCCCTATTCCAAACCCTAGAACTAGCGTTTTTCAGCTCTGATTCCGGTCGACCTAGTTTTCAAGTTTTTCATCGTTTTCGTGGATTTCCAATCGTTTTCTCGAATCATGTCTTCACGGTTAGTTGTTCAGCCTTTGATTGTGCATCTTTTGGCTTTTTGACTTTCGGGTTTCGGCATGGTTGACCATAGTTGACTTTTCAGGTTCTCCCTCATTCTTCTTGATTGCTTTGTCGGTATCAATTGGCTAGGTTCTGATATTGTTTTTGTGACCTTTTAGGACTCGTCCTTGTTGTCTGTGTAATCGTAGTAATAAATCATTCTGTTATTCATGCTTGCCTAATGACTTGACAGTTATTCAATGATATATCTTGATTCTATGAGCACTCGGTTACTTAGTGCCCCAACTTGTCAACTTAAGTGTGGGGTAAGAGTCTTGTCATCTAATGCTGGTCATCTCTGAGTTGTGTTTTACAGGGCTCCCAAGCGTTTTAAGACTACCAGTGCAGATAGAGCACAGCGATCCTCAGCTCGCCAGAGCAGGACACCACCTTCTCGACGGCCCGCACTAGCTGCACAAAATCGACGGCTGTGGCAATCATTCCCGAGGATGCACCTACCCCTGCGACTCCCATTTCCTCTATTCCTACACCTGCAAATGGGGCCGTGCATCCTTTCATCGCCGCCCTGGAGCCGCACCAGCTCGAGGTCTTTCTGAAGATCAAAGACATCCCTCCGGCTAAGGTGGCAGTTCTGTCTCTTTGACAGTCTCAAAGCGCACAATCCGGCTTGGCACTCGACAATTGACACCGCTCTGAATAAAGCTCGGATTGCGAGTGCTGACCACTCATGGATCCCCATACCCGCTTGTCGCCCTCCAGGAGTTCTGGAGTTCATTTCGGTGCCTCACCCCGAAGCCCTTTCGTGAGCAGAAATTCGTTTCCTTTCGCCTCGGTGGTGTTCTTCATGAGAAGTCCCTTCGCGAGTTCGGCCGCTTGCTGGATCCGCACGTCAATTTCGATACTGCATTAGCTGGCTTTGAGGACACATACTCCATCACCAGTGCTCCTTACCCGGATGTGTGGAAATGGGCCTGCTGCGAGGATGAGAGCTCACCTATCGTCCACCCCACGGTCGGTGACATCTTTCACCCTGTTCTTAAATTCTTGCATTATGTTTGGGTGCAGTCTCTGTGTTTTTGCAGCAAGACGAGCCGCCACCACGTTTCTCTGGAGGAGCTCGTATTATTCCGTGCTTTAGAGGAGGATGCCAACCTGCATCCCGGCTGGTGGCTTGCACGATTCTTTCACAAGCGCACTACCGCCAAGAAGCTTCCTACTGAGCTTCCAGGAGGCCCCTTCATTTCAATTCTGATCGACAACCTCCAGCTCGGTGATAAATGGGGCCCCGATATCACTCGTATCCCGATTGAGCATATAGGCGCTGAGCTTGCCATAGCACGGCGCATCGACCTTTCCGAGACTATTGAGCATTGCACATCGCTCCCTCACCGAGTTCCCCAGTCAGTTGAGCGCCCACCGTCGCGAGCGCAAATCACCGCGGAGATGAATGAAAGGCTGGCGCGTATTGAGAAGTGGCAGCTAGACTACTCGGCTGGTTCGTTGCAATGGCAGAAGGACCGAGTAGCACATGAGGAGACTCAGAATGAGCGTTGGTCCACTCTACAGCAATTCATGGCCGACCAGTCAGCCAGACACAAGGACGAGCTCGCATGGCGACAGCAGATGGAGCAGCGGTTCGCCATGTCCTCCATTCCCACTGCACCTCCACCTCCTCCTGCGGAACAGTGATCCGGTTGTTTCTATCTTTTTCCTTTCTTTTCTTTCTTCTTTTTGGGTCTCGACCCAATTTTATTCTATGTGGATCCGGGACACTTGTCCCGGTGTCCTTTTGATCTTTTTGTTGTTTGTGTTTTGTAGGATTTTGAGTAGCTCTGCTCCGCTCCGGACTCTCCGTGTTCATCCACTACACCGACCTTCACCTTCCAGGTTCTTCGTATATCTCTACTCTAGTTAGTCCTGTGAGGACACAGAACAGTTCAAGTGGGGGTAGGGTGTTAGATAACCATGCATGATCTTGATTGCCTATATCTTTGTGTGTGCCTCGTGATTCCTGTCCAGTTCTCTAGCATCGAATTGCTCAATTCTTGACTTTGGATGTTAAATTGACTTCAATTTTGAACAACGACGTCTAGACTGTTCCACTTAGAACCTGTAACCAACGTGTCAGAACTGATATTAAATGGGTCTAGGTCAGAACAGATCATAAATCACTTCTGTAGTTGGAACTGGAATTAATTGAATCAATTAACTTGTTAACAACAAAGCTCGATAACACCGTTCTAAGATGATAAACGCTAGCTTCTCCCATGTTTTTCACTCCATATTTGTTCACCTGTGATTGTGGCTTGAGATTAGACGGAAATCCAATTCGAAATCTTGTGTAAAAAGTTATAACTAGCTAGGATAAGTGGTTAAATGGTGAAATCAAGTGATTGAGTGAATCAAATCAATGCTAAGTTCTTTAAAGTGCTGAAAATACAGCTAGGCAAGCCCGACACCTAAGTGAAGTGTTCGGGTTGAGCACTAGCAAAAGGCACGAATACTGTGAGCTAGGCAGGTCCAACACCTAAGTGAAGTGTTTGGTATCGAGCACTAGTATGCAGTAAATAAATTAAAGAAAGTTTGAATCTTGAAAGAAATTGTTGTTTAAATCGGTCCTAGCTAGAACGTGTAACGTACAGATCTAGAAGCGGATGAAGTCGAGTCGATAGCCACGTCACTTTTCCTGCCTCCGCGTTCACATCATGGCTAGAGCTTAAAGTCGTTTTGATTAGAACTAGTGTTATCGTAGTCGGTTAATCATGATTAATTGTTTTACTGGGAAACAATCTTTGTTAAAACCACTACTGGAAGTGTGCAGAAATCAGTATGATCGGAAACTTGTTTGGTTGATATTCTTGCATGTGTAGGTCACTCTTTCTACGTGGAACAGTCTAAACCAAATTGTTAGAATTGAATCTCAGTTAATCTCGTGTCATTCATGAATTTGAGTGTGATTCTATCCAGTTTGCTTGAGGACAAGCAAAAGCTTAAGTGTGGGGTATTTGATGACACTCGATTTGACGTGATTATCAGCCTCATTTAAGCGACATTTCTTTGCTTAGGACATGGTTTTTAGGGTAGAATAACGAATATTCAATCGATTGCCCCATCTCGTGCCATTTGTGTTACCTTGGCCCGTTTCGGGTCTATTTGATGGTTTTCTAGTGTTTTTATGTTAGCACAGGTTTTTGTCATCGAATACGGTAGCCAAGGGCGTGTCTTAGATGTTGGAACCCCGAAGAATCACACATAAATCAACCGGAGAAATCACTGAAGTCAAAGAAAACGTCTGCCTCATTTACACATGTATTTTCGGCGAAAATACCCTAGGGTTTTCGCCGAAAATGTAAGAAGGAATTCACTGCCCCGAGTATGAAGAAGTTTTCGCCAAAATCACTCTATTATTTTCGGTGAAAATCCCAGTTGAAATCAGAAAAATATCGGGTTGATATAAATAGAGAACTCGGCGGCTAATATGAGAGAAGGACTCTTTTACAACTGAACACACACACAAACGACAACAGAGAGAGAAATAGGACGAGTAGATAGGGTTCGAGGAGCAGGAACGGATCGTGACGCCATCCATCCATCTCGGAGAGCCAGTGCTAGGAGTTGGAAATCCAGCAGATTGGAGCTGCCAGGAAGCATCGAAATTAGGTTTTGCAGTTCTTCTCTGTCTTCCTATCTGAGATGTATTTCTTACCTGTCTTCGATTCTTCTGTATTGAATATGAGTAGATAAACTCGTGTAGCTTAGATTAGATGAACCCTAAGTGACCCAGGGCTTAAAGCGGTCACGGATCGGCAGTGATTAGATTCGAAATTCATTCAGTTTCATCGTTCATGTTTGGTTTGTTCTTCGTTTTCTGTGTTTCTTGTCTGGTTTGGCCACCTAGATTAGATTCTTGTTAAGCTAAGGATAGAAGCGAACGCTCGCCTTACTTTAAAACACCAAATCGAACAATCAACCTTATAATTGGAGCGTGCCTTTCGTAGGAACCGATTAGGGTTGATCCATTGCTAGAGTAACTCATTAATCACTAGAATTTGCACCAGTTAAGTTAAGTCGTTGCGAGAGGCAACCGTACCCGGGCGGCTAATTAATCGTGGTAGCTAGATCGGATAGAGTGAACGTTCGCCAGTCTTAAACCTAAGGGTCAGGAGTTATGATGGTGTCTATGAAATGAATGAACTAGAATCGAAAATCGCTGGTCTGTGACTGCTGTTGCCTTGGTGATCTAAGGGGAATTCGAAGTCTAAGCTTGTCCGTCATCTTTCTAGTCAATTAATCAATCTTCAATCTTTCTTCATTTTTATTTTCATTTCTTCTTATCTTTGCATTTTAGTATAGAAGTCGTGGAACACACACCACGCACCACGTGTTTAATCTTGATTAAAAACTGTCAACCCTTTGAGTAAGGAAGTAGAGGAAACCCCTGGAATACGATCTGCTATAGCCTTTTCTTAGCTTTAGTAGTTTATTTGGTTGAACCCCGAACAACGACCGGGCGGTTCATCATAATATTATAACTTTAAAAAAAAAGTGACAAAAAGAAGTCTAGATTCATACTATAATTTAGGACTAATACACTAATGTAGTCAAACTTTTCACGAATATGTCAATTTTAGTCACTTCAATTGGAAATCCCAGATTAGCAAAAGTGTGACTTTAATTTTGTTAAATTTTTCGTTAAAGTTAGCGCAAACCTAAACCACTAAACCACAAATCTGATGTGTGAATTGACATGGAAAACATTGACAAATCACACATTGCCATGTCATATTTTATAATATACATAATAAAATTAATATAGTAATTATTTTAGAAAAAATAAATAAAAAGGTAAAAAATCCTTCATTTCCCACCGACTAGAGTCCGCTTCCTCCACCACCACCATTTCCTCTATTCCTACACCTGCAAATGGGGCCGTGCATCCTTTCATCGCCGCCCTGGAGCTGCACCAGCTCGAGGTCTTTCTGAAGATCAAAGACATCCCTCCGGCTAAGGTGGCAGTTCTGTCTCTTTGACAGTCTCAAAGCGCACAATCCGGCTTGGCACTCGACAATTGACACCGCTCTGAATAAAGCCGGATTGCGAGTGCTGACCACTCATGGATCCCCATACCCGCTTGTCGCCCTCCAGGAGTTCTGGAGTTCATTTCGGCGCCTCACCCCGAAGCCCTTTAGTGACCAGAAATTCGTTTCCTTTCGCCTCGGTGGTGTTCTTCATGAGAAGTCCCTTCGCGAGTTCGGCCACTTGCTGGATCCGCACGTCAATTTCGATACTGCATTAGCTGGCTTTGAGGACACATACTCCATCACCAGTGCTCCTTACCCGGATGTGTGGAAATGGGCCTGCTGCGAGGATGAGAGCTCACCTATCGTCCACCCCACGGTCGGTGACATCTTTCACCCTGTTCTTAAATTCTTGCATTATGTTTGGGTGCAGTCTCTGTGTTTTTGCAGCAAGACGAGCCGCCACCACGTTTCTCTGGAGGAGCTCGTATTATTCCGTGCTTTAGAGGAGGATGCCAACCTGCATCCCGGCTGGTGGCTTGCACGATTCTTTCACAAGCGCACTACCGCCAAGAAGCTTCCTACTGAGCTTCCAGGAGGCCCCTTCATTTCAATTCTGATCGACAACCTCCAGCTCGGTGATAAATGGGGCCCCGATATCCCTCGTATCCCGATTGAGCATATAGGCACTGAGCTTGCCATAGCACGGCGCATCGACCTTTCCGAGACTATTGAGCATTGCACATCGCTCCCTCACCGAGTTCCCCAGTCAGTTGAGCGCCCACCGTCGCGAGCGCAAATCACCGCGGAGATGAATGGAAGGCTGGCGCGTATTGAGAAGTGGCAGCTAGACTACTCGGCTGGTTCGTTGCAATGGTAGAAGGACCGAGTAGCACATGAGGAGACTCAGAATGAGCGTTGGTCCACTCTACAGCAATTCATGGCCGACCAGTCATCCAGACACAAGGACGAGCTCGCATGGCGACAGCAGATGGAGTAGCGGTTCGCCATGTCCTCCATTCCCACTGCACCTCCACCTCCTCCTGCGGAACAGTGATCCGGTTGTTTCTATCTTTTTCCTTTCTTTTCTTTCTTCTTTTTGGGTCTCGACCCAATTTTATTCTGTGTGGATCCGGGACACTTGTCCCGGTGTCCTTTTGATCTTTTTGTTGTTTGTGTTTTGTAGGATTTTGAGTAGCTCTGCTCCGCTCCGGACTCTCCGTGTTCATCCACTACACCGACCTTCACCTTCCAGGTTCTTCGTATATCTCTACTCTAGTTAGTCCTGTGAGGACACAGAATAGTTCAAGTGTGGGGTAGGGTGTTAGATAACCATGCATGATCTTGATTGCCTATATCTTTGTGTGTGCCTCGTGATTCCTGTCCAGTTCTCTAGCATCGAATTGCTCAATTCTTGACTTTGGATGTTAAATTGACTTCAATTTTGAACAACGACGTCTAAACTGTTCCACTTAGAACCTGTAACCAACGTGTCAGAACTGATATTAAATGGGTCTAGGTCAGAACAGATCATAAATCACTTCTGTAGTTGGAACTGGAATTAATTGAATCAATTAACTTGTTAACAACAAAGCTCGATAACACCGTTCTAAGATGATAAACGCTAGCTTCTCCCATGTTTTTCACTCCATATTTGTTCACCTGTGATTGTGGCTTGAGATTAGACGGAAATCAAATTCGAAATCTTGTGTAAAAAGTTATAGCTAGCTAGGATAAGTGGTTAAATGGTGAAATCAAGTGATTGAGTGAATCAAATCAATGCTAAGTTCTTTAAAGTGCTGAAAATACAGCTAGGCAAGCCCGACACCTAAGTGAAGTGTTCGGGTTGAGCACTAGCAAAAGGCACGAATACTGTGAGCTAGGCAGGTCCAACACCTAAGTGAAGTGTTTGGTATCGAGCACTAGTATGCAGTAAATAAATTAAAGAAAGTTTGAATCTTGAAAGAAATTGTTGTTTAAATCGGTCCTAGATAGAACGTGTAACGTACAGATCTAGAAGCGGATGAAGTCGAGTCGATAGCCACGTCACTTTTCCTGCCTCCGCGTTCACATCATGGCTAGAGCTTAAAGTCGTTTTGATTAGAACTGGTGTTATCGTACTCGGTTAATCATGATTAATTGTTTTACTGGGAAACAATCTTTGTTAAAACCACTACTAGAAGTGTGCAGAAATCAGTATGATCGGAAACTTGTTTGGTTGATATTCTTGCATGTGTAGGTCACTCTTTCTACGTGGAACAGTCTAAACCAAATTGTTAGAATTGAATCTCAGTTAATCTCGTGTCATTCATGAATTTGAGTGTGATTCTATCCAGTTTGCTTGAGGACTAGCAAAAGCTTAAGTGTGGGGTATTTGATGACACTCAATTTGACGTGATTATCAGCCTCATTTAAGCGACATTTCTTTGCTTAGGACATGGTTATTAGGGTAGAATAACGAATATTCAATCGATTGCCCCATCTCGTGCCATTTGTGTTACCTTGGCCCGTTTCGGGTCTATTTGATGGTTTTCTAGTGTTTTTATGTTAGCACAGGTTTTTGCCATCGAATACGGTAGCCAAGGGCGTGTCTTAGATGTTGGAACCCCGAAGAATCACACATAAATCAACCGGAGAAATCACTGAAGTCAAAGAAAACGCCTGCCTCATTTACACATGTATTTTCGGCGAAAATACCCTAGGGTTTTTGCCGAAAATGTAAGAAGGAATTCACTGCCCTGAGTATGAAGAAGTTTTCGCCGAAATCACTCTATTATTTTCGGTGAAAATCCCAGTTGAAATCAGAAAAATATCGGGTTGATATAAATAGAGAACTCGGCGGCTAATATGAGAGAAGTACTCTTTTACAACTGAAACACACACACAAACGACAACAGAGAGAGAAACAGGACGAGTAGATAGAGTTTCGAGGAGCAGGAACGGATCGTGACGCCATCCATCCATCTCGGAGAGCCAGTGCTAGGAGTTGGAAATCCAGCAAATTGGAGCTGCCAGGAAGCATCGAAATTAGGTTTTGCAGTTCTTCTCTGTCTTCCTATCTGAGATGTATTTCTTGCCTGTCTTCGATTCTTCTGTATTGAATATGAGTAGATAAACTCATGTAGCTTAGATTAGATGAACCCTAAGTGAGCCAGGGCTTAAAGTGGTCACGGATCGGCAGTGATTAGATTCGAAATTCATTCAGTTTCATCGTTCATGTTTGGTTTGTTCTTCGTTTTCTGTGTTTCTTGTCTGGTTTGGCCACCTAGATTAGATTCTTGTTAAGCTAAGGATAGAAGCGAACGCTCGCCTTACTTTAAAACACCAAATTGAACAATCAACCTTATAATTGGAGCGTGCCTTTCGTAGGAACCGATTAGGGTTGATCCATTGCTAGAGTAACTCATTAATCACTAGAATTTGCACCAGTTAAGTTAAGTCGTTGCGAGAGGCGACCGTACCCGGGCGGCTAATTAATCGTGGTAGCTAGATCGGATAGAGCGAACGTTCGCCAGTCTTAAACCTAAGGGTCAGGAGTTATGATGGTGTCTATGAAATGAATGAACTAGAATCGAAAATCGCTGGTCTGTGACTGTTGTTGCCTTGGTGATCTAAGGGGAATTCGAAGTCTAAGCTTGTCTGTCATCTTTCTAGTCAATTAATCAATCTTCAATCTTTCTTCGTTTTTATTTTCATTTCTTCTTATCTTTGCGTTTTAGTATAGAAGTCGTGGAACTCACACCAGGCACCACGTGTTTAATCTTGATTAAAAACTGTCAACACCTTTGAGTAAGGAAGTAGAGGAAACCCCTGGAATACGATCTGCTATAGCCTTTTCTTAGCTTTAGTAGTTTATTTGGTTGAACCCCGAACAACGACCGGGCGGTTCATCATAATATTATAACTTTAAAAAAAAAGTGACAAAAAGAAGTGTAGATTCATACTATAATTTAGGACTAATACACTAATGTAGTCAAACTTTTCACGAATATGTCAATTTTAGTCACTTCAATTGGAAATCCCAGATTAGCAAAAGTGTGACTTTAATTTTGTTAAATTTTTCGTTAAAGTTAGCGCAAACCTAAACCACTAAACCACAAATCTGATGTGTGAATTGACATGGAAAACATTGACAAATCACACATTGCCATGTCATATTTTATAATATACATAATAAAATTAATATAGTAATTATTTAGAAAAAATAAATAAAAAGGTAAAAAATCCTTCATTTCCCACCGACTAGAGTCCGCTTCCTCCACCACCACCATTTCCTCTATTCCTACACCTGCAAATGGGGCCGTGCATCCTTTCATCGCCGCCCTGGAGCCGCACCAGCTCGAGGTCTTTCTGAAGATCAAAGACATCCTTCCGGCTAAGGTGGCAGTTCTGTCTCTTTGACAGTCTCAAAGCGCACAATCCGGCTTGGCACTCGACAATTGACACCGCTCTGAATAAAGCCGGATTGCGAGTGCTGACCACTCATGGATCCCCATACCCGCTTGTCACCCTCCAGGAGTTCTGGAGTTCATTTCGGCGCCTCACCCCGAAGCCCTTTCGTGACCAGAAATTCGTTTCCTTTCGCCTCGGTGGTGTTCTTCATGAGAAGTCCCTTCGCGAGTTCGGCCGCTTGCTGGATCCGCACGTCAATTTCGATACTGCATTAGCTGGCTTTGAGGACACATACTCCATCACCAGTGCTCCTTACCCGGATGTGTGGAAATGGGCCTGCTGCGAGGATGAGAGCTCACCTATCGTCCACCCCACGGTCAGTGACATCTTTCACCCTGATCTTAAATTCTTGCATTATGTTTGGGTGCAGTCTCTGTGTTTTTGCAGCAAGATGAGCCGCCACCACGTTTCTCTGGAGGAGCTCGTATTATTCCGTGCTTTAGAGGAGGATGCCAACCTGCATCCCGGCTGGTGGCTTGCACGATTCTTTCACAAGCGCACTACCGCCAAGAAGCTTCCTACTGAGCTTCCAGGAGGCCCCTTCATTTCAATTCTGATCGACAACCTCCAGCTCGGTGATAAATGGGGCCCCGATATCACTCGTATCCCGATTGAGCATATAGGCGCTGAGCTTGCCATAGCACGGCGCATCGACCTTTCCGAGACTATTGAGCATTGCACATCGCTCCCTCACCGAGTTCCCCAGTCAGTTGAGCGCCCACCGTCGCGAGCGCAAATCACCACGGAGATGAATGGAAGGCTGGCGCGTATTGAGAAGTGGCAGCTAGACTACTCGGCTGGTTCGTTGCAATGGCAGAAGGACCGAGTAGCACATGAGGAGACTCAGAATGAGCGTTGGTCCACTCTACAGCAATTCATGGCCGACCAGTCAGCCAGACACAAGGACGAGCTCGCATGGCGACAGCAGATGGAGCAGCGGTTCGCCATGTCCTCCATTCCCACTGCACCTCCACCTCCTCCTACGGAACAGTGATCCGGTTGTTTCTATCTTTTTCCTTTCTTTTCTTTCTTCTTTTTGGGTCTCGACCCAATTTTATTCTGTGTGGATCCGGGACACTTTTCCCGATGTCCTTTTGATCTTTTTGTTGTTTGGGTTTTGTAGGATTTTGAGTAGCTCTGCTCCGCTCCGGACTCTCCGTGTTCATCCACTACACCGACCTTCACCTTCCAGGTTCTTCGTATATCTCTACTCTAGTTAGTCCTGTGAGGACACAGAACAGTTCAAGTGTGGGGTAGGGTGTTAGATAACCATGCATGATCTTGATTGCCTATATCTTTGTGTGTGCCTCGTGATTCCTGTCCAGTTCTCTAGCATCGAATTGCTCAATTCTTGACTTTGGATGTTAAATTGACTTCAATTTTGATCAACGACGTCTAGACTGTTCCACTTAGAACCTGTAACCAACGTGTCAGAACTGATATTAAATGGGTCTAGGTCAGAACAGATCATAAATCACTTCTGTAGTTGGAACTGGAATTAATTGAATCAATTAACTTGTTAACAACAAAGCTCGATAACACCGTTCTAAGATGATAAACGCTAGCTTCTCCCATGTTTTTCACTCCATATTTGTTCACCTGTGATTGTGGCTTGAGATTAGACGGAAATCCAATTCGAAATCTTGTGTAAAAAGTTATAACTAGCTAGGATAAGTGGTTAAATGGTGAAATCAAGTGATTGAGTGAATCAAATCAATGCTAAGTTCTTTAAAGTGCTGAAAATACAGCTAGGCAAGCCCGACACCAAGTGAAGTGTTCGGGTTGAGCACTAGCAAAAGGCACGAATACTGTGAGCTAGGCAGGTCCAACACCTAAGTGAAGTGTTTGGTATCGAGCACTAGTATGCAGTAAATAAATAAAAGAATGTTTGAATCTTGAAAGAAATTGTTGTTTAAATCGGTCCTAGCTAGAACGTGTAACGTACAGATCTAGAAGCGGATGAAGTCGAGTCGATAGCCACGTCACTTTTCCTGCCTCCGCGTTCACATCATGGCTAGAGCTTAAAGTCGTTTTGATTAGAACTAGTGTTATCGTAGTCGGTTAATCATGATTAATTGTTTTACTGGGAAACAATCTTTGTTAAAACTACTACTGGAAGTGTGCAGAAATCAGTATGATCGGAAACTTGTTTGGTTGATATTCTTGCATGTGTAGGTCACTCTTTCTACGTGGAACAGTCTAAACCAAATTGTTAGAATTGAATCTCAGTTAATCTCGTGTCATTCATGAATTTGAGTGTGATTCTATCCAGTTTGCTTGAGGACAAGCAAAAGCTTAAGTGTGGGGTATTTGATGACACTCGATTTGACGTGATTATCAGCCTCATTTAAGCGACATTTCTTTGCTTAGGACATGGTTATTAGGGTAGAATAACGAATATTCAATCGATTGCCCCATCTCGTGCCATTTGTGTTACCTTGGCCCGTTTCGGTCTATTTTATGGTTTTCTAGTGTTTTTATGTTAGCACAGGTTTTTGCCATCGAATACGGTAGCGAAGGGCGTGTCTTAGATGTTGGAACCCCGAAGAATCACACATAAATCAACCGGAGAAATCACTGAAGTCAAAGAAAACGCCTGCCTCATTTACACATGTATTTTCGCGAAAATACCCTAGAGGTTTTCGCCGAAAATGTAAGAAGGAATTCACTGCCCCGAGTATGAAGAAGTTTTCGCCGAAATCACTCTATTATTTTCGGTGAAAATCCCAGTTGAAATCAGAAAAATATCGGGTTGATATAAATAGAGAACTCGGCGGCTAATATGAGAGAAGGACTCTTTTACAACTGAACACACACACAAACGACAACAGAGAGAGAAACAGGACGAGTAGATAGGGTTCGAGGAGCAGGAACGGATCGTGACGCCATCCATCCATCTCGGAGAGCCAGTGCTAGGAGTTGGAAATCCAGCAGATTGGAGCTGCCAGGAAGCATCGAAATTAGGTTTTGCAGTTCTTCTCTATCTTTCTATCTGAGATGTATTTCTTGCCTGTCTTCGATTCTTCTGTATTGAATATGAGTAGATAAACTCGTGTAGCTTAGATTAGATGAACCCTAAGTGACCCAGGGCTTAAAGCGGTCACGGATCGGCAGTGATTAGATTCGAAATTCATTCATTTCATTGTTCATGTTTGGTTTGTTCTTCGTTTTCTGTGTTTCTTGTCTGGTTTGGCCACCTAGATTAGATTCTTGTTAAGCTAAGGATAGAAGCGAACGCTCGCCTTACTTTAAAACACCAAATCGAACAATCAACCTTATAATTGGAGCGTGCCTTTCGTAGGAACCGATTAGGGTTGATCCATTGCTAGAGTAACTCATTAATCACTAGAATTTGCACCAGTTAAGTTAAGTCGTTGCGAGAGGCGACCGTACCCGGGCGGCTAATTAATCGTGGTAGCTAGATCGGATAGAGCGAACGTTCGCCAGTCTTAAATCTAAGGGTCAGGAGTTATGATGGTGTCTATGAAATGAATGAACTAGAATCAAAAATCGCTGGTCTGTGACTGTTGTTGCCTTGGTGATCTAAGGGGAATTCGAAGTCTAAGCTTGTCTGTCATCTTTCTAGTCAATTAATCAATCTTCAATCTTTCTTCATTTTTATTTTCATTTCTTCTTATCTTTGCTTTTAGTATAGAAGTCGTGGAACTCACACACGCACCACGTGTTTAATCTTGATTAAAAACTGTCAACACCTTTGAGTAAGGAAGTAGAGGAAACCCCTGGAATACGATCTGCTATAGCCTTTTCTTAGCTTTAGTAGTTTATTTGGTTGAACCCCGAACAACGACCGGGCGGTTCATCATAATATTATAACTTTAAAAAAAGTGACAAAAAGAAGTGTAGATTCATACTATAATTTAGGACTAATACACTAATGTAGTCAAACTTTTCACGAATATGTCAATTTTAGTCACGTCAATTGGAAATCCCAGATTAGCAAAAGTGTGACTTTAATTTTGTTAAATTTTTCGTTAAAGTTAGCGCAAACCTAAACCACTAAACCACAAATCTGATGTGTGAATTGACATGGAAAACATTGACAAATCACACATTGCCATGTCATATTTTATAATATACATAATAAAATTAATATAGTAATTATTTAGAAAAAATAAATAAAAGGTAAAAAATCCTTCATTTCCCACCGACTAGAGTCCGCTTCCTCCACCACCACTGCCAAGTTGTTCCCCCCCCCACACCACCCTTCACAAAGACCCAATTCCAGATCTCTACACATAAAAAAATTTCTCTCCTTCCAAATTGCAAATCTAGAAGCTTCAACATAGTCTTGAGCTCAACATCGTTCGACTATTGGCGACAGAAAGGTAAACTGTCGTCGAGCTCCGTCCTCGAAGCACCGACGTCAAGAACATGTCTTCCTTCTCTCTGATCTTCCCAATACAGTTGTGGTATCAAAGCCGACTTTGTTACATGATTTATCCAGGTTTACCCAAATTTGGAATCACGAGGAACGGGGATCTCCTTGGGAGAGACCAGCTGCGGGCTGAGGTGGACGAGCAGGGAACTCCGCAGGGCGTGGCATCTGATTGGGAGGCTTTCGGCTTCGTGAGAGAGATTTAGTTTGGTTAGAGGATCAGCGGTGGAGAGGACTATTTCTCCAAGCTCGGAGAGTGAGGATGCAGAACCTAGGGCTTGAGATGGAGTGGCGGTGTTGGAGGTTACAGTGCAAATATGTCGTAAAGAGGGGTGGGGATGAGAAATAGCAAGTTGAGTAATGGGTGGGGAGAAAGGTGTTTGTTTTTATTTTTATATATTATATACTAGCTTATTTGCCCGTCGACATATTTATACAATTATAAATATATGCATGTAATTTTTGTATATTTTTTTAGTTAGGAATATATTAGGATGTTGAAATATAGTGAAACCAACAAATCAATTAATGAATAATTGACTAGTCATCGAAAAGAAGACAAAATATTGTCCTTTTTCGCTATTGAGTTCATGGTAGAGACTATACAAAGAAACCAAATGAAAATATGTCCACTTATGACGGAGATAATGAAACAAACTCACAGAAAAAAAACACAAACATTTATGTTATCAGGAGGGAGGGGATATCTATGGAAATAAAAGATATAAACTTTTCTTACATTTTTTGTGTGACAAAAGAAATATTTTAGAAGTTTGGATAACATGTTCTAAAACCCGATAAATTAGTCATTATTTTTCTTTATGTTGATTATAGTTTATAGAGATGATTGAATGTAAGGGATGTAAGAAGTTTAAAGAAATAATAGAAAAATAAATACTAAATGAATAATAAGTTTTAATTATTTAAATAATATAAAATTTTAGAAATGAAAAGTTTTAATTATTTAAATAACATAAAATTTTAGAAATGAAAATATATGTAAGAAGAAGAAAAAGAAAGAGGGTTAACGTGGGGTGGTTACCAAACATTTTAGTATTTTTTTATTAATTATTTAAGAGATTAATCTTAATTGGTTGATTTCCTAAAATTAAAGTATGAAGAGGATTGGCTTACGTGGCAATTGCAAAAAGTTGAAATCCTATTATATAGATATAGATATATGTGATTTGTTAAATATATTTAAATTTTTTATGTGACAGTTGATGTGTCATATATTTGACTGGTCAAATAGGTGTCACGTTAGTTCTATTAGTCACTGTTTTCAATGTCGGATCGGGCCGTCCGGTCGAACCGGTCCGACCGCGAGCCGGCACTCCCACCGAAAACGGCCTAGAGGTCTGCTGACAAGGATTCAAACCGGACGCCTGACTGGTTCAACCCGGAAATCGGCCGGTCCAATCCGAAAAAAATCACCCGGTCGGCCCATTGATGTTTTAAAATATTAAAAAAAAATCCTAATTATCCGAAATCCATCGCAGATTCAATCTGCTATTCTGCATCTGCTCACTTGCTCAATCTTCTTCCTTCGTAAAATACGATTAGGTTCAACTCGCCTGTCTCTCCTTCAATTGATCGACGTCGTCGCCTCCATCAACCCGTTCGACGCCGTCGTCGCCTTTTCAATCTATTCAACCGGCCGTCGTCTCTTCACAATCGATTCAACTTCAACTTCGTCGCCTCTTCCTTGTTCATTTAGTCGACAGCTCGACGGCCGACCTCGGCCTCCTTTGGTCGACGACGACGCCGTCGCGGAGCCAGACTGCCAGAGGTCGTTCAATCGTCTGGAAGTCGACCGCCACGTGGTGGTGGTGGGAGATGGAGCGGAGGAAGGAGGTGTGAAGGCGGTCGTAGAGGGTGTTTGGGTTGTAGATCGTGGGAAGAATAGGGAGTCTCAATAGTTAATGGATACAAAATTAGAATGAGGAAAGAGATTAGTTGGTCAAGTTAGAGTGAGAGAAAGGAGAAAGGGAAGGGAAGGAATGTGAGTGCGGCGGATGAAATAAGATGGGCTAGGATTAGGGTTTCAAAAATATATATATATATATATATATATATTATGGATTATTCTACTTTGGTACCTGAATTTTAAATAATGTGATATAAGTTGTTAAATTAATTGGTTATTACTTTTAAATTACTAATCTTTAGAAAGTTAAATATTGATATTGCACTCTCTGTACCTCCGTTTGATCCGGCTTAATTAACTCGGCCAGTCCGACTTAACTATATTTATTTATTTATTTAATAATTAAAACGGTTCGACCCCGGTATGCAAACGGTCCAACCCCGGTATGCAAACGGTCCAACCCCGGTTAAACCATTAAACCCTGAACCCCTGGCCTTGCCGGCTCGACCCCCCGGTCCGGTTCTGAAAACCTTGCTATTAGTACTGTTACTAATGGTGTTAAAATTTTAGAATTCGTCAGCTAGATTTGTCATCACTCTCAAAAGTTTGACATAAAGAAATGTCATAAAAAAAGAAGTGGTTAGAGTTGACATAATTTAATTTAAGTGATGAGTCATCAACCATGTGAGATCTCTATTAAATGTTTTAGATTGATTTTCCCATTTTTATGGTAAGTAACGACACCTATCTACGTTCAACCAAAATTCGGAGGGGTAGTTTTGGTACTTTGAAAAAGTATCCCTATTCTCTGTTTATCTTCTTCATCGTCGTCGTCATCATCGTCGTCATCCACCCTCTCGTTTCTCCATCGACTTCGGAAACCACCTCATCTGCCTGATTCCAGTCGAACTCTTTGGTTGCAGTAGTTTAGAATGGGTATCCTTACTAGAAATGAAATTAGTGACCACAACTTAACGAAGTCGAGTTCCTCCCCAAGGCTAGTTGTTCTTCAAATGGCGAATAACATATTGCACGGGGAAATACCTATGGAGCTCGGCAACTGCAATAGCTTGGTGTGGCTAGATCCAGTGGCGTAACCAGGATTGGTATACGGGGGGAGCCGAATTGTACATAAAAAATTGGTGGCACCGGCAAAAAAATTTCTTCAAATTTGAATAATAGTATAAATTTTTCATTCATCTAATACTAAGTAAAAATACACAATAAATGTTTTGGTTATAAGTTGCTTAATTAGTAAAAAATAATTATATGTGCCACCGGCAATTTTTTTTTTCAAATTTGGATAATTTATGATCAAATATTTAATTATTACACACTATAAGTGAATTATGAGTAACTATTACGTAAAATTTAAGACAACATTTCACCGAAACAACGTAGTGGGGGAGCCGAACTTCAAATACCCCGACGCCAAATTCTGAAATACCAAAAAATACATGTAATATTAGACTCGATACCGGGGGAGGGGGGCGCCGTGGCTCCCCCAGCTCCCCTGGTACCGCCATTGGCTAGATCTCAACAACAACAAGCTCACCGGCGAAATCCCTTCTCAACTCGGCCGTCAACTCGGATCCAAGGTTGCAATTCCTTCAGAGAGCACCATCGTAGGCAAATCGAACGCCTCGACGGCGGTCGATGGATCAGCGGAGGCCTTGGAGCTACGATAGGGGAGGTCGGTGGGCACGTCGGTGGAGGAGCTGTTGCGTTGCAACAGCCAATAAAGGTTGAAGGGAGAGTATTTTGAATAATACAAGTCAAGTGATTGATTTGCAATTACAAAATTTTGAGGATTGTTTAGTAATTAGTGAAAGTTACAAATTTAGTCAATTGTGTTTATATTGTTCTATTTTGAGTTTTGGGTAATTTTGTAATTTTTTTGACCGTCTAGGAGTTATGTTTAAAACATTAGCTAACTATATATATTTAGCGGTTTAATAACGTGATAACTAGTGTACTAGTTTTGATAACTAATAATCTCATTAACAGATTATTTGATCATGATGTTAACTAGTTAACTCGATTGGATAACTAGTTAATAACTTAAAAATAATATTAAATAGTTATCTTAATCATTATGTTAACTAGTTAACTAAGTAAGAACAACATAACTAGTTAATTAACTAATTTTATACTTAGTTAACTGTTTTAAAATATGCTATAAAATTCCAAAACCCAATTTTTATAACCAGTTGCCTAATTTTAAAAACTAGTTAAATGATTTTGATGACTAGTTTTCATTTTAAAATGTTAACTAGTTATCTAAATCATGATGTTAACTAGTTAACTAGTTTAGAACACCATAACTAGTTAAGTTAGATAACCTGTTAGCAAAAATTCTAATTAGGGAAAATAGCACTTTGGCCCCCTCTACTTTGCCAACTTAACAAATAGCCCCTATACTATAAATAGCTCATTTTACCCCTCCTACTTTGACCACTTTGCATTTTGGGTCCTTCCATTCCAACTATCGTCTTAAAGATGTTAATTGGTGCGCATTCAGCACACCACGTTAGCTCCAATAGCCTTGCATTAGCTTACTAAGTGTTTTATAATTGAGAATATAATATATATATATAATTACGTAGGATAAAATCGACGAATAAAATGTATAACTCTAAGACCCTTATTTCACCAGACTCTTCGTGATACCTCCTTAATTTATCTCTCTAACCAACTCTTAGTATCCTACCTCTAATATCTCTCCTTATCGGTGTGCAGATGTGACGTGACCCAACTCACGAGGGCCGACACGGCCGCCATCCTATGAGCACCAGTCCCCCACCAACACTGGAAATGTGGAAGTAATGCAGGGCACCACAAATCCAAGGAGAGGTTCGTGAGAGAAGGCCCAACCCTACTAGAACTGAAGGCCCTAAGACCTCAGCATCAGACCTTAATGTTGATGCCGATCCGCCCCCAGCACTGATGCCGGGCCGCGACAGTACCGGCCCAAGGCCGATGCCAGTGTCGGACCGAGCACTGATGTCGGAGCCTAACTGGAGACCCAGCCAGGCTAAGGCTGCCCCAGCTCACCAGGACACCTAGGGATGATGCTGACACTTAGCCAGACTCTGATGACCAAGTGAAGGGCCGAGCCAGCCAAGGGCCCAAAGCCGAACCCGATACAGGCCCAGGGCCGACGCTAGGGCACGTACGAGACGCGACTTGGGCCGAGCAAAAAATCTACACGTGCCTTTCAAGAATCCTTCAGCCACAAGGATTCCCTATACGACCAGGACAAACCTCCACAAATCCCAGTCTAATTCAGAGTAGGACTCGTGGAGAACAAGGAATCTTTGTCCGACCAGGACACCTAATCTGGCCGGGGCACGGACATGGCGCCACCATGGTTTTCAGCCGGTTTAGGGTTTTGCCATTCTAAGACAATTTCTCAGTTTTAGTAGGATTGTTTTTTCCTTTTCAGTAGTTTTGTTTAGGATTCTTGAGTTGTTTATTATTCTTAGAATTAGTTTCTAAGTAGGAATAGGAGAATCTCTAGGCCGATCCTTGTGCTATAAAAGGGGCCTTCGGCCCTCATTGTAAACACAACTCAGATTTTATACAACTTCAATTCAGAACTTTTGTTCTTGTTTTCTTGAAACTTTTGCTCGTTGTTGCTTAGCTTAAGGTTGGTTTATCGTGACTCGAGGTACACACCCTCGACTACGTGACACCATTCGACTTGGACACTTCGGGTTCCTAGTTATATACAACCAGTGGGTCCAAGTACTCTCCGCCGACACTAGGTCGACTCGTTGTTCCTGATCACTCAACTTAAGGTGTTAGGGTCGCTGCCCACGGCTACAGACGGTTCACATCAAGATGTATCTAGATTTAACGTCATGAAGACGATAGTTGAAATGGAAGGACCCAAAATGCAAAGTGGTCAAAGTAGGAGGGGTAAAAAGAGCGATTTATAGTATAGGGAGCTATTTGTTAAGTTGGCAAAGTAGAGGGGGTCAAAGTGCTATTTTCCCTTCTAATCTTAAAATATACAATGGTAGATCTCCAAGTTCTTTTTGCCACATAAGCTAAAGCTCTAACCACAATTTTCCACCTCATTAACATATTTTATATAAGCTTACCAAAAAAAACATATTTTATATAAAAAATACATTTTTTATCATCCTAATAAATGCACTCACATTAATATGTTTATGAGTTATGAAATTGGTCAAATACTTAAGTGGTCACCTAAGTATGATTATTGTATCATTGTAGTCACTTAAGTTTAAACTAGGTCAACTCAGTAACTTAAGTTCATAGATTAGGTCAACTCAATCACATTGACCATTTCATGATAATGTATGTTAAAAATGACACGGCAAGGTTCCATGTCATCATAAAATATTATTTATATTCTAATTTCAACCAAATCAAGTTCTAAGTGTCGGTGGATGAACGCCAAAAAGAAGATAAAAGAGTTTTCAAAAAAAATTATATATTTATTGCGTTAATAAATAGCCTTATACTTTATAACAAAGATAAGTTTTATTGTGTTAATATGATTAAGGTTTCGATGGAGCTGTATACTTTATATTTCATTATAGGTCAAATACATTAGTGGTCACCTAACTTGTTTCATTGCAGTCACTTAAGTTTAAATTGGGTCAGCTCAGTAACTTAAGTTTGAAGATCATGTCAGCTTAGTCACTTTAATCAATTTTTTTATAATTTCTGTTAAAAATGACATGTTAAGGTGTCATGTTATCAAAAAATATTATTTAGCATTCTAATTTCAATCGGACCACTTATTCGGGTTCTTATTAAAAATTAATTTAACTATGTTAACCCAACTCAATTTAGCTCTAAGTCTTTCATAAATATGACATTTTTATTATAAAAATTTTCCATTCTATATATTATTTTATGTTCTTAATATTTTTTAATTAATTATAACTAACTCTATAATCACATGTAAGACGCACATTAGATGAGAATATTTTTGACAACATGTCAAGGGACGGGTTAGACTTTTTTTAAACATAAAGCGGGTTTGACTTCCTTCATAAAATTTTGAATATTTTGGACATAATTATGTCAAAAATATAATAATATGCATATCATGGAGTCAATAGATCAAAATGACTCATGTCTATTAGGTCACACGCTAATTGTGTCAAATGTATTAAGTATAATGTGGGTTCATCACATCATGAGCTACACATGTTATATGTCATTTAATTTTAGTTTAACAATAAACATTGGATAAATTAGGTAAGAAGGAGAAGCCAACTTTTTACAATCTTAAATTTTTATGTATGTTCCTAATTTAGATCCAATATTGTGAATAACTAATAGGTGGTTTATTAGTTGTCGTTAATTAACATTTTATAAAATTGATTTCTCAAATTTGTTAGTATATATGACATACGAGATAATTATGTTGATAAAATCATAAATTCAAAATTTTAAATAAGTATATTAAGTGATTATAATCTAGAAATCATGAAGCTTACATTCTTTTTATTTTACACTTAACTTCGTTAAACTTCAAATAAGTCATACAAATGAATAAAAATAAATCAAAGATTTTACAGTTTTAGAACTCATATTCTTATTGTTACTATTTAAATTAAGACAAACAACATAAAAAAATTACATATATCTGGCCAACCGGCCAGGTAAAAAAATCTTGTTAATTAATTATGGTAATTCGTTAACTAGTTATCATCAGAAAAACCTGTTACCTAGTTTATATAACTAATTATCAGTAAAAAAAAACGACCCTTGGGATCCAGCCCCAAATAAGATCGTCTTCTCCACCATCTAGATTCGGCGGCTTCATGCCCACCACCTAAAGAACCATGTGATTCAGTAGATATTGGCGGAGGAGGTCCCGGTTCCATCCGCCGCTCTCGTCAGTGGCATCGGCCACAAGCCGATCTTCTTCTATCGTATCGAGCTCCTGCGTAACCTCATTAGATAATATAACTCCACTATCAAGCCAAGAGTCATACCAGAAAGAGGTTGAAGTTCCATCTCAAACACTATTTTGACAAGCCCTTCTTAGAGTCGGCCAGGCGTTCCTAACTCCGCGCCAGAGAGCAGATCCCAAGTCTTGCGCCTAATAGAGAGTTCGCCGTCAATTTCCTTGAGGTATTTGGTCGTCAGAACACGAACACGAACCAAAGCTTTTCTAGGTATTTCAGGATTTGCCACCCAAGTTTAAGCATGAACGCATCATTCAGCTCCTTCGCTTTCCTAAGTCCAAGTCCTCCCATCAATTTAGGCCTCAAATAACATCCCAAGAGATTAAGTGGACTTTCCTTTCATCTTTGGACCCACCCCAAACAAAGATTCTAATCCGAGAGTCAATTGAGTTCAAAATAGAAGCGAGAAGAGTAGAAGTCTGCATCGCATAGGTAGGGATGACATTAAGCACCGAGGTAGCAAGCGTGACTCTTCCCGCGAGCGACAAAGAGTTACGCTTCCAACCATCGAGGTTTTTGTCAATTCTCTCAATAATATATTCATAGGTACTCTTGTTAATACGACCATGAAGAACCGGGACACCCAAGTTACGTCCAAGGTCCGTCGTTTCAGCAATTCCCAGAGAGCTACAAGTACGTCGACACATTTGGCTAGTAGTATTCCTTGAAAAATGCACACGATATTTTTCAAGGCTAACCATTTGGCCGGAAGCTTGAAAAAAGGTATAAAGGCAGCTGGAGATGACGTGACATTGGCCTGGGTTAACTTCCCCAAACAGAACAAGATCATCTGGAAAGAAGAGGTGAGAGAGCCCGAGACCCACTACAAAAAAAAACGTTCTTTAGTGTCGGTTGAAACGTAGGAACTTAGCGTCGGTCGATCTAACGACCGACGCCAAAAAAAATAACGCGTTTTAGCGTCGGTCAAACGTCAACCGACGCTAAATTGGGTAGTTATGAACCCTAAACGCCGGATCTCCCACTCATTCTTCTCTCTCACTTTCCCTATCTTCTTCTTCGAACCCTAAACGTCGGACCGCCGCCGCTCCATCTCTTCCAAACCGGCAGCCGCTCCATCTCTTCCAAAGCCGCCACCGCTCCATCTCTTCCAAAGCCGCCGCCGCTCCATCTCATCCAAAGCCGCCGCCGCTCCATCTCTTCCACCGATCCCAGCCCCTTCGCCGTTGTTCATCTTCGATTCACCCTCATCTCGCTCAAATCTGGTCAGCCGCCGTCATCTCTTCCTAAACCTAAGGTACTTCGATTTATGGATTTAGGGTTTTTGCTTTCCTCCTCACAGGGTTTTTGTTGTATCTGCAGAAGAAGAAGAAGAAGAAGAAGAAGAAGAGGGAAGAAGAAGAAGCAGCTGCATCTGAAGAAGACGGAGGGAAGAAGAAGAAGCAACTACATCTGTAGTTGTTTTCTTTTTTGTAATTTTCAGCGTATTTAGCGTCGGTCGGTCAGTGCCTTAGCGTCGGTCGATCGAAAACCGACGCTAAAGTTTAACATCACCACATCTGGCGTCGGTTCGGTCGACCGACGTTATTCAAATTACCGACGCCATAACGCGCGTCTGACCGACGCTAAACCACTTTTTTTTTTGTAGTGACTGTCCTTGGAAAGCCGAATAGGCTGCCAGGAACCACAATTAACAGCCTTGGAAATTAAAACACTAAGATGCTCAATACAGAGCATAAAAAGGAAGGGAGAAAAAGGTCATCCCTGTCAAAGTCCGCGTCCTGGTTTGAAGGTTAGGGTGAGCTCGCCATTCCAAAGCACTTGAGTTGAAGTCGAGGAGATGCATCAACCGATGAGCTTGATCAGGTTCTCAGGCAAGTTCGCACGGTTGAGAGTGTCCATGATGAAGCTCCATTCGAGATGATCAAATGCTTTAGCCAAATCAAGTTTAATCGTTATCCAGTCCTTCTTTCCCGTGCGGTATTGCATAGAGTGAATCACTTCCTGAAGGATGAATCATGATGTTAATTAGTTAGATAACATGTTAACAAAAAATATTGTTAAAATTGATCATGAAAATTCGTTAACTAGTTATCTGCAAAATAACCTGTGAAACTAGTGTAGATAACTAGTTATCATTTAAAAATCATGTTAACTAGTTATCCGTAAAAACGAAAAAACACTGTCAACTAGTTATCAACAAAAAAGGGGTTAACTAGTTAACATGCCTTCGTCGAAAAAGTCGTTGGAGTTTGACCTGCCTTCAAAAAATTCACCGAAGTCTCGCGGAAAAGTCACCGGAGACAGTGGTTGGTCGCCGAAAAAGTCGATGGAGCGTGGTTGTCGATAACTTGAGACATATTAAGTACTTCAAATAAAACAAAAATTAAATTGGGTATGAAATGTCCTAAATACTCCTAACTATCTATATCATTGGATCGGTCAAAAAGTAAAAAAGATGGCCAAAGAATGATCTAATGGCTAGGAAAAGTTTGAAACAAAATCCAACCCTTGGGAAAGGATTGGATGTCGTTCAAGTAACGAATATTTTAATGAAATAACTTAATTATTAAAATGATTATGGGTAATTAGCATTAAGAGACCCATTTGTTTAAGATTTGTACAAAACCATCTCATTCGTATGAAAAAAACTGACCAGTCTCATACGTTAAAGAATCATACCAAATCATCCCATTCAACCACTTTTTTGGCTGAATCGTATTGTCAGCATGTCGAGTCAGCAACAAAAGTACAAGTGGAAGGTCCAACTCAGCGCTACTAACCTAGTCGGTTATGAATTGAACCTTACCCAAACCTAATCGACTTTTAGTACGATTTTAGGGGATTTGGCTTGGCTTGGGTAGGTTTAATACATGATCGATTAGGTTAATAGACCTGAGTTGAACCTTCCACGTGTACTTTTTTGGCTGACTCGACATGCTCTGAAAAAGTGGTTAAAAAAATAATTTTGTACGATTTTTAAATGTATGAGATTGTTTTTTTTTTCATACAAATGAGACGATTTTGTGTAACACCCAAACGAATGAGACTACTAAGGCTAATTACGAGGTTAAGAAACAACATTTTAAACATTTTGTTGTAGTGTATGGCGATGTCCGCTAACTTTGTAAAGTGAAGGGGTCAAAAGTGCACTTTTCCATTTCTTCTCTTCTTTTTCAGCGCGGGACGACCGACGACTTTCTTGGACCTTCTAGTTCTCTGGCCTGTTCACCGATTCATATCGTCCTTGGTCCTCTTTCAACTACTTGTTATTACTCATCCTCCTTCAACCTCTCCTCCATCAATATTGGTTTCTTCTGTCGCTTTCGTAAGTTTCTTTGACTTCTCTCTCATGGGAGGCCGTAGTTCGAAGAACGGGAAATCACCATCGGTTCTCAATTCCGAAGGAAATTTTCAGCAGAACGGCCGTCATCGAAACTATAACTACAATCAGGCTATCGGCCCCGGGGAATACAGCGCCGGCGTTTCAGTTCACAAGCTAAATGGCTCAAGTACGGCTAAGCAGACGGAGCTCGCTGACAAGCAACGGCGAATGGATCAGCCCGAGAAGGAGTCATTTCCACAGTCTGGCTCTGTTGCAAATGCTAATAAGTCGGGCGCTGAGTTTTACGACGGGATTCCACTTTACTCTTCTTCTGCACGGTCTAGGCAGGGAGCTGTTTCCAAGGTAAGTTTCCGGGCTAAGCAGACGGAGCTCGCTGACAAGCAACGGCGAATGGATCAGCCCGAGAAGGAGTCATTTCCACAGTCTGGCTCTGTTGCAAATGCTAATAAGTCGGGCGCTGAGTTTTCCGACGGGATTCCACTTTACTCTTCTTCTGCACGGTCTAGGCAGGGAGCTGTTTCCAAGGTAAGTTTCCGGTCCAGGTAGCTTTTGTATTTCTTATGTAACTTGGCACAATCGGATTAGGTGCATCAACAGTGATGAGATCATATATTGTCAAACGTACGGGATAAACGGGTCGGGCTGGACAGGCAGGCACATCGAGTTGGGATTTATCGAGTCGTTAATTCATCTTATATCACAGTTTCTAAGACTGGAGTAGCTTTAAAATATTATTTTTGATGGATTGAAATAAATTGGTTGAATTGAGTAGGTTGAGTCGGGTCAGTTTTTTCACGGTCGATAGAGAAACGATGCTAAATGGAGAAACGGAAGTGCTTGTAGGTTTCAGAGGTCAGTTCACGTTTGGGTAGAGCTGGTTCTGTTGGGCTGGGAAAAGCAGTGGATGTATTGGACACTCTTGGGAGTAGCATGACGAATTTGAACCGTAATGGTGGATTCGCGTCTTCCGTGACCACGAAAGGGAATGAGCTTGGAATCTTAGCTCTGGAGGTGGCAAACACTATTGTGAAGGGTTACAATCTTATGCAATCCCTTTCCAAAAAAATATTAGACGGTTAAAAGAAGGGGTGCTTACATCAGAAGGAATACAAAATTTAGTGTCAAATGACACGGATGAACTCTTGAGAATTGTTGCAGCTGACAAAAGGTTGTTGTTACTACATATTGAAAGCAAAGCATTAGATTGTTTTCATTTGATTAACTCTGGCTATAACTCGATTTGTCTTTATGTTTGCAATTGGAGGGTCATAGTTGGCTTATGATTGCAGAGATGAGTTCAAGATCTTCTCAAATGAAGTATTCCGTTTTGGGAACCACAGTAAAGATCCTCAGTGGCATAACTTGGATCGTTATTTTGAGAAGTAATGAGTTCTCATTTGGCTACTTGGTTTACTATCTTCAAGTTCATATCACATGTTTGTTGATGTTATTTAATTTTTATTCTAGAGTTAGCAAAGAGTTTGCTCCTCAAAGGCAGTCAAAAGAAGAGGCAGAATCAGTAATGGAGGTTTTGATGATTTTGGTTCAGAATACAGCAGTAAGTAATGGACCACCTTTTTCTATTTCTGCTTCCAGTGATATTGTGTAGTACCTTGGCTGGTGATTGACCTAGATGCTTTGCTATAGTAGGATAGTTATGTCGGAGACTGTTGTTCTCTACTGTAACATACCTATATCTACATGGAACAATCTTCTATTTCCATTACCGTTATTGAGATTCTACCAATAACGAAGAACCATTTGATTGTGGGACAACTGTTAAATGATTTTCGTCCTTAGAGAAACATGACAATGGTGTTTTCCAGGAATTATACCAAGAGCTGCAAGTGCTTGACAAAATTGACCATGAGTATCAGCATAAACATATTGAGGATGCCATTTCAGGAAAAGGTCGGAAAGGTAATTCCTGAAAAGAGATTTATATGATTCTGAGCACTGCTATCAGGGTAGCAAGTTCGATATTATTTAACTTGAGCAGTGAACATGGGTATTAGTTTTGGAAATTCCTGGCAGATATATCAAAACTATGCCAAAATATTACAGAAACATACCAGTTATTTTCCTGCTGCTGGACATATATTTGGTTGTGGATATGTGAGTTTATACATTGTAGGGTTTTCTTCATGATTGGATGTGGATTCCTGTAATCAGATGATGAACCCATTAGTAAAAGAAAAACACTGTCCTGATGAATCGTTGACCTCCTCTGCTTCAGTCAAACATTTGCTCACGGGAATCGTAATATCCTATGCACATTGTTGTATATGTTTCTCCAACAATGTGGATGAAAACATCACCATACCTATGGCATCCTTCAGTTAACATCACCCATCTAAAAATACATCAGTGTATATGCTTCCAGATATCTATCGTTCTGTTTGTGCTGATTACTCAATGTTTACATCACATAAAAAAGGACTAATGACTGTGACTACTGAATTATAATCTCTTCTTTGTCTAATTTTGAATGCAGGAAAAGGCGTAGCAGTCTTAAGGGCAGAATTGAAAAGCCAAAAGAAGGAAGTACGGAACTTGAAGAAAAAATCACTTTGGTCCAGAAGTGTAGAAGAGGTGGCACCTAATTACTGTTGCTTTCTTTACTTACCTTGTTCTGATTCTTCCTTTCCTTTCTTTTCCTCTTTCTATTGTTTAGATTTTTTGTTTTAAGTATAAAGAAACACATATTTGGCCTTGAATGTTGGAGCTTATATATTTAAGTGACTAATTTCCAATTGTCTCACAGGTGATGGGGAAGCTTGTAGATATTGTCCGTTTTTTGCTCTTGGAGATCAATGAAACGTTTGGCAGAGAGGGTATGCTTAATTTTCAGATTTTCATTAAGATGGATTTAGAAGATTGTGAGATGATGATACCCTGTTGTGTTATTGATCGGAATAATGCTCTTATAAATAGGAGAAAGAATACATTGTGTAGTTAAGAATTCTACAAGGATTCTTCCTACTTAATAGCTAACTCTAAAGTTATCTACACATCTAATACTTACAATAATTATACGAACTACAGTAAGTGTGGGACTTAAAATAATTTAATCTCCTAGCATGTTGGAACCTGGGACCCTGCCCTGTTTGCTTTGATGTTTAGTTATCTTTTCTTCACATTGCGTTTTCATAGGCATTCATTAGCGATGTCTTAACTTTCCTTATACACAAAGAATTTCTGAATGTAGGAAGAGGTAACTAAGTTTCTTGGTTTTTTACTTACCAGTTCTGCAGTCCTATCAGTTTCTTGGACCTTAACATCGTCCAACAGCTATTGATCTTGTAAACCTCGTTTACGGCCTTAAGTTTTGTTATCTCAGTCTCCTGCTAACTGTCATGATACTAAGTTGGTCAGTTGTAGCTCATCTCATATTGTCGATGCTGTATCCTTGTGTAGTTTCCGAAGGATGAAGGCCCATCAGTTACCATCAGAGTTTTTTGGAGCTGGATCTTCAGTCTTCAGTCTTACTCTCTTCCTCTCCCTAGTTTTGTCCCACTTTCATGAAAAAACTGAATATCTCACTTGATATTAACAACATAGCCCTTATTGTTTCTCCTGTATGTCTCCTGAAAAAACATAATCACCCGAAGTTTGAAATTCGGAATTTTCTCTTTTTGAGTGTTTCTGCTTCTATCTGTTTTATTTATTGTGTATTTTGATACCAAAATTGCAACGGGGACTAGTACGAAAGATCAACTTCATGCCCTTTTAAGAACATGTTGTCGACTGCTTACCACAAATGTTCAATGGCATATGGAAATATAATTTCTCATATATGGGATTTTCTGTTGTCTTTCGATTCATATAAATATTAACTAAGTGCATATTTTTTTCAGAATGATTGCATTCTTTCTCCATTTAATTTCTTCTAGTCTGCTTGCATATCCTAACATGTCTATATGCATCATGCAGATAACAGCGCAGTCATCAATGAATCTTTGAGCAGTCAGAAAAGGCTGGGACCTGTCGGGCTGTCCTTACATTATGCGAACATGGTTTTACAAATTGATGATATCGTAAGCATTTACTTTCTGTATTTCACATGAAACGTTGTGTTTCTTCTTACATTCATAAAGTACGGTGTCGTGTAGACAGGCAATTTCTATGGTGACAACACCATTTTTGTTGTCACCATGACAACACTAAAATCGGTACCTAAAATCAATAAATTAAGTACTTACTATGAAAAATTGGTACGTGTCAATTCAAATCAGGTACCTACTATGAAAAAATTGGTACCTAAATTTAACAAATCAAGTACCTATTATGAAAAATGGTACTTGCAAATTCAAATCATGTACCTATTATGAAAAATCGGTACCAAAATTAACAAAATTGGTATCTTTATAGTGTTGTTAGGATGACAACAAAACCCTAATAGATCCGGAATACTATACAGGAAGGGAATAACATTCTCTAATTCGATCAAAGGAAAAATAAAGAGGGGTGGGGAGCACGCACTTCATAATAATAAGATGGTATTACTCAGAATGGACAAGTTTGTTTTTGTGGTGAATTTCTTCATGTCTGACAGATTAAATTGTTTTTGGGGTTTGTATTGTAGATGGTCACTGGTTTTCCGAATATCTTTCTGCTTTTATATTTGAGTTTTATTGTAGCATTTTAGGATATCTCATTTAGAAGAGTACTTGTTACATTTATTATTATGTCATCAAATTGGAACAGAGACCGTGGTCGCATAGAGCTACAGTAAGATTTCTTCCATATGCTGTTGCAGGTGGCACAATCAAGTAACTTGCCTCCAAACGCGAGAAATGGATTGTACCAGAGTCTGCCACCAAGTATGAAGTTGGCATTCCGGTCTAGATTACAGTCGTTTGAAGTGAAAGAAGAGGTAGATTATATCTTTATTTAGAGGCCGTTAGAACTTAGAAGTTAAAACAAATAGGATATTTCCTGGTTTCAATTTCCTTTCTTCATTTCACATCCGCAAGTAAATTCGGATTAGAAAACAGAGGGAAATTGATTTATTAGACATGGTTTTTTTTGTTTTTATACCTGTTACCACCGTTGTACACATTACATTGTTTGTTTAGTTTGAGTGACTGAGATTGGTGTCCGCAGCTTAGCGTCACGGAGATCAAAGATGAGATGGAGAAGACTCTAGGGTGGCTTGTTCCAATGTCCACTAACACAGCCAAGTAATAAAAGTGCACATCTATATTAAAAATGCAGTGTTGTTGTGTTCTCGTCATCTGCATCTTCCAGCTGCTTTACATCAGTAGACTCACACTCACTATGCTTTTTTGTTTTGATCCTTTTGATGCATAAACTAAAACAGAGATCATCATGGTTTTGGTTGGGTTGGAGAATGGGCAAATACAGGGTGAGTTGTTGTACTTCTTTTCATTATAATTTTCGATTTGATCATTTGGAACTGAACATAACATTCATTATTGTGTTTGGATGTGGGCAGGCCAGACGGGAGCCGCAGGTCTACAGCTGGGAATGTGGACTTCATTAGGATTGAGTCTCTCCATCACGCAGACAAGGAGAAAACAGAAGCCTACATTCTTCAACTCCTATTGTGGTTACATCATCTAGTCAGGAAGTCGAGCATTACCCATAATGGGAACGAGAGTAATGATTTAAAAGGAAAGCCAACGACGCCACCATCATCTGACCAGAAGCTGTCTGATGCAGAGTCTGTTGTTACCACCATTGAAGAGCAGAATCTTGTCGAATATGCAAATGGTGGGAGCCTGGAAACAAAGGAGGATATAGTTGCACAGGAAAACGACGGAGGGTCTGTCGGGAGAAAGCATGAGCAAGTAAGGGAGAAGAATGGAGTTTTTTCTGGGCTATGTGATTCTGAGATCACAGTATCAGATTTAACAAAGACAAAACTAGACAACATTGTACAAAGCAGCAACTTGGGGAGAGAGTGAGTGTGTTTGTTCCATGGTGTATGTCTATATCTTGAGCCTCATCACCTAAGATTTATCCGTTCTTCTTTTTAATGGTAGGAAGATAGCAAATTAGTGAATTTTTATATAATTTTTTGTGAATAAAAATGTGGTTTATATAAAAAATGATATTTTTTCATCTACTACCAAACTTATACTCACAATTTCAAGGATGAGAGTATTGTGGTTTACTAACTAAGGTAGACAAATTAATGTATAGTTATATTAAACATTAAATCACACATCACTCGTCAACATTTTATTGTACAAATTGAAGCACGTTTCACTTTTAATTATTTTGCACCCTCATTTCCCCCTTGATTGTCTTCTTTCTCATTAGGGTAATCGAAGACATTGCACCTTAACTCATTGTTTCCTTTCTCCGAGCTTTTTGTAGACTGAGAGCGATCTCAATCCTAGTTGGGTTCATGTCGCTTGCCTGATGACCATAATGCATTATTCTTTTTCAAGCTCTCTATTCTAGAGTATGTATTCACGCAATTCTCCTTTAGCCAAGAGCCTTTTTATTTCTTCCTTCAACTCCCGACAATCGTATGTATAGTGTCATGGTTGGTTATGGAATTCACACCACTTGGAGCGATCCCTTTTCTTTGATCTGCTCTTCATAGCTTTCAGCCAACATATGCCATATTTCTTTTTTATCATAAGCACCAACATCTTTCGCTTTGGTTCGATCAACCTAATATATATTTGGATGTTGGTACCTTGGCGTCAGCGTTTTGCCTCTCTCTTCCTAATTGACTGTCTCATCTATCCTCTTTTCTTGGGTTCTACTAGTTTGAACGCCCTTGTTTGGAATCTTCAACTTTCGCGTCGTCCGACAAAACCTACAAATCGCCCTTCAATGTACCCAAACTTTCTTCTACTTCAATGCACTTCTGTATTCTTGATTCTAGATCAGAGTGAAACCTCAGCTTTACCCAAGAGATGGATTTTACCAAATCGGCGTTTGTGGTGGTCGACTTGATGTATTGAATCGCCATTTCCAATGTCACATACGGCATGAACATCATCACTTTGGACCACTTGTCGTAATATTCCCTTAGTGACTCCTTCCTCCCCTGCTTAGGTTTCAAAAGATGGACATGTTTTCCTTCATATCCCTTTGGCCGACAAACTTGGTTAGGAAAGTCATCTCAATTCTTATTTACCCCCTTTGGGAGCGCCTTGTACCCTTCATCTTCCTCAAAAGGTCTCTAAGAACACCCTACAGTAAGTGGCATATCGTCACTTTATACATTTGCATGGAAATTGTGAATGGTTCTCGGTGATCGTATGTTCTACTTATCCCCTATAGACATCCATGAGGGGTGGGGTAAAGTTGCTTAGGAGTTCTTCAACCAGAAGCACCCTGGTTAGGGATGGCACAAGGAAAACTTCCACTCACCTGCCTGGTGTGGAGGGAGGAAAAGTCTAACCATCTCCTCAACGCTTACCATCTCCTGTGAGGGAACGCACACATGTGAACCCCTCTTAGAGCTCTCTTAGGCACAAAGTTCTTGGATCAGGGTTACCATACTATCATTTTACTTCAGGAACACCGCGACCTATTTTCGCCAAGTCTTGAGTAACCTGCATGGGTCAATTGAAGATGACACCATATGGGTAAGCGCTCTGCTAGTTGGACAGGGTTGAGCGTTTCCCATAACAAAAATAGGTTGCTTCATCCTTACCCTTCGGTGGCGCTCTGACCCATTGTCTTCATCATTCCACCCATTCTTAGACCTTGGGGTATCCAAGTTAGGCATGGGGTGTAGGCCTACTATCAACAGTTGCATGGAAGGCATTTGCTGCTCGGTGGCTCCACTCGCTGCTGGATTCCCTATCTTGCTAGTGGGCGTAACCTTTATTTCGTGTTCGTTGAGTGATTTATTTATGCAACTAAATGCGCTTAGCCCCCTATTCGACGAGCCAATTGTTCCGCCCAGTTGGGTTGGTCGGTTTAATAAGAGATTCGATATTGAGGATCTGTTGGTTAAATGAGAGTGGGATGTCTTGCCTGTCCAAAGCTCCTAGGGGTCGTCATGTGATCCCTCACAATGCATATCAGAGAGCAGTAGTAAGCGTTATATAATATGAGGGAGATAGTCGTATTTAATGAATGTGAGATATAGAATTACCGAGGAGCACTTTGTGGACGCACTGTAGAGTTTTAAGCATGCCACCAAGAGGGTGTACATAGCTTAAGGCGTCTATTATCAAGTATTCGATCATGTCCCAACAATATTGCGATCAGATCATTATTTATAGGCACTCAAGAACTAGGCCAGGTCGCCATATGTCATCAATGAATTAGTGACCCAATTGTGAAGTGATCCTGATCGTCCAACTATGAAAGAGTAAAATCACCCTGAACTCCAACCGTAAGCATACGACGTACGACCGCGACTTAGTCTGAGCTGCTAAATTTGAAGTGTTGAGCTCAGCCGTAAGCATACGACGTACGACCGTGACTTGGTCTGAGCTGCTAAATTTGAAGTGTTGAGCTCAACCAGAGCGTTCGAACCAAAAACTAGGTTAGGGCTCATGAAGCCAGAATTTTCACAAATGAAAACTAGAATCTACTTATAGCCATATTTGAGGGCCTATCTACTGATTTTTCCTAGCAGATCGGCTAGTCAATTCAAATATCCAGTTCAGTTTAACAGCAAGACAAACAAGTTTTGCCGACCTTTTTTTTTTTTTTTTTTTTTTTTGTCGAGCACTCCCACGAAAGAGAGGGCCAAGAACGCCTAGGTTGGGGGTGGGGGTGGTCGGGGTTGAGCAAATGGGCAAATGGAAGGTCAAATCGGTAGAGGGTTGAAATAACAAACTCGGGATATACAGACTGAAGCCAACATAGAAATATATTGAGAAATTAGCCATTCAAATGTCTCATTTTTCTAGGTTTTATCTCATAAAACTGGAAAAGAAAAGAAAAATCACAACGAAATGTACCTTACTAGAGTACCAATTGTTATACTTAGTAGCAGATGGAATCTTTACCAATGGAACTGAAGGAAACCCTAGGGCTCTTGGTTGACCCAAAGTTAAACTTTAAATCGGAATTCGCTTCTGGTAGAAGAGGACTGCCGCTGCTGCTGCTAGTTGACGGGAAAGAAAAAACAAGAGCGGGGGAGTCCTTGTTTGATCCGAAACTGTACGTCGGTATTGACAGTCCAGCATCAGATTTGGGCTGGTGCAGACCGTTGGCATAGGAACATGGCATGGACGGCGTTGGTGGCTCGGAGGACATTCCACTTGATGCAGGAATTTGGAAAGTAAACCCAGTGCTGCTGCTAACTGAAGCAGCTGCCCACTTCTGGTTACGCTTTGCAATGGATATAGAGGGTAAAACTGGTTTCGTCCCAGTCGAATGGGTTGGAGGCTTCTTATTCCGTAGATTAACCTCTGAGCCAGCAACATCCTGCACCATGGTCAAGATCATCAACAGCATTGCAAAACAGAGAATTTAATTATGTGTAAGAAGAACAAGCCTAGAAACTTTACTAACTAGTTTGCTTAACGACAGTAGACGAAAAGTATAAGAAGAAAATTTGTACTTACGACAGAACCATTCTAAAAACAGCAAAAAATGCAACAACTTATCTCCTGTCCCTAAACCCACATGAACTACACTTGCTCTTCAACATGAGCTGCTTGACATAATCTAAGAAGGGTGGGCTACTGAGCAAGTTTAACCCCAGTTGTAGACTACGGTTAGGTGAGTTTACAAACTTGTAGACCATGTATTTATATTCCACTACAAGATCGACTTGAAGACAGCATACAAAATATCATAGATCTCATTTAAGGATCAAATTCAGAATTCAATAAATACCTCGTTTGGTTTAGTGACTTCAAACTCCTTATTGTGTCTGAAATCCAGTGAAGGTCTAGGTTCAGCAGCCTGGGGTACGGCATTACTGCCAGTTGTTAAGCTAGAGGTATGAGATTTACTGTTCAGATCAGTAGCTTTATTGCCAGACTCCGGAGGATCTCTTAAAAGAGACTTCCCTCTATCTTCACCCCAATGTACAGATTTCTTTTGATGAACTTGGTTTGATTTTCCAGATGAATCAAGAATCCCAAACTGAGGCAAGCTATTATACTCAAATGACATCAAGTTTGTTGTGTTAGAATATTCGGGATTCTTCCATGAAGTAGCCATCTTTAACTCGGCAGACTTTTCTTTTGGAGTTGCTGGGTTTCTGTCCAGATGTTCCAATATCTTTCGAGCTATCTGGCTAGAATGTGAAGGAACAGTTGTAACAGTGACTTCAGAGTAAGGCATTCCTCCATTCTTCGAATCCTTCTTCCAGGCAGAAAATAGCCCTTCAGAATCATCGACGTTTTCAACCTTTGGGCTATCCATGGATTGATTTAAAAATGGAGATCGTCTGGCTGAAAAATCTATAGCTTCCTGCCGTCGTGTTCTTCGGATAGGTCCTACAGATCCTTCACCAGTACCCAACTTCTTCCCCCTTGAACTGAACTAAAAGCCAAAATGAACAATTACAATAATTTAGGCAATGACTAACATTCTCAGACTCGTCTTAATCACCAGAAATAAAAAAATAAAAAGATAAATTTTTAAAACACTCATCATGCATGGACAAGGCAGAGTAGCCAAACACATACCTTAACAATCATGGATTCTATTAAGGGCAGACTGTGAAATTACACAGTAGAGCGTAAGGCAGTCAAACTATGACAATAACAAATATATGGGAACCAAGAACCTTAATGCCTAGTTTAATGTGGAGATATAAAGGGCTAGTAATAACTTTTGAAGAGACAAGTGTGGTAACCAAATTATGGTAATGATTTACTTCCGTTTAAAAAATGTGGTAGTTTGAAAATGTACCTGTCCATAAGTGGATGGTTGAGAATGCTGGAACGGAACTGACAGCATGTTCGGAGGCTTATTATTATTCCCTTTCAACTGAAGCAACTGGTGATATTTAGAAAGAAGTACTCATGAATTGGCAGTAGAATCTTCTAAGTAGCATTGCCAACAAGAGTTAATTCTCAACTTCCACTAACCTTAGTCTTGGACTTTGAAGCAATAGCTCTAGAATAAGGGGTTCTATGAAAGCTTTGAAGGCCAACTCTTCCTCTTTGACTGACAGGGGTGTCATACTGGGTCTGATCCCGCACCGTCGCACCTGGCCAGCATATTGATGACCTAATAGAAGATGATGACAAGCATGGTTTAAGTGCTAGCTCATCAACACAAGATGATGGTCCGTCATCTCTTACAGGTGCATCCTCTGATCCAAACCCTGCTTCGGAAGTCCGTTTTTGCATGTAAGCTTTGGCAATTTGAACTGGTGACGCACCAACATCATCTGCAACCTGTATAATTGAACAAAACTATTAGATGGTTTTGCAAGCAATAAAAAGAGTATGGCATTTTGAGTTCACGTTTTCCGAGCAAAATATGAGCACAAGCACCAAACCAGCACAATATATGCATACCTGTCCATGCTTCACAACATTCCAATAACCCAAAATTTAAAACCGTACAGATTATCATAAGAGCATATCCAAGTGGATATACCCATTTCCCTCTGTACAAAATTGAGCTACTGATGCATGATATAAACATCTCATAACTTCAAGTGCCAGATTCAATTCGACTACCATAAATAACCTACTCACTGTCGACTAGACAATAGGAGTTGAGCTTCCCCAAGTTACCTTGCTGGTATCATCACACTTTCCTTCATAAGACTTTCTTGAATTATCAGCCCAAGGGGTAGGGTTGACAACAGTCTGTGTAATTGAACTCGGATACGTCTTCTCCATATCTGAAGTACCCCAAACACTTTGGCGTAAAATTTCCTGCTTTTCTTGACTGTGCCTTTGAGAATCTCTAAGGAAAGTAGAACCCCCATCACCACACTCAAATATTCCAAAATGCTGCTTCTCTTGCTCCTTGTTGGGAGAAGTAGCAGCTCTCGAATGAATTACCCCAATAAGCCTGTTGACTTCATCCCTGCATAGAAATGAAGACCTCACCTTAATATCCATAACCATACGGCATTATCATTATGTAATGATATAGACATGACTGTGTAGGGAAGTTTCACCAGGGTTTAAGATGGAAAAAAACTTTTACCTAGAGAATTTTTTATTCCGCAGAAGCTGCTCAATTTCGGACAGACCATCATGATCAGATATATCAACCTCATGCTGTTCTCCAAGTCTGTCAACCTTCGGCGAAGAATTTATTTCATTAGTGCCTTCATTGGCACCACCGACTTGAATCAATCCCGGAACCATATGCTGCAAGAACAGGACAACCACTAAATTAATCGTTGCAAAACATCAAAGCTAAAAGCATACAACAATCTAAATCACTTACATTGAATGAAAAACTTCGATCATCTCTTCTATCATTTTCCCCTTCCGTCTTATTGCCGGAATCACCTATTACAATGGCTTTAAAACACAAAAATATTCCATAAAAGTTTTCGCAGGCCATAGGCAAAGGAGAAAACCCTAATTAAAGAGAAAAGCAATAGAAAAACAGATAAACATTGAAAACTAGGGTTTAACTTCGAGTAACCAACCGTGATCATCTTCTTCTTCCACTTCTTCATCTTCACCTCGTCGTTCAGAAGCCGGAAGATCAGGGACGGCATTCGATTGAGAGAAGAAGCTAGGTAAGATTAGGTTAGCGAGCCTTGACAGCCAAGGCCGCGTACGCTGAGCTAGGATCGGCTGCGGTCGAGCATAAGGCGTAGCAGAAGTAGCTCTCCTGGCCGTAAGTTTCCTAACTTTGCCGCCGGCACCTCTGCCTTCTTCTCCGACGAGGTACGGCGACGTGTAGCGGGAATAGCTGTTACTCTCCATCGAAGGAAACCTGGGGGGAGGAGGGAACTTTTTGGGATCGTTTGTCTACGCCGGAAAGGAATAGCGCGGGTTTTTACTTTTTATTTTACCTATAGCAGTCCGTAATTTAAATTATTAAATATGAAGTATACTAATAAATATGTTCTGTACTAGTAAAACGGTAACCGGTGCCAAAACCGGTTTGGTCCTACTTTATATTGCTACCGGCTCAATAGGCAAGTTTTTATGTGTTGAACCGGTCAACCCATTCGAACCAGGAGACACGGTTTCGTCTCAAGTCAATGAGCTGGGAGGCACGGTTCGTCTTGTCATTTTCCTCATCCTCTTCTTTAGGCTTCCGCCATCAAGCTCTTGAACTGGCCATTGACGAGGAGTACACAGTAAAGGAAGAGCAAGAACAACCGTTGATGAGTGTTGAAGCGAAATATGATAGAAATTTGAGGTGGAAAGAGGTGAGAACGATTTAGGGAGAAATGTTATGAAGAAACGACATTTTGGTCGGTCGGAGTAGAGAGAAGAAGAAGAAGAAGAAGAAGAAGCGGTGATTAGGATTAGTAGGTTTAGGAGTTCTCCCCTTTTTACTTATATATTAAAACTAGCTTTTGTGCCTACCGCCGTATGACGGTGTATTATTTTAGTATATTTATATATTATATGTAGGCAGCAGATCAGCGTCCAAGAGAATGTGGGTTTGGAAAGTTCCAAACCCATCTTTAACCATTAGATCTAGTTTGACCATTTGACCAATCTAATGGTCCAGATTTGTTAGGGGTATTTAAGACTTTACACAAATCATTTAATTATTATATTTAATTTAAATATTTAATTATTACTTTTATTTTAAATTTTTATATATGTTTACTGTAATTATGTTACATCGCCGGACTTCGCCGGCCACGTCGCCGGCCGTCGGTCACCTTCGCCGGCCACCGTTGCCGGCCGCTGGCCACCGTCGCCGGCGACTTTTCCGACGACTTTTCCGGACTTTTCGATGACTTTTCGACGACTTTTCCGACGACTTTTCCTGACGATTTTTTTGCGACTTTTCCGGTGAGGACAAGTTAACTAGTTAACCTGATTTTTATTATTAACTTGTTAGCATTTTTTTTAATTGATAACTAGTTAACTAGTTAAATTGGGTTTTCCGACGACTTTTCCGGCGATGACAAGTTAACTAGTTAACCTGATTTTTACTAATAACTTGTTAACATGATTTTTTTATTGATAACTAGTTAACTTGGGTTTTTACAGTTAACTAGTTAGTGAACATGTTTCCCGATGACTTTCCAGGCAACTTTTCCGGCGAGGCTTCGGAGACCGACCAAACTCCGGTGACTTTTCCGACGAGGACAAGTTAACTAGTTAACCTGATTTTTACTAATAACTTGTTAACATGATTTTTTATTGATAATTAGTTAACTAGTTAACTTGGGTTTTTACAGTTAACTAGTTAGTTAACATGTTTTCCGGTGAGGCTCCGGAGACCGACCAAACTCCGGTGACTTTTCTGACGAGGGCAAGTTAACTAGTTAACTCGTTAACTTATCGAGTTAACTAGTTAACATCATGATTTAGATAACGAGTTAACTAGTTATCCTAATCAAGTTAACTAGTTAACCTGATTTTTTACTGATAACTAGTTAACAGGTTATTAGCAGATAACTAATTAACTTGTTTAACCTCATGATTTATCGAGTTAACTAGTTAACTTATCGAGTTAACTAGTTAACATCGTGATTTAGATAACGAGTTAACTAGTTATCTAATCGAGTTAACTAGTTATCAAGTTGTTAACTAGTTATCTACTCGAGTTAACTAATTAGTTAACTAATTAACTTATCAAATTAACTAGTTATTTTATCGTATTAACTAGTTAACCAATCGAGTTAACTAGTTAACCAATCGAGTTAACATCATGATTGGATAACTAGTTAACATGGTTATTTAATTGATAACTAGTTATCAATATTAGTTAACTAATTATACAAACTAGTTAACACGTTATTGGACAATTAGTTTATATAGTTCAAATATTATTCCAACAATGTCAATAACATAAAATATAGTAACTAAAATGGTAACTTGTAATGCTAAACAATCAAATTGTATATACCTTAAAATACAATGACTAAACTGTAATTTTTACAAATTTATTTAAAATTGAATCGTCTTTTCTTGGTCCTGCTTGGGCCGCCGTCGTCGTCGGAGTGCCGCAGCAGTCCGGTTGTCCTCCGTCGATCTCGAAGCCATCGCCATCATCCGTCTCGTCTCCCGGAGTAGAGCCGCCATCAAGATTAGTGTTGCTGACCGTCGACGATCGTCTCTGGTCAACGCCAGCCGTCGCTCCGCCGCAACTGCTCGGTTGGCCTCCATTGCTCCGCCGTCCATCGTCTGTTGGTCATCGGCCGCCATTGCTAACCGCCGATCAACATCCTAAACAAACACTTCCAGCTCCCCTGCTTCCAACCTCCATCTCGAAACCAAATTGCAATCCTCGTCTTCGATTAGATCCAAATTCATCTAGTAGATCTCGATTTGAAAACCCCCTGTAACGAATCAGTCTTTGAATTGGAATGGTCCTAATCGGCGGGGGCAATGGGGTGGGAGGTGGAGGCGGCTTGCTTCTCGTCGGCGTAGAGCTGGCCGATGTAGATCGCGGAGAAGTTGTGGAGGAGAAGGACGACATTTTGGTTGGAGTGAGTTAGGGTTTTTTTTAAATACCTAAAATACCCATACTGTGTTTGAGTTTGGAATGGTCCAAACCGAAAACTCCTGGATGCAGATCCTCTCCCTTATATGTAAGGATCATCAATTTAAATATTGATAAGTTAGTGATTTTATTATAAATAAAAAATTAGTATCTAACTATATATGTAACATATTATCAATTCTATATTTTATATTAATCGTACAATCTTATAATTTCTTCCATGAATTATAAAATATTAACTTGTATTTATTTTTAGTTAGTATTATGTGTGGCAAACCTTATAATATATGATCATTTATTTTATTTTAATTAATTTTTAATTGCATACATAATTTATCGTAGGTAGTGTTTATATTTCCAATTGTATCCATTATGTTCTTTCAATTTTGAAAAATAAAAATATCTAAATAAATATGAAGTGGACTTTATGATGATATATTTTAATTGGTCAGTTGATATAAATAAATTAAGGGTTAATCACACTTTTTTAACTCGATTATAAAAATAATCTCCAAATAAGATAATACTACATTATATATTATATGATTAATCTAAAAAATCTATCTAATAAATTATTAACTCAAATTTGTTGAATTTCTCTCATAGGTATCAAATTACTCCATTTATTACTTGTTAAAAACATAACTCAAAGATAAGTCATCCAAAATGATCAATTCATCATATTAGGACCCAACCTAAAGCACATGCTCAACCCTAGCCTAACCATACCACTTATGACCAAACTTGACTATGATCAAACAACCGATTACTGTTAGCCGTATATACCGTGTATGGCATTAGTAATAATATAATATCCCTAGTTAATATTATATTATTACTAATCCGTGAGCAACAACCCTAGTTAAGTGTATAAATAGGGTTTTCTATGTAACCTAGCCGTCAAGAAACTCAATCAATACAATCGCCTCTCTTTCTCCCCGTGGAGTAGCTAACACAACGTTAGTGAACCACGTAATCTCGGTCTCTTGTTCGTCTTACTTTGTGCTATTTTTCTGTTCAATCATTGTTGTTATCATGGTATCAGAGCTTGCAGCCTACTCCGATTCTGTCAGCGTTCGATTCGATGGCAACAACTACTCTCCCTGGGAATTCTCTTTCCGAACTTTCATTAGGAAAGGCTTGATGTCGTACCTGGACGGTACTGCTGTCTTACCTTCTGCATCCTCATCAACTCTGGAAACTTCTGTTGCTGCCAAAATCGCGGATGCCAATACAGGAGCAACACCTACTGTCACGGATGTCGCGAAGCTTAAAAAGGATATCTTAGCATGGAAGATGCACAACACTAAGGTTTTATCTTATATCATCAATTCTGTCGAACCAGCTATAGCTCTCACGCTACAATCCTTCCCATTGGCTGCTTCCGTCTGGCTTCATCTTTGGAAAACCTACAATCAGGTTAATACCGCTCATTTATTTGATCTTGAGTTTGCGTTATCTAATCTCTCACAAGGAGATCTTGATGTTAATAAATATTATTTGGCGGCTAAACACCTCTGGACCGAGCTCGATCTTTTAACATCGGCAACCATGTCTAGCGAAGCTAGCCTCAAAGTCCAGCTTGAGCGACGTCGCACTCGCACTCTCCAATTTCTCATGTGTCATCGGCCTGAGTTCGAGACCATTCGATCACATGTAATTGCTGAAAACAAAACGTCAATGGATGATATTATTGGCGACTTAGTTCGGGCAGAGACTCGCTTTTGTACGCAGGCCCAACTTGATGGTATTGCTACTGGCCACACTGATGTTGCTTTTTCGGCGACTCAATCTTGACCAAAGTTTATTTCTTCGGTCTCTCAATCTTCAGCACCATCTCACATGGTTAATACTGAGATACGTTGTCTCTTTTGTCATGAGGTTGGGCACATACAACCTTTATGCAAGAAATGTAACTTATGTACCTATTGTAAAAAGGCAGGTCATATTATTAGTGAATGTCGCAAGCGGGCACGATCAAATCAATTGAAGGCTGGTTCCCAACCTCGTACAATTCCAAGTGGTTATGTAGTGACTCCCGCCGCCTCGGATGTTCAATCATCGGCGGGCTCGATTTCCTTGTCGGAGTCATCCTTAGACTCGATGGTTCAGGCTGCCCTACAACGAGTCCTACCTCATGCTCTCAACTCTGCGTTCGCCAACGTCGGTTTGACAGGTACACCCGATTGCTCTCAATGGTTCCTCAATTCAACATCTTTTAATCTTTATGTCAGGAAATTATAATCTGTTTACGTCATATACTCCTATTTCGGATCGTTATGTTGAGGTTGCAAATGGACAACGTCTTCCTATAGCAGACATTGGTTCAGTTGCACTTCTACTATCACTCTTCCTAATACACTTCACGTTCCTCATTTGGTTCCTAACTTGGTTTCAGTGAGTCAATTAACCAATGATGGTTGTGTCGTCTCGTTTGGCTCGGATGGTTGTATTGTGCAGGATCGCCAAACCAAGAGGATGGTGGGAACGTGGAGTAAGTCGGGACGTAACTTTATCGTAAATCGTCTTGTTATGCCGGCATGTGATGGATATTTACATGGCAAGATTCCTTCAGGTGATGTCTCAGGTGCCTTTTGGTTACTAAAAAATCAGATCTGGCTATGGCGGTTGTGGCATGCTCGTCTTGGTCATCCGCACTCTGATAGACTTCATTTTATGTTTCGAAAACATTTACTTCCCGTTGATTTTGATGTCGGAAATTTTACCGTACCGGATTGTACTCATTGTGTTGAATTTGCCTTTCAATTTAGTACAACATCAGTCTCGGCTCCTTTTGATCTCGTTCATTCTGACTTGTGGGGACCTAGTCAGCTACTTCTCGTATGGGTTATCGCTATTTTGCCTTGTTTGTGGATCATTACACGCGATATACATGGATATATTTTCTACGGGCTAAATCTGAATTGTGTTCTGTTCTACAAGAGTTTGTTCAAATGGTCAAGACTCAATTTCAGAAAACTGTCAAGGTTTTTCGTTCAGACCCGGGGGGAGTACACGTCACATGCATTATATGAATTTTATAGGCGACATGGCATCTTATACCAACATTCATGTCCAGGTGTCTCCGAACAGAACGGTTTGGTTGAACGAAAACATCATCATATCTTAGACTTAGCTCGTGCTATCCTTCTTCAGTCAAGCGTACCATCGAGTTTCTGGGTAGAGGCCGTTCAGACTGTGGTTTACCTTATCAATTGACAGCCTACACATGTTCTTCAACACAAGACCCCATTTGAGCTCTTGTTTTCTCGTGCTCCCGATTATTCTCGGTTGAGAGTGTTTGGGTGTACTTGCTTTGTGCTTCTCCCAAAGAAGGATTGTTCCAAATTAATGGCTAAGACAATTCGTTGTGTGTTCTTGGGATATACAAACCATCATAAGGGCTATATGTGTTATGACGCTCGTGCTCGACGCATGTACACGGCTTATCACGTTATTTTCGTGGAGAACGATTTCAATTATCCTCTTCACGGTAACCAAGTCTCTTCACCCAATTCATCACTTTCTTTCTTTGATGATCCTACTATTGACGTGTCATCACATGAGGTGGATGAGACAACTATTTCTACCACTAATAGTCTCCAGGGAGAAATCATGCAACCCATGCAATTATCTCCCATGCAACCAATGCATACATCACCACAAACCTTGCTTCCTGAGAGCACTTCAATCAATTCTTCTACTTCGGCTGATCAGTTCATAGTCCCAACACTCAGGGACACTTCTTCGGATCACGTGCCACGTCGTTCAACTCGGCAAACTCAAGGACAACTTCCACCATGATATACTGACTATGTTACGTATGCCACGTTAGGTATCCCTATTCCTGTCAACTATAATAATATAATATCCCTAGTTAATATTATATTATTACTAATTTGTGAGCAACAACCCTAGTTAAGTGTATAAATAGGGTTTTCTATGTAACCTAGCCGTCAAGAAACTCAATCAATACAATCGCCTCTCTTTCTCCCCGTGGAGTAGCTAACACAACGTTAGTGAACCACGTAATCTCGGTCTCTTGTTCGTCTTACTTCGTGCTATTTTTCTGTTCAATCATTGTTGTTATCATGTCCAACTCATGACTCACTGAATCACAATATTTGACCTATGATACGATTGATCATTGCCCAATTAGCATGCAACTTGATTAATTTAGCCCATCTAATAATTTGATTGACTTGAATGTTATACATAGTCATATACATTTTTCTTTCACAAACTCATTAGAATAATTATATATGTATGCAAACCAATCATTGATCCCCACCAAACATGATTCGATAAATCAATACATGTTTGACCTGTGATATGAATGATCGTCGCCTGGTCATCCCCAACTCAGTGGGCATAACTTATCAAACTCAAATGATTTGTATATCATACAAAAATACAATATTTTTTATAAATCATTACAATAATTTAAAATTTATGCAAATTGATTAGTGAGCCTATTCAAATCTTGAATTGACACAAATTATCAACTCATAATTATATGAACAAATATTCAAATCACTTAATAACTTGATTAACTTAACATATCAAGTGCATACCATGCCAAATTATCACTATTCACGTGAACTACCTATAGTATATGAATAAAAATTTATTAAATATATAAAGTCTAACCTACTCGAACATCGTCATACCTATACTTAAATAATAATAAACATAAAATTTTTGTCTTAATATTTTTTTATTAATTTACTAATTTTAATAATCCTACACGATATTTGTGTTAGTTTTTCACCTAAAGTTATATCATAATACATTTATATTATTTAATTTACATAAGTTTGTAAACATAATTCTCTATTTTGGTATTGGAATCTAGTTATGGTATAGTAATATAATCAATTAGAATCTTATAAAAAATTATTGTAATAGGACATTGTAAATTATAGATAAATAGGAATTATTTTAATTTTAATAATTAAATTATAAAAAATTATAAAGTATAAAAATTTATACTTATAAATCTAAGGTACTAAATAAACATTGAGTGAGAGTTTTTTTTGACAAAACATTGAGTGAGAGTTAGAAATAAATACATATGTGCAATTAATAGGACATTTAATAAGAAAGATAAATTATGAATTTTCATATAAAAAATTAAGAATGATCAAAAAAGTTCTCAAGATCTATCATAGTATATTTTAAGATTAAGATAATATTACGTTTTGATACCTATAGTTTAGGTAATTACTAATATATATCATAGATTTATTAAGTTATTTAACAAACAATTTTTTGCACCGGTTTTTACGGTCCTATCCCGGTCGAACCTTAAACCCTTAAACCTCTCGCTTCACCGGTTTGACAACCGGTCCAGTCCTAACAACATCACAATCCGTAATTTAAACACCAATATATTTATGGTGAACTCTCTGGTGACGCAGAGTAACCGGTTATGCCGACACGTGGCAACGTGTGATTGGTTCAGGAAAATAATGCACTAAAATTTTATTCTTAGACAAAATACTTTTTTGTATTACAATTTAACATGTTTGCAGTTGTGGCGGGTTGTTGTCAAGGACCTGGGCAATTAAAACTAGAACGCGTCGATTCGTAACCTACGCTTCCTATGATGCCTATTGTGGCTTTGATTTGGTTTGGTGGGATTAGGGCTTAGTGCGGAGGATGACTTCTTCACCTGAAACATGCTCGACTATTGAGGTTAATGGATGAAGCAACAACACATATAGCTAGGTCTCATATAAATCTCTTCCCTAACTAGGGATTTTTAAACCCTCACTACAAAAAAAACTGCCCAAAGCATCAGATATAACATTGGTGGTTTTATGACAGTGGCGGTTGTAAATTGGCGGTTTTAACCTCCAATGTAAAACCGCCAATGTGCAACAGCCACTATGGTTTATTGTAAATAACTCAACGCAGAAGTTGACGATCTCCTATGCAACGTCCAAGTCGCCGCAATGGGGTATTAGGGTTTGTTTGCTCCACCTGTGGTTTATTATAAATAACTCAGTGCGGAAGTCGACGATCTCCTCCGCAACGTCCAAGCCGCCATCACCGTTACTTGCTCTTTCTCCCCTGCTTCTAGTCCGCCGACGTGCTACTCCATAACGTCCAAGTCGTCGCCGCTACGATCAGTTGAAGGGAAAACAACATTAGTAGCCTCGTCTTTTCTACCTTTAGAGCATCAAATTTGGCCATGAGATCCTTCTGCGGTAACTCAGGACGCTGCTTGAGGCGGCGACGGCGGTGGAGCTGTTGGATGATGCAGAGACTGATTTGAGGGCATCGAAATGGCGGCGACGATAAGACGGAAGGGAATCTTTGGGGGGATTTTGAGACGTGGGAATCCAAAGAAAGCTTCAGCATCATCTCGTCCTTCTTCTCCCTTTCATTGTCGTCGTCCTACTGCTGTGGTGGCCGCCGCTATTCTTCATAAGATTTGCTTGAAATATTTTCAATGATAAAACTTGATGTGCCGATTGGGGCTCCGATGGAGCCATTTTTTTTAATTACGAACTCCACTATTGGCGGTTAGAATTGTCACTTTTTTATTATCAACATTGGTGGTTGCTGACCGCCATAAAAAAATCATTGCGATGGATAGATTTGTGGCAGTTGTAGCTGTCAATAATGGCGGTTGTACAACCACCACAATTACTATAATAGTGGCGGTTATAACCGCCACAATTATTACGTTTTGTTGTACAATATTCTTATGCAACTTGTTAATTATACATTGTATGCTAAAGAGGGGAAGAGGATTGTGGTGATATTGAACGAGTTTGGAATAGAGATTTGGAGTGGACAAGACGATGATCAACGAAAGGAAAGGAGACAGAGGTGCTCTGCTATACTGCTAAGCATAGCTTGGTATAGACATTGAAGCAGCTTGTGCAGATGAATCAAAGGTGGGATCTTTATCAAGTATTTCTTTTAATCGAGTTTTTTGAATGATGGTTTGTGGTTTTTGTTCATGTGAATTCGGTTTGGTTGGTGTGCTGATGCGAGAAAGAACGCACACCAAATCTTACTCGATGGATTTCTCCAAAGAGACCGTATTTCCCTATGGTCTTTCCGTTCTATTACTCAACAAAGTTAATTAAACTAATCAAAGATTTTTCCGTTCGGTTTTGAAATTGTTTTTTGTGAACTAATTATGCTAAGAATGCAAAAGTAAATAAGTAGCAAGTTGGGGTTTCGAATGACTAAGGCGTTTGTCCAAACTCGATCCGCTCTAGCTCGGTTAAAAGGGACAGATGCAATGCAATTTTGGTTCAACAAAAACTTGATGACTCGACACTTCCTAAGGTAATCTCTACTCCATGGTCAGGTCGTAGAGATACTATCCTTTTAAACTTAATAGTTCCTATGATCAAGAAAACTTGCAAATTGTCAAGAACAGATGCAAGGTGTTCGATAAAATGCCACAGAGATAATGCAAAGAGTTTCGAGTCTACCAGTCCAATGGTCAAGATACCGACATAACTCAATGACTTTCTAAACTCTATAATGACTCATGTTCTTTGCCAGAACCACAAAATCAAAGATAAACAAGATACTGATAATTGGTCAATCAATTAGATTCAAAACATTTAAAATAGGGTTTAGAAAAATTGCATCAGTAGTCTGAATCAATGTAGTCAAAATCGGGATTCCACGTGGAATCGAAAACATGGGTGAAATCAGAATCATAGTCTTTAATCGTAAAATTGTAAGATTTTATGAACTACTATCGAAACGTTTAAGCCAACACATATTAAAAATAAGAAGACCATTACCCAACTTTGAAAAGTCTAGATAAGAAAAAGAAATGATGTCGGCTTTTAAGAGGTCATTCGAGAAAGTAATAATTAGATTTTAGACACTTTTTGGTAATAACTTCTCACTTTATTAATCAAAATAAAATAAAAAACTAATTTAATTTATTATTTTTATTCTAACTTACATGTAATTGTACAAATTGGTAATTTCCCCTAGAAAGTGAAATCGTAAAATGTAAGAAAAATCGTTGATTTTATAAGATTCTAAGATTTTGATCGAGATTTTACTAGATTTTACGGCCCATAGATTTTATGTTGGAATCAAGATCGCTAGAGACCAGTGAAATCGTAAAACCGTAAGATTTTAAGATTAAAATCGGGATTTTGACTACATTGGTCTGAATAAACCTCAATTAACATCAGAGGGTTAGAAACCCAACATCATCCATACAAAAACCTAACTAGATTTTCAATTATTTTTTTATGAATGGTAATTTTCATTCAATCAAAATGAAACACTCTAACCTCAAATGGAGGGTGGAGAGAAAGTTAAGTACAAGACAATCTTAGAGACATAAATACAAAAAAACACAAAGCTCCTCCCTACAAAAATCTCTCAAGTCCAAAGGCATGCACACTTGGATTAATACAACACAGATTGTTCTTCACATGGTAGACCAAACTTTTCACATTCCTCATCGTTTCATCATGCATACGTCTACAGGGATCGACCCAAATAATATGGAGGTAAGCACGCCAAAGTAAACGTCCAGCCGTCTACTTAGAGAAGTCCCTGCAAGCTCTCTAACAACCCAACTACATAAAGCATCCCAACTTGAGTCATCCAACTGAAACTTATGAAATAAGTCTCGCCGAAGAGCCCCACTGAACCCACACGCATGAAATAAATGATCAAAAGTCTCCTTACCCCCGTGACAAAATAAACAGTCGATACCAGTAGCAACTAGGGGTGGGAATCGGTTAATTCAGTCATTAACCGATGATTGATCGAAATAAAATCGGTAAAAACCGACCAAAATTTGGTTAACCGACAATTGACCAATTTAACTGATTTAATCTACTTTTAACCTTAAAATTTCATATAAATTAAATAATATCATAAATTATACACCATGTAAATAAACACTTGCACTAGAACTCATTATTCCATTATTGTTTCGGTCAAAGTCGGTTAACTGCATTTTAACCATTAACCAACTTGCTAAAAATGGTTAACCGCCTCCTTGACCGACCGAATAATCGGTTAACCAATGGTTAACCGATTTCGGTCCGTTAATCGGTTTTAACCATTAACCTTAACCGAATTCCCATCCCTAGTAGTAACCCCCCACGAAAACAACCTTTCTTTTGTTTGGATCACAGATTTAATCACCATCCAGCCAATGAAGCAATGACTGGGAATCACTGGTGGAGTCCAGAGAATATAGCTCCAATCCACTTCCATATTGGTCGGCCGAATAGACTTCAGTACAGTATTCACACTAAATTTAGTCATTTCATTACCGTCCCATTAGTAGCTTCGGCCAAATCTCTGAGTAACATAAGGAATAACAAAAATTCTAACCTTAAGGATTCGTTTCCACACCCACGAAGAACAAGGAGAAGGTGTACATGTCCAAAGATTCTTATTCTTCAGTCTGTAGTAATAGATCCAGGCAATCCAAATGAATCAACTCTTTAAAAGAATTGACCAAATATGCCTAGTAATACAGACAAAGTTCCATAAGAACATATCATTCAAATTCACCCCCTAGTGAAAGGAACATCGATCCTCTTCCAAGAGCAATTAGCACACTTCTTTTTAACACCATCAACACCCCCAAAGAAAGTCATTGCAAAGCTTTTCAACTCTTTTCTTATTGCTTTAGGAAATAAGAAAATGTTCATCCAGTACTGAGAAAGATTCGCCAAGATTGACTTGATCAGTTGCAAACGTCCAACATAAGATAAGCATTTTGATGCCCAGCTCGTGATTCTAGCAGTAATCCTGCTTGTAAGAACATCACAATCAGCAGAGGACAATTTTCCACTAATGAGTGGGACACCCAAATACCTTACTGGCAGAACCCCCACTTTAAAACCAGTAACAGAGGTGATCTGAGCCTTCATAGCATCTGTAACAGTTGCTGAAAAAAAAGTTTAGATTTGCTCGGATTAATTCTTAATCCAGAAAGGATATAAAAGGAGTGCAACACTTTAACAATATTACCAATATTATCAACATAGCCATTGGAGAAGATCAATACATCGTCCGTGAAACAGAGATGCATAATTTTTTAGCTTCTTGCATCGAGGATGGTAAGAGTACAAACCAGCATCTCCAATCTTGGACATCAAACAATGAAAAACCTCCATACCAATCACAAATAAGAGGGGAGAAAGGGGATCCCCTTGACAGAGCCCTTTCTTCCCGTAGAAGTTTCCAGCAAGACTACCATTAACACAAACACTCAGCCTGGAAGAGTATAAACATTCCCTAATCCAATGAATAAACACAATAGGAATATTCATAGCTTGCAACACAGTCAAGAGGAATTGCCAATCCATGGAGTCAAATGCTTTCATAATGTCTATTTTGAGCACGCATCTGAGGGAGGTTTGCTTTTTATGATAAGAAATTACAAGTTCATGAACCATGAGGTTATTATCACTGATCAAACAGCCTTTAACAAAAGCCGATTGACTATTACTTATAAGAATAGGGAGAACCTCACTCAATCTTGGGCAAGAATCTTAGAGATTCATTTATAGAGGATGTTGCAACAAGAAATTGGGTGGAAACCTTCATACAATCAACATTTGGCACTTTCGGAATCAAAGCAATGATAGTAGAATTAACTCTATGAGGGAGTTTACCTGAGGCAAAGAACGATCGAACAGTAGCAGTAACTTCACATCCCACTACACTCCAAGACCTTTTGTAGAAATAGGACGAAAACCCATATGGACTAGGTTTTTATCATCCCCAATAGAGAAAATGGCAGACTTGACTTCTTCATCATCCATAGGCTTACAGAGATCCAGACCATCATCCTCATTAGGTTTGTGAATGAGAAAGTCACTAAAATACTCCAAGGACTGTCCGACAACATTTGAGTCTTTCTCTCCCAACATCTTCTGAAAATAACTCACTGCCTCATTCTCAATCTGCTATGTTTCAGTAAGAGCATCTCCATTCACATTAATCAGTCTAGTGATAGTGTTTCTTGCTCTCCTTGCTGAAGGAATCTGTGAAAATATTTTGTATGAGAATCAACATTATTCACCCAAGTGTTCCTAGCTTTTTGCCTCAGGAATGACTCTTCGTCTACTTTAAGACGAGAACATTTAATAAACAACTATTGAATTCTTCCTCAGCTAAACTAGAAGGCGCATTTAAAGCCCTTAATTGAGCAACAACAAGCAATGGTCAGCCTCAACAACCCTTTTACTCAAATCAGAGTAAACCTCCTCGTTTAGCTTTTTAAGAGCCAGCTTTACTTTGAAAAGCTTCATACAGACTCTCTTCAAAGGAGAACTAGCAACGTCCACATTCCAAGCATTCCTCACAATAAGATCATAATCTGGATTTTCACTCCAGAAGCAGAAGAACTTGAAAGGCTTTGGGCTCGACCTCAACTTAACGTCAGTAGTCAACATAACATTGCAATGATCAGAGAACATCGGGGACTACAATAACCTCACTCAAAGGAAATATTCTTAACCAATCCTCATTAATCATAAGATGATCAAGCCGTCTGAGAATAGGAGCAGTGATACAATGACTGTCCCAAGTAAACCAAGGCCTTATAAAAGTGTGATCCACAATTTCCATTTTATCAATCCAATTCTTGAAGTCCCTCGTACTATTAGTAAAACCACTCCCATTAGAGGGTTCAGAAGGGTGAACAATCGCATTAAAGTCCCCCACCACCATCAACGGACCAAAAATATTAAGATGAAATGTTCTGTAAAACCCCAATCTCCTAGTATAATGGTTTTCACCATAGACACCCATGATTTTGAAGGGGACCTTATCTATCAGTTCACAAAGAACATGTTGCATGTGCAAAATGAGAAACAATAGTCACCATGAAAGCAGGCCTCCAGGGAATCCAAATATTTCCAAGATGAGAGTGATCATAGTTACCAAAAAATAACAAAGATGAAAAGTTACTACTAAGAATGCTCTGAGTATTTTTATTCAAAACTCTCGTTTCTAAAAGTATAGCTATATCTATATTGTAATTATTCAAAAACTTGACAATGTCACGCTGCGTTGTGACTTTATTCAGGCCCCTAACATTCCAAGAGACTATTTTCATGATTAACCAAGGTTATCAGAACCCTTACCCTTCACTCTTGATGGTTGCTTCCATTTGGGATGAAGGCCTTTAAGGAGCTCAAGGAAAGCATCCATGGAAAGGCCCATCGGTATAGCAGCAACCTTGGACCTTTCAGAACCCACAAACTTTTCAGCACCTTCCTCACCATCTTGTAAAGGACTCTAGACCTCTGTAGATGAAACCTCAAGCTCAATAGAGCTCTTAGTGTCATTGCCTGCGGAGGGGGTCTCAAACTGTACCTCTACTCCCAAAGAAGTGTTAGCAAAAACATTAGAGACCTACTTAGCTTCTACTTTGAACTCACCTTCAGGTGATGGCTTAGCTTCCGAAGAAGCCTCACCATCATTGCCTGCCGATGAGCTCGCAGTAGATTTTTTCTCTTGCCAAACACCAGGAGCCTTCTTCTTTACAGGTTGTTCATATAACCTCTTAGTTGGATATTCCATGAGGATAACATGGTCTTCACCGTCTACATTAACTGAGATATATTCCTTTCTTAGCACCACCATCTAGTAGTCAAAACACAGATACGGACTGTAGTACCTGTACGAATAAATTTGTTTAGGGGTCGCCCAATCAGACTCGCAACTCTCCCAACACCTTCTGTAGTGCAAATCTGAAGGGTAAAATTGTTCAAGCTTATCTAGGTCGGGATTTCCTCAGGTTGGAAAACAATCAGAGTAACTTCAGACCCTCCCTTCCGTGGGAAAACAACATATGATGAATATGCCAAACTTGAGCAAGCACCAAGCTACATATATGGGCGTTCGCACACTCAATAAGATAGAGCTTTGAAGGAAGAACAAAGATGTATACCTGCCCGTCGTACCCCCGGAGCCGATTGGCCATTTAATGGAATACTCGTAATGACAAAGCGCTCCCAATGAACTGCTCTATAAGAACTCTATCCCAGATCTTATGTCCCTCCATAACAACTTCAACTGGGATTTGTAGAACACTGCTGATAAGTGCCGGATCGAAGAACTTCATATCAGATCTAGGTCTTTTCCGATGACTGATGCCCATGATGAAGAGTTAGAAGAAACAGCGTTCATAGAGAATAGAAAAGAGGAGAAAAAAGAAAAGACTAGAGCTCACTGGAGCCGGATATCTCAGAGATCCACCGGATCACTTACTTACCAGATGAACCCCCAAAGGAGCTCACTCATAGAGGGAGCCTCACCAACGGCAAAGCACTACAGAACACGAGAATTCCATCCTCAAGGGTTGAGAGAATTCTATGTGCCAACAACGCGCCAACTTTTCTTTTTTAACTAGAGTTTCATCTAATCTGAACAAACGTGAGAGTTTAGCTGTTGATGGTTTCAAAGGAAATTACAAACATAAAAGATAGAAAAATCGGAGACAAGGTCATCTTGCTCCGGAAGAAACTAATCTCGCCTATCTGATCGATCCTCTAGCCAATCTTTGCTTCGCTCTCACTCAACTGTGCCTTTAAAGCTCCAAAATCTCTTCTCGAGAGTGTATGGTTCGTCAAAATTTGAATAATGAATGAATAATCAGTCTGCTCCCCCAAACACAATAAAAAATATATTTACGCAATTATAAAGTGTAGATATTACTAAAAAAACAGAAGAGTATGTGGTTGTTTTTGTAAAAGAAGAATTTTTTTTCTCTCTCAGCACTGCTGTTTGATTGTCACTGCTCCTCTCTGATGGAGTCCCTGCCAGCTGATCCGGGGGTGGGTATCGAGTCATCACCGGCCAAGGTTGTCAAAAAATCATGCACAAGTTTGGAGGATTGTTCTAAGATGCGTGTGGAAGATGGTTCGGCAAGTCCAACTGAGAAGGTCCCCTCTTTCCGGGATAAAGTGACTGGTTTTTGGACCGATAATTCCATTGATAACGAGGTGTTCTACTCGAATGATTCTGATATCGATGCTGATGAAGATGATCCAAAATGCCCAACCATTCGTATCCCGGATGAAGATAAAGCTCGTGTCTGTCAGAAATTTCGTCACGCCATCATTGTTAACACTCTTGATCGATGTTTCCCGTTCTCCTTCATGAGTCGTAAGCTGCCCCAGCTCTGGTCGAAGAAGGGCAACATCCAGGTTTCCGATGTTGGTTTCGCTTTATAACGTTAGGTTCAAGCCTGTGGCGGACCACGAGCGTGCCTTGTTCGGAGGGCCTTGGATGATCAATGACCACTATGTGGTTATTCAAGAGTGGAGACCGTACTTTAGACCTGAAGAGACCTTCCTGTCAACACTTCGTGTTTAGGTCTAGCTCCTGGGTTTACCCTTTGAATATTTTGATCGATCCATCCTCAAGATGACTGGGGACCGCATTGGTAGAACGGTTTGCATTGATCACACGACCCTTGAGGGAAGTAGAGGGAATTTTGTGAGAATTTGTGTAGAGGTTGACCTCTCTAAACCTCTCCTTTCAAAGTACTGTCTTCGTCGAAGAGTTCGTCGAAGAGTTCGTAGAATTGAGTACGAAGGTCTGCACGTGATTTGTTTCAATTGCGGGTGCTATGGTCATTAGGTGGAGAACTACAAGCAAGAACCGAAAGTCAAAGCTGTCGAGAACCCAGTTTTCCAGGGAGCGGTGGATCCTAATATCTGTCCGGAGATTGAAAAGGACTTCGGCCCTTGGATGCAGGTTAAAAAGAACAGTCGGAGGATGAAAGCAGGGCCATCTACGACGGCTTCTCCAACGGCGGCTTCGACGAGTGTCCCACCGCTAGCGAAGGTTGACGGAAAAGGAAATCGATTCGCTGCTTTGAAAAATAAGGAAGGGAAGGAGGATTCTAAGGAGGACTTTACTAAACTAGATTCAATGGAGGAAGGCAAGGAAATTCAACTAGCGATTTGATTGGCGCGGATTCAGTGGGGGATTTGGCTGAGGTGGATCCGATACCGTTGGAAGTTGATCACAGGGAAGATTCTGTCGCGATCTCTACGCCTTTGGGTAAAGAGAATTTTGCTCTGGATGCTAATGGGCCGGGCCCAACTTTGCCTTATCAAGAACCTTCCACTTCTGTGAGCTTGGGCCTGTCGACGGTCCCCTTCCCTGCCCAGTCAAAGTCGGACTCGTTTGGAAGCCTTGCTCAACTGAACGATATCCAGATGACCGAGAAGGTGCCTCCTCATCTCACTGCTTCGGGTCATACTTCTCCTTTGGAAGGGTCTGCCAAGGTGGGATTTCAACCTCCTCCAATTGGTAACAGAGCTCGACCCCGCCCAAGAATTCTAGAATCTCTAAAGGCAAAAACAAGGATTCATCCAGTTTCGTTGGTCTTAAGCTTAGGGACTCGACCCTGCGTTTTGGAGCTAAGAGCTCATCCTCTGCCATGGAGGAAATGTAATTTCGTTGACATCTCTGTCAAGTCGACACAGGGAGTTCTATTTTCCTCTTCCTCACGTTATGCTATCAAATTTCTTTTGTTGGAATGCGTGTGGCGCGGGCCATAAGTCATTTTTGACTAGTTTCAAGTCGTATGCTGAATTCGTGAAGTTTTTTGTCGTAGTTAACGTTGAACCAAAATCAGTGGGGCCAAAGCGGCCTAAGTGATTCAGGGCATGGGGTTCAATTCGAATTTTGTGTGGATGCTGTTGGGTTCAAGGGAGGGATCTGGATCGTGTGGGAATCTAATCGTATTAACCTTGACATCATTTCTTTCGGCACACAGTTTGTTCATATGAAAGGCATTTTGGACGATGGGTCTTGCTACTTTGTTACTGCCATCTATGCAAGCCCCACTGCCACTGAATGAGTGCTCTTATGGGATGCTTTGAGGGGCTGGCAACCTCGATGAGAGACCCCTGGACGGTTTTCAGTGATTTTAACTCTATTCTGTCCCAACATGATAAACGTGGAGGAGCCTCGTTTAGTCGTGCTCGCAATAAGTCCTTTATTGACACAGTGGATATTTGTGGTCTCTCTGATCTCCCCTTTCAAGGGCCTAAGTTGACTTGGGCTAGGAACAATATCTTTGTCCGGCTTGATAGAGCGATGATCAACTCTGTTTCGCTTAGTCACTTTCCGGAGTCCTCTATGCTGCACCTTCACAAGATTAAATCGGATCATCGGCCGATTCTGCTCCGTCCCCATAATCAGGTGTATTCGCCAAATGCTAAACCTTTTAGATTCTTGTCTGCCTGGCTTTCTCGTGCCAGCTTCAAACATGTTCTCAATCATAAATGGAATGACAATTTGGAGCTTCCTGAGGCTCTTTGCAGTCTCTCTAATGATTTATGTCACTGGAATAAATTTGTGTTTGGAAATATTTTTCGCAGGAAATGGCATTTGACAAAGGATTTGGAAGCTGCGGAAGCTCTCTCAGCTATGTCGTCCTCTCAGTCTAACCTGGTAGCTAAACAAAGAACTAGGTCGAAGCTGGAAGATGTTCTCTGGCAGGAAGAGGCGCTTTGGTAGCAAAAATCTCGGTCCAAGTGGGTTACGGAGGGGGACAGGAACATTCAGTTTTTTCACTTGTCCACTCTTAGAAGACGAGCCTTTAATAGAATTTCCCGCCTTAAGGATTCGAATGGAGCCTGGGTTACGTCTCAGGCGGAGCTTCGGGATATGGATATCAACTACTTTCAGAGTTTTTATCAATCTAATGGTGATTCAGTTTCTTGCTTGAGGGGGTTTTCGGCTCGCATTGGTGAGGAGGATCGGTGGCGCTTGGTAAGGAGCTATCCGCGGAGGAAATCTTCTTGGCTGTGAAGAGCATGTGCCCCCCTTAAAGCGCATGGGAAGGATGGCTTCAGTCCTATATTATTCCAAAGGTGTTGGGACAGGGTAGGCAGGGATTTCACCAGCTTCGTGTCTAACTGCTTCAATTCCCTGGACAAAATTAAAGGAATCAATGAGACGCTTATCACTGTCATCCCTAAGGGATCGGCTCCTATCTCGATGTCGGACTTCAGACCTATTAGTCTCTGCAACGTGACATACAAGACTCTGACTAAATGCATTGCTAATAGGCTTAAGGGCCTTATGGCTGGTCACTCATCCCTCTCAGACCAGCTTTGTTCCTGGCAGGCATATTACATATAATATCCTGATTGTTCAAGAGGTGGTCCACACTTTGTCAAGAGGTATGGGCAAGAAACTGCTTATGGTTATCAATATTGATTTATCTAAAGCTTACGACAAGATTGAGTGGAGGTTTGTTAGAGATACTATGGAGCATGCGGGTTTCCCGTCTAATCTGTGCGAGGTCATTATGAACTGCATTCTACCCCTTCGTACCAGGTTCTATGGAATGGTTGTTGTTTAGAGTCCTTTGTTTCGACTAGAGGCTTGAGGCAAGGGTGCCCATTATCGCCCTACCTCTTTACGCTTTGTTTGGAGAGGCTTAGTCAGATGGTGAACTCGGTAGTCAAATTTGGGTACTGGGAACCGGTCAGACTTGGTAGAAATGGCGAACCTCTTTCCCATGTATTTTTTGCCGATGATCTTATCTTCATGGGTAAAGCTAGCAGAGAACAAGGACAAGTCATTCTTGATGTTCTCAGCCGTTTCTGCGAAGCATTCGGGGCAGAGCATTAATAAGGAAAAGTCTAGGGGTGTTCTTTTCAGCTAAAATGGACCGTAATATTTCTCGCGAAGTGTCAGAGGTGCTTGGAATTTCCGCCACCCAGGATTTGGGCCGCTACCTTGGTGTCCCCATTTTGCATGGTAGGGTCACTAGAGCGACGTAAGAGTACATTCTTAATTGAATTGATAACAAGCTTGTAGGATGGAAAGCGTAGAACTTCTCTCTAGCGGGTAGAATTACGTTGGGTTCTTCTGTTCTTAATGCTATTCCTGCTTATGCCATGCGGACAGCTTTCCTCCCGTGTTCTATCTGTGATAGCATTGATAGAAAGATCAGAAATTTTATTTGGGGGATCTGTGGAGGGTGCAAGGAAAATTCATAATATCAACTGGGACACGGTGTGCAAGCCTAAAAGCTTGGAGGGTTTGGGCCTCCGTAACACACGGGATCTTAATAAAGCTTTTCTCATGAAGATTGTGTGAGGGTTAATCAATCGTCCTTCTGAGCTTTGGGCGAAAGTTTTGATTGCTAAGTATCTGAAGAAAATAGCGGCTGGGTATGTGTTGGCTCGCAAATCGGGTCATTCGACCATTTGGTGAGGTATCCTCAAGGTGTGGCCGAGTGTGGTGAATGGCCTTCAATGGAGCATTGGTGATGACAGGAAGACCCGCTTCTGGACGAACTGGTGGTTGGATAGCGGGGAAGTCCTCATTGAACATGCGCATAACATACAGGGAGTTGACGCATCTCTTCTTGTTGCTGATGTCTATTTGGATAATGGGGATTGGAATACTGATTTTATTTTCTCTATGCTTCCCACTAATATTTCTTTACAGGTTGTCGGAATGTCAACGCCAAGAATTAATCTTGTCATGACTCGTTAGTTTGGGGATTGGAACCAAATGGCAAATTCTAAGTTCGTTCTGCATACCAACTCTTGGCTAATATTTCGTTGGAGAACATGGCTCATATTTGGGATTGCATTTGGCGGTGGAGTAGCCCAAATAAGATCAAGCATTTCTTGTGGCTTGCAACTCATAATTGTCTTCTTACCAATGTGGAACGCAACCGAAGGCTTCTTACAAACCAAATGATCTGCCCAAGATGCTCATTACAGAATGAATCTCAGTCACACGTGTTATTTGACTGCCCATTTGCTTTGCAGGTTTGGGATGGGAGCCTCTCGTCGGTGATATAAGAGAGAGGGAGACATAACAATTTTGAGGATTGGTGGTCAGCTATGTTAAATGACGCAAGCAGCAACATCAATTTCGGCATTACAGCCTGGCTACTTTGAAGTGCTCGTAACAAGCTTATCTTTGAGAAGCTTTTTGAAACTCCTGCTACTATTGTGGCTCTTTGTAAGTTTTGGACCAACCTTGTACTCTTGAGCTAGAAGACCAATCAGTTGGGCCGAGAAGCGCCGGGTTTAGCTCGGCAAACCCAACTGATTGCGTGGCAGCCAGGAAAGGAAGGTTGGTCAACTCTTAACACTCGAGAGTAGTTTTGGACCAACCTTGTACTCTCGAGCTGGAAGACCAATCAGTTGGGCCGAGAAGCGCTGGGTTTAGCTAGGCAGACCCAACTGATTGCGTGGCGGCCGGGAGAGGAAGGTTGGTCAACTCTTAACACTGATGGTTCCTGCATAAGCCGCACTGGCGAGTCTAATATTGGGGGGTTGATCCGGGATGAGAGGGGAGGCTTTGTGCGTGCGTTTTGTGCTAATATCGGTAACTACTCGATTACAAGAGCGGAGCTGAGAGCTATTGTGGAGGGCTTGGAACTGGCGTGGTCATTTGGGTTAAGGAAAATCGCCATCCAAACGGATTCTCGGGCTGCAGTGTCTATCCTCCATCAGGAGTCTGGCCTCTCAAATCAACATGCTGCTCTTATTGCTGATTTCCACGAGTTGAAATCGAGAGATTGGGAAGTGTCCCTGTCCCATGTTTATCGGGAAGCCAATTGTGCGGCTGACTTTTTGGCCAATCTAGGCCATTCTTTTAGTATAGGCTTGTATTTGTTTCAGTACCCGGACTCTTCTTTGGCTCGTTGCCTTCGGTATGATCAGTTGGGATCGCCGTGCCAAAAGCAGTTTCTATAAATCACTAGGGGGTTATCCTCGCCTTTTCACAAAAAAAAAACTAAAAAAAAACAGAAGAACCTTCTTATTATGTATCACTAATATGTTGTACCTAAGTTAGTCATTTATTACTTTACAAAAATTAAATGTTATATTTAAAATATTCAATATTTATTATGATCTACTATTATAATGAAGAATGAATAATTATTAGTTACTCATAACAATTTTCATTTAAGAACTATGATATAAAAATAAATCATTTGAAACTTCTCCAATCACAAATAAAGTTATACTACAAAAGTTAAATCATTTGAAATTTGTATTATAATTTTTTTCTTGAGTTTTACTACAAAAGACCAATTTTACTAGAAAAATAAAGTTTTTTTGAATTCGTGAATAAGAAAATGTGTATAATGAAATATTATGTTATTAATATTTTTTATTAATTATAAATAACTATATAATTACATGTAGAATAAACGAGGATAATTTGGTCAATATGTCAAGGGGTGACCAGGTGAGTTGGACTTTCTTCTTAAAAAATTGAATATTTTGGATATAATTATGTAAAAACTATAATAATATGCATACCATAGAGTCAATAGATCGAATGAACTCATGTATGTTATGTCGCACGCTAATTGGGTCAAATGTATTAAATATAACGTGGATTCATCACATCATGAACTATACATGTTATATGTCGTTCAATTTTAGTTTAAAAATAAACACCGGATAAATTAGGTTGGAAGGAGAAATTGACTTTTTACAACCTTAATTGTTTTATGTATGCTCCAAATTAAAATCCAATATTGTGTATAATTAATAAGTAAATTTGTAGTTGTCATTAATTTTTTTTAGAAAATTATTTCTTAAATGTATTAATATATACAACGTATGAGAGAATTATGTTGATATAATCGTAAATTACATTTGTTAAATGAAGTATATTTTTTCGAAAGAGGTATACTTATAGTATTAATGGTCAGCCTCGCGAGCTTACAAGCCAGGACGGAACATCAACCTCAGACATGAGTGATATCTCAAACACTTTCCTCCTAGCCAATGAGTGGGCACCAGAGTTCTTACTACGCTAAACAAAGGAAAGATGAAATAGATGGTTCAAAATTAAGAAATTACGACATCTCTCGATAACATCGCCAAACTCCGTGTTATCTGCACCATTTGAATGAATTGCTTTATAACGACAGTTTGGGCGTCACATTCAAACTGGACACGTTCGAAGCCGAGCATCGTCACCCACCTAAAAGCGTCAAACAACACCCAATTTCACCTTCATGCACCGATCCTCCTTTCCTCTAGTTGCCATCCTGTAACAAATGAGATGGTCCATGGCGTCACGAGCACACATTCCAAAGCCCAAAAGACCCTGCTCGTCAAAAGTGCCAGCATCGACATTGACTTTGATGAACTCCAGTGATGGCACATGCCACTTATCACAAGTTGTCCTTCTCTCTGTCATTCGATCACCAAGTCTCATCTCCTGTGCTCGTTTCCAGTCCCACAACAGCTCTTGGGATTGTTGCACGACCCAATCTGCACTATTTGACTTCCTATTCCAAACGCGATCATTCCTCTCCTTCCAAATTGCCCAAAGGATCGCCATTACTTTCTCCGATGCGTCGCTTGGTCCTTCCCTGAGCATGAGCTGTGCCCACTCAACAAAGGATTCCACAGCGTATCTCTGCCGTTCAATCATCACGTCCAATCCTGCATTTTTCCAACAGTCAGTGACAAAGGGGCAATCAATGAAAAGGTGCCAAGTTGACTCAAGGTTTTCATCACAAACACCACAGCCTCTCGGAACCGCAACTCCTCTTTGGTGAAGATTTTCCTTGGTCGGCATCACGCCTCAAATTTCCCGCCAAACCAAATGTTTGACTTTCGGGGGGTACTCTAGCATCCCACAGCTTCCTCCATTCACCCGAGATATTCTGATTGGGTCTTACAACCACTTGGTCCATTAAGAAGCGGTAAGCTGATCTCATGATATAGTCACATGTCCTGGTGTAATGCCATAGTTTAACATCCTCGCCCTCGTCGAAGACTGACATCGATAGGATTTCTTCAGCTTCCCTCGGATGGAACAAAGCACGGGCTCTACTCTCATCCCAACCCCTCTCATTGGGGAGAACTGATGACACTCGATTTGACGTGATTATCAGCCTCATTTAAGCGACATTTCTTTGCTTAAGACATGGTTTTTAGGGTAGAATATCGAATATTCAACCAATTGCCCTATCTCGGGCCATCTGTGTTACTTTGGCCCGTTTCGGGTCTATTTGATGGTTTTCTAGTGTTTTTGTGTTAGTACAGGTTTTTGCCGTCAAATAAAGTAGCCAAGGTCATGTCTAAGGCGTTGGAACCTCGAGGAATTGCACCAGAATCGATCAAAGGAGCCAATCAAGTTCAGAAAATTCTTGCCCGGTTTACAAAGGAATTTTCGCCGAAAATACCCTAGTATTTTCGGCGAAAATATCAGCACAAATCAACTAAGGCCAACTGAAGGAAGTTTTCAGCCGAAGCGAAAATTACAGGAGAATTCAGCCAAAGGACCGTCCATTTACACGATTATTTTCTGCGAAAATAGTAAGGTATTTTCAGCGAAAATAATAGAAGAAATCCGACTGAATTAGGGTTAAGTATAAATACTTAACCGGCGGCCCAAAAAAAGGAGAGCTCATAACATACTTTCATAATCACAATTCCAAGAATTCTCTGAAGTTTTGGAGCGAAGAGTTAGAGTTCGAAGAGCCGGAAAGAGATCGTGACGCCATCCCTTCCACCTCGGAGACTCGGAGGTAGGATTGCGGTTTACCGAAGATCGAAGTCTGTTAGAGTCGTCTTAATTAGGTTTTTCAGATTCTATTCTGTTCTTCCTCTGGATGATGAACTCTTTCTTTGTTTTTGATTCTTTTGTGATAAACATGAGTAGCTAAACTCGTTAGAGCTTAGACTAGATGAACCCTAAGTGACCCAGGGCTTTAAAGCGGTCACGGATCGGCGGTGATTAGATTCAAAGTTCAATCAGTTTCTCTTTCATGTTTGATTTGTTCTTCATTGTTCATGTTTCTTGTCTGGATTGATCACCTAGATTAGATTCCTGTTAAGCTAAGGATAGAAGCGAACACTCGCCTTACTTTAGAACATCGAATTGAACAATTAACCTTATAATTGGAGCGTGCCTTTCGTAGGAACCGGTTAGGGTTAATCCACTGCAAGAGTAACTCATAAATCGTTAGTAATTGCACCAGTTAAGTTAAGTCGTTGCGAGAGGCGACCGTACCCGGGCGGCTAATTAATCTTGGTAGTTAGAACGGATAGAGCGAACGTTCGTCGGTCTTAAACCTAAGGGTAAGGAGTTATGGTGGTGTCTTAGTAATTGATTGAATGAGAATCGAAATCCGCTGATCTGTTGATTGCCAATGCTCTGGGGAACGAAGGGGGATTCAAAGTCTAAGTTCGTCTGTCATCTTTGTTTTCAACCCTAATTTCCAATCTGCTTTAGTTTAATTTTTAAATTTCTCTGCATTTCTTAGAATTAGAAGTCGTGGAACTCACACCACACACGAAGTGTTTAAATCCGAGTAATTTGCCAGCGAGTATTCCCATTCTCTCTTAAAGGCAACGCCAAGATATGGCTCAGCTCGAAACCACCTGGCTACTACACTAACTGGGATAATCTAGCTCAGGACTTCATAGAGGAATACTATCCCCTTCAAGAACGACGTTCTACAAGGATAGCATCACTAGATTCTCTCAGAAGGAAGGAGTAAGCTTATACAATGCTTGGAACGAATTCCAAGAGCTTCTCTCTGAATGCCCTCATCATGGATTCAGCCAGGCGCAGCTAGCCGAAATCTTTGCCCAAGGTATGAACGAAGAAACGACTGAATGGGTCAACACTTTAGCTAATGGCAACTGCACAACACTTGAACCAGAAGCTGCTCTTCTTCACTTCGCAGACTGTGCATCTAAGTCCAAAAATTGGGAGAGACAGTTTGGAGCAGCCAAGAGCCAACCAAGCAGTGAAGATCAGATTAAGATTGAGGTACAGAAACATATGAAGGAGATCTTCGGTACAGCTAATAACTGGTCTAAAGAGGAAGTGAATTTCATCGATCAAGGCTTCACCAAGGATCAAAGAGGCTACCCCGACTACCATCAGTTCAGAACACCTCCTCAACAACAGGGAAGCCTCCTTGAGCGTTCCCCTCACAACTTTGGGCTCTACCAGATTCAGAATCAACGCTGGGACAATAGTTATCAAGATCCTCCCAGATTCACCAGTGCACAACATCCTCAGAATTTTACGTCTGAAGACATGTGGGAGAGGAAAAGCCCAGAAGCTTTTAGCCAAGGACAGATCGCACAAGGACAGAGAATAGAGAGCATGGAAAAGCCCAGAAGTTCGATCTGATTGCAGCACGGCTTAATGATCACGAAGAAAAGCTTAAAGCCCAAAAAGCTTTTAACCAAGGACAGATCGCACAAGGACAGAGAATAGAGAGCATGGTAAATAAAGTTGCTAGCTTGTTAGCCAACCTTCCTCTCTTCAATCAGGCGCCGTCTCAAAACAACTCCTCCATGAAGAATGAGCAAGCTAAAGTCATCACAACCAGGAGCAGTGAGCAGAACAGCCTGGAGAAGAAGAAGGAAGCACTATCCATTCTCTCTACGGGAGAGTGTTCGGCTATCGTCTCTCAATCACCACCCATACCTATCCCAGCTAAGTGCTCTGATCCTGGTCCTTTTACGTTACCTTTAATCATTAACGGCATTGAAATTAAGCGTAGTTTGGTTGATCTAGGTGCGTCTATAAATGTCATGCCTGTGTGTTTATATAAGAAACTGAACCTAGGTGAATTACAACCTGCTAGCATGCATGTAGTGTTCGCCGACAGAACTCTAAAAGAACCTAGAGGAATAATCAAGGATGTAATCACTTGTTGTGGCCCTTTCCGATTTTTCACTGACTATGTAGTAATGGATACTCAAGAGACATATTCTACCCTTCTCTTAGGCCGGCCATTTATGGCGACAGCCGGCATTAACATTAATGTTCCAAATGGTTCGTTAACATTAAGGGTTGGGAAGGATACTGCAACATTCCGTCTCAAGGATGGTATGAAATACACTCCTAAGGGAGAATCACATTGTTTATCCGTAGAAACTGTGGAGTTGGCCTCGGTCAACTTCATTACTGACGTTTCTTTTAGTGTTCCTAGATCTGTTGCTACTGCAGGTGCTGGACAGGTTATCAAGCAGAAACAAAAACCTGTTCCTCAAAAGCCGTCAAAGAAGAAGGAACTGCAAGCCTCTTCTAAACCACCAAGCAAGGAGTCTGGCAAGTCAAGGAGGAAGAATCATAAGAAGAAGCAAACTCAAATGGTTTGGAGACCAAAAGCTCTGCCACCTTCCACCGAGCCAGCTACACCACCAATTCATTCCGAGAAACCGGCGCTGGAACAAGTATGGAGGGAGAAGCTAAAAGCCTCTCTTAAGGAAATACTGACGATTACCGATCCTGATGATATCAAGCCAGAGATTAAAGTAAAGAAGGAGCCGATCGTTCTCGTTCCATCCACTGTCTTCCTTGTGGAAGACGATCCTTTGACGGAACTGTTCGGACCATTCAAGATCACTGGCCACCTTCCCGACGGACGAACCAGGCTCTTACACGCGAACGGGAAGAAATTCATGCTCACCGGAGAAACCCCGAAGCTCTACTTTATGAACTCCGATCCTAGCATTAAGGAGAATCTGAGTTTGGATGTCTCCTAATACCGTCCAGGTATCGTCCGGCTCAAGGACGTTAATAAAAGAGCGCTTCGTGGGAGGCAACCCACGGCTGGAGTCCGTTTTTGTTTTGTGTCAACCTTAGTGTTTTAGAGTCGGTTCGGGGGAGCCAAAAGTGTCAGTTTGTTTGTGTTCTTATTTTTTGTGTGTAGTCTGTGTGTCGTAGTGTCGTTTGCAAGTCGATTGAGGTCTTCCCGATTTTTGTGGATTTAACTGTGATTTTCTGAAGTTTGCCGGGATTGCGAAAATATTTTCAAACGTAGAGTTCAATATTTTCGGTGAAAATAACCCATTATTTTCGGCGAAAATCCCCTTTGAAATCCAATTGAGTTTTCCGACCCTTCCTGTTTCACGTTTTCGGTGAAAAACAATTGGCATTTTCGGCGAAATGCTCTTTGAAAACCGGCAGTGCATTTGAACATACAATTTCGGCGAAAACTCATTACTATTTTCGCCGAAAATAACTTTGAAAATCACCCAAATTTTCACTTTAAAATCCGGATTTTACCTTCTCTCTTTTCCTTCTTTCATTTTCGAACCAAACCCAAAACCTCCCCTGTTTTCTCAAACGCCGACCGCCGCCCACCATATTTTTGCCGCCGCCACCATTTTCGACCGCCGCCACTGTCGCCGACCACCGCCGCTCCCTTCCCTGTCCTCTTCCGATCATTTTGAGCCCTAGAACGTTCGAATCGGAGCTCTACAGCTCTAGTTCACCCAAACCCTTGTTTTCAGAGTTTTTCACCGATTTCTCCCAAACCGTTCGTTTTTAGCATCCATGGCTTCAAGGTAAGTTGTAGAACTTTTCATTACGAATCCTTTGACATATTGATTGCTGAATTTTGTTGGGGTTGACTTTTGGTTGACTTTTTGGTTTGCCTCGATTTGCGTGCCGACTGATTTCGTGTGAACTAGGTTAGCTGAACTTGTTGAACTGTTCTAGCATGCTTAGGGAGTTTTGTGCTTAATTTTCATATCATTTGATCATGTGTTGCTATGCATACGATTGATTCTTTGTGATGTTGACTTGTGAGAAATGTCGGTCTGACCATGAACTGTTTTTGATCATTTGGCTGCCGTATGTGTTCATTCTCGTTCAGATTATTGTGTTTGCCATCTGAGATCATATTTTACCGTCATTCTCCGCTTTGTGATAGTCTTGCCATGATTAGGGTTCATTATGCTATAGTGTTGACTTTCTGAATGCCGGTTTGACTCTTTGAACTCTGATTGTGCTTATCCAATTCTGGCTGTTCCTAAGCATGTATTTTATTGTTTATGATTACCGGTTATTCTACTTTGCTTACCCCCACTCGTTTTCCTCATTTCTTTGTGAAATTGAGTTTTTCTACTAAGTGTGGGGTAGGGTTTTAAGTTTGACTGATCTGGTTTCATTCTGGTTTTAGGAACACCACTTATGAGCGCAGGACCAAGGCATGACTTGATGCCGCCTCGAGCTCCAGAGCCCCTCTCCCGTCACACCCGCCGTTCAGGGCCCTCCTCCAGCATTACCTCGCCGGGCTGGGTACCATCGCACTATCGCTCGTCTACCTGACTTCTACTTCGAGTGCTTCCAGAAGATCGAGCATGTTCGGGGAGCTAAGGTACGCCCTCTTTCCATGGAGTCCCTCAGCGAGCACGACGAGGACTACCACCGGAACGTGCATGACGCCCTAGCACCGGCCGGCCTCCTAGAGCTGACCACCAGAGCTGCCGACTTCCCAGACATCGCCCTTCAAGAGTTCTGGGCGATCTTTGATCTGGATGAGCACAAGAGGAGGCAAGGCCAGAAGGTTGTTACCTTCTATCTGGGTGGAGTATACAGGACGCTCACCTATGATGAGTTTGCTGCTCATCTAGGTATACCCTACGAGCACTATCATGGACATCACCTCGGCTGGGGCGACGATGATGACGAGGAGGAGTACCATGCACTCTGGAGCCACATGACTGGAGTGCCTGGCGATCGCCTTGGGGAACACAACTCAGTTAAGTCGCTCTCTCACCCTCTCTTTAAATTTATTCATATGGTTTGGCGTAGATCGCTTTTATATGTTCCAGATAAGGATCGCCACCATATCCTCAAGGAGGAGCTTATGCTTCTCCGAGCCATCCGAGAGAGCTACCCTCTTCACCCCGGATGGGTGCTTGCTCGCATCTTCCGCCAGAAGACCAAGAGGCGGACGCCACCTCGTGCACTCCTGGGAGGTAACTTCATAGGTCAGCTCATCATCTTCTTCGACATCAGCCATGAATATGGCCCGAACATTCCCCGACACCAAGTTAGGACCGTTGGAGGTGACTTAGCGATCGAATACGACCTAGAGCTGGACCTCAGTCCCCAGGTGGCAGCAGATCCTCCCCTTCAGCATGTAGCCGAGTCGGAGGAAGATGATGATACTGAGCAGCAGCAGCCCCAGCCGCAGCCAGAATTCCATGACCATATACCCTCGGCCCATCATCAGGAAGGGTATACTCACCAGTCGCCGCCGCATTTCCCAGATCCGTACCAGGCGCCTCACCCTCAGCACCGACCGCACCCCGTGGACATTGGTGAGCTGTTCGAGCGACTGCAGGAGTGGCACATCACCGACAACGCCACTCAAGAGGCGAGATGGACTATTATGCAGCAACATATGCGCCGCGCCGACAGGCGGTATGAGGCACAGCTGGCGTGGCAACGCCAGCTCGACGATTACCTCCACTTTCCACCTCCCGACGCGCCTGACGAGCAGTGATCGGATTGTATCCTCTTTCTTGTCCCTTCTTTTTATTTATTATTTTCGGATCTCGATCCAACTTTTTTCTGTGTGGATCCGGGACACTTGTCTCGGTTTCCTTTTTATGTTTCATTTGTTTTTGTTTTGTAGGCAGTAGGGAGATTCCCTTTGCTTCGTTTGGTAGATTCCCTCCGCTCTGAGGACCCGTGCTCATCCCCTACGCCAACCATCTCGGTCCAGGTTCTTCTGCTTCACTCTGAACTCTAATTCTAGTCCTGTGAGGACACAGTCCGATTTAAGTGTGGGGTAGGATGCTAGAGAACCTTGCATGAACTTGATTGCCCTTGATTGTGTTTTGTGTGTGCCTCGTGATTCCATTCCAGTCTCTCTAGCATTAGAATGGCTCAGTTCTTGATTTTTGATGTTAAGTTGTTGTTCAAGCCTTCATAATGATGCTTAGTCTGCTTAACCTAAAACTTGAGAACCAACTTGTGTACTTTGATGCTAAACTGCCTGGTCAGAACAGAATTTTTAAATCACACTTGTAGTTTGTAGCCTTGATTGCATGAAAATGACCGAATCCGACTAGCAAACCAAATGTGAGCTTTTGATCCATTGCACGTAACTTGCAATTTTAATTCTTTCTAAGTGGTTTTCTGTTTACTTGAATGAGTTAGAATTTGCATGAGACCTACTCGAGACCACACGATGACACGAGTTCTAGAAGGATAGGGGCACCTAGATTCAGCTACTAAGCTAGATAGCCTACCAAACGATAAATCGATTAGGTTTAGACCCTTGAGCTTGGCCTGTTCTTTCGGTTCGATAATACATTACAGCCATTTCCCATTTCTTTCATTCCCCGTTGATCCCCTGTGGTTGTAGTTCTAGATTGACCTACCGGAAGTCAGTTTGTGGTAACCTGCCTATAGCCATTAAACAGGTGGTCTTAGCTAATATGCCCAGACGTGTAAATCCCTCTAGCAACTAAAAGAAAGAATCGGCACAAAAGAAAAGTCAAGTAAGAAAAGAAAGAAAATTTCGAAAAAAAAGCGAAGAAAAGAAAATAAGAAAAATCAGAAAAGTTTCAAAGTTTTAGTTCAATAAAACGTTCTTCTCCCTACAGATGGAAGAACGAAGTCAAAAGAAAAGTTGGAAAGAAAAGAAAAAATTATGCAAAGAAAAAAGAATAAGTGCTAGGTTGCTTGAGGGTATCATAGGACGAGCGTTCACTATTCCACCCGTGTCTGGTTAGACGGTAGGTAGCCATAGGCTAGATTCGAGGGAAGTTAGTCGAAAGCTACACCGCACCAAGCCATCATCATACATTCCCTTCATCCATCGCATCATAAACCCAAGTAGTGTAGAATTCATTACGGTCCTAGCAGGGAAGTCCTTCTTGACTAGATACTCGTGTTGTCACAGTGGTGGAGATGTGGTCGAATTGCAAACCTATGACAGAATTCAGTAACAGAAAATGATCGAGAGCAGAAACACGTCCTTAAACGCAGAGAGCGAGAGTCCCCATTGTGCTAAATATTTCCTGTGTGAGGAGTCTGGTCGGTTAGGTCAAATTCGTGCATAATTGGTTGCTAATTACTTGTCGTGTGCAGTTTACTAGTGAGACCAGGTTGTTTGGCTGATCTGTATACATGTCAGGTTTCTTGTTCTAGGAATTAGCTGTCTAATAATTCATTGTGTTTGATTGAGCTCCAATTTAATCGATCTTCTCATTTATGAACATGAGCGTTTCTATTCAGTTTGCTTGAGGACAAGCAAAAGCTTAAGTGTGGGGTATTTTGATGACACTCGATTTGACGTGATTATCAGCCTCATTTAAGCGACATTTTTTTGCTTAAGACATGGTTTTTAGGGTAGAATAGCGAATATTCAACCAATTGCCCTATCTCAGGCCATCTGTGTTACTTTGGCCCGTTTCGGGTCTATTTGATGGTTTTCTAGTGTTTTTGTGTTAGCACAGGTTTTTGCCGTCAAATAAAGTATCCAAGGTCATGTCTAAGGCGTTGGAACCTCGAGGAATTGCACCGGAATCGATCAAAGGAGCCAATCAAGTTCAGAAAATTCCTGCCCGGTTTACAAAGGAATTTTCGCCGAAAATACCCTAGTATTTTCGGCGAAAATATCAGCACAAATCAACTAAGGCCAACTGAAGGAAGTTTTCGGCCGAAAACTCTAAGTTTTCGGCCTAAGAGAAAACTACAGGAGAATTCAGCCAAAGGACCGTCCATTTACACGATTATTTTCGGCGAAAATAGTAAGGTATTTTCGGCGAAAATAATAGAAAAAATCCGACTGAATTAGGGTTAAGTATAAATACTTAACCGGCGGCCCAAAAAAAGGAGAGCTCATAACATACTTTCATAATCACAATTCCAAGAATTCTCTGAAGTTATGGAGCGAAGAGTTAGAGTTCGAAGAGCTGGAAAGAGATCGTGACGCCATCCTTTCCACCTCGGAGACTCGGAGCTAGGATTGCGGTTTACCGAAGATCAAAGTCTGTCAGAGTCGTCTTAATTAGGTTTTTCAGATTCTATTCTGTTCTTCCTCTGGATGATGAACTCTTTCTTTGTTTTTGATTCTTTTGTGATAAACATGAGTAGCTAAACTCGTTAGAGCTTAGAGTAGATGAACCCTAAGTGACCCAGGGCTTTAAAGCGGTCACGGATCGACGATGATTAGATTCGAAGTTCAATCAGTTTCTCTTTCATGTTTGATTTGTTCTTCATTATTCATGTTTCTTGTCTGGATTGATCACCTAGATTAGATTCTTGTTAAGCTAAGGATAGAAGCGAACGCTCGCCTTACTTTAGAACATCGAATTGAATAATTAACCTTATAATTGGAGCGTGCCTTTCGTAGGAACCGGTTAGGGTTAATCCACTGCAAGAGTAACTCATAAATTGTTAGTAATTGCACCAGTTAAGTTAAGTCGTTGCGAGAGGCGACCGTACCCGGGCGGCTAATTATCTTCGTAGTTAGAATGGATAGAGGGAACGTTCGCCGGTCTTAAACCTAAGGGTAAGGAGTTATGGTGGTGTCTTAGTAATTGATTGAATGAGAATCGAAATCCGCTGATCCGTTGATTGCCAATGCTCTGGGGAACGAAGGGGGATTCAAAGTCTAAGTTCGTCTGTCATCTTTGTTTTCAACCCTAATTTCCATTCTACTTTAGTTTAATTTTTAAATTTCTCTGCATTTCTTAGAATTAGAAGTCGTGGAACTCACACCACGCACGAAGTGCTTACATTTGAGTATTTTTCTAGTTTTTGGAGTAGTCAATCATAGAAGGCCCGTGGAATACGATCTACCCTAGCTTGTTAGCTTTGTTAGTCATTTGGTTGAACCCGAACAACGATTTTACGCGTTCACCAAGAACCAACACACTCACTCGCAAGTCCCAACCTTCTATTAGAGAGGCAGAGTCCACCCTCCAATTGGTCTCACGTCGAACCCACGGGTCAGTCCAAACTTTAACATCGGTACCCATTCCAATCTTCCATTAATAGTCATAAGCAAAGGCTATTCGTGCTTTTCAAATACTCCGCCACACATAACTTGGGTTTGACCCTAAATCGGCTGACAATAAATCCCCTTTAGGGTATATTTGGCTTTGAAAATCCTACTTGCAAGTGATGTCGAGTTTGTGAAGAGCTTCCACCCCTGCTTCCCCAGCATCGCCAGATTGAAATCGTAAAGGTCTCTAAACCCCATGCCTCCCATATCCTTTCATGCACAAAAACTTTCCCATATCATCCAAATAATATCACCACCGTTTCTGTCCTTCATACCCCACCAGAAACTATTCATCATCCTTTCGATCTCTTCCATCATCTTGATCGGGAGAAGAAAACTTTCATGCAGTAAACCAGTAAGGCTTCACAACGACCTTCACGATAATTTCTTTCCCACCTTTCAAGATAGGTTTATCTCTCCATCCCTACAACTTCTTCCACACCCTCTCCTTAAGATACCCAAGAACCTGCTTTTTTCTTCTACCCACCATAAATGGCATTCCAAGGTAATTTCCCGTGTTAAGTGGTCGAGTAATGCCGAGGATCCATCGAATCCCATCTTGCAGCATAGTTTGGATGTTTGGGCTGAAGAAGATGACTGACTTCTCAAAATTGATAGTCTGCCGAGATGCTTCTGCATACGTAGTCAACAACGATTTCATTCGTCTTGCTTCCTCAATTTCCGCTTTGCAAAATAAAAAACTGTCATCTGCAAAAAGTAAGTGAGAAACGGCTGGAGCGGCATGAGAAACACGAGCTCCATGCAACAAACCGATCTCATTTCTCTGTTTCAGTAATGCCAACAATCCCTCGGTACACAAGATAAAGAGAAAGGGTGAAAGCAGACACCTCTGTCGCAATCCTCTCTCCGGTGTAGTTAGGCTGATTAACTCATTATTCACTACCACACGATAATCCACAGAACTCACACATGTCATAATCATGTCAACCCATCTGCTTGCAAACCCCAGTTTTAACATGATTTCTTTCAAGTAGGTCCAATCAATTCTGTCAAAGGCTTTAGAAATAGCAATCTTGATAGCCACTTCTCCGTGCTTGATTCTGTACTTCAGTTTCATGCTATGGATGAGCTCGAAAGCGATCATTATATTAGCAATAATAGAACGACCTTGGACAAAAGCAGATTGTTCTTCAGAAATCAAACCTGCCATCAATGCTCGAAGCCTGTTTGCGAGAACTTTTGCCAGAAGTCTGTAAAGCACGTTGCAAAGCACTACAACAAAACCCATAAATAGTCGGGGGCCACTTGTCGGGGGCCAAATGCCACCGACAATTATAGTCGGTGGCTGGCCAACAATGGTCGGGGGCGTATAGCCCTCGACAAACATAGTCGGGGGCAATTTTGTCGGGGGCCTGGCCCCTGACTAATTGAGTGGTTTAGTCGGGGGTGTGGCCCCCGACAATAAAGCCCCACAATTTTAGTCGGAAGCTTTATTGTCGGGGGCCACACCCCCGACTAAATGTTTAATTATATTTAATATATTATTTAGTCGGGGGCGTGGCTCCCGACAATAAAGCCCCCGACTAAAATGGTCAGGGGCAATATTGTCCCCTCTCCCTGGCGCAAGACCTCCTCCACCCGCCTTTTCACGCTCCCGTCACAACAACCCTTCTTCTTCCTCTTCCTCTTCCTCTTCCGCCGTCGCCGTAGTTGCTCTTTCCCATCCCACCGATCCTTCCTTGCCTCCTATCCACTCCCCCAAGTCCGAGCTCGCTGCCAATTTCTCGGGTCGGAGTTCTACCCGATTCATCTCCAAGTTCCATCTGGGTCGACCCAGGTCAACGGCTGGCTCCCGTCACTCCCCAATCTCCGAGGAGGCGCTACAGCAGGTCTTCGATTTCGGGAAAGACGAATTGATGATTGAGAACGTCCTACTGTCTTCGAGTCTCGCCGTCCACCACCACAGTTGCCGTCGCCGCCGACAAAATTTTTATATATTATTTATTTAATATATATTTAATAATAATAATTATTATATATATATTATTTATTATAAATGTATGCATTTATATTATATATAAATAAAATAAAATAATTTAAAATAATTATTCTATATTTATTATTCCATATTTTATAATTATTAAAATATAATAAAATAGTTTAAATATATATATATATATATATATATATATATATATATATATAATTTTGTCGGGGGATATTTAGCCCCCGACTAAATTGCCCTGACTATTTTTGTCAGGGGCGACGCCCTAGACAAAGTTTCGGTCCATTTCAAACTCTAACCAAACCGGATGGCCATTTGCAGGGGGCCACGCCCCCCGACAAAATATCCCTTGTCGGGATACTATAGTGGGTTGCAAGGCTGCATTTAGGGGGGGGGGGAGCGCCCCCGACTAAATTAATTTGGGTGGGGGGGGGGCAATGCTCCCCTCTATTTTCAGTTTCGCCCCCTATTTGATGTCTTTGTTGTAGTGAAGAGAGATCGGTCGCCAATCCTTCATGGACTCCGGCTGTTCGTTTTTGGGCAGTAGTATAATAGTCGTGTCTCATAGATACTTCGGTACAACACCTTCAGAGAACCACTCCTGACAATTACGAGTTACTTCCTCCCCCACAATAGCCCATAATTTTTTATAGAAGCCCGGATTGAACCTGTCCGGCCCCGGAGCTTTATCCGGATTCATGGCGAACATGGCCGAGCGAATCTCTTCACTTGTTAGAGGGGCAAGCAACATATCATTATCATCTTGGTTTACTGACTCTTCAGCCATGTCGACTACAGGCTCCCACATGCACCTATGCCCTCGGAATATCTCCTTGAAGTAACCACCAGCGAGCTCCGCCATCTCATCCTTGTCCTCACACCAGACCCCATCTTCACGCTTAAGTCGGGTGATAATTTTTTTTTCGGCCATTAGCGATGGCGTGGAAATATTCCGTACTTAGGTCTCCGTCTCTCAGGTAGAACTGTTTTTCTCTCTCCTTCCAGTGAGCGTTTTCCTGTTGGAGAAGACCTAGAAGCTCCTCTTTCGTGGTGTTATAATCTTCTGTAGCATCGGCATCATGCCTTGTGCGCATCTCATCCAATCTCCTCAAGCAATCCGATGGAGAGATTTTTAGGCCCCAAGCACCAAATAAACATGAGAGTTCTCAGAGTCGTATTCCCACGGGTCTACTCGAGCTACCTTACTTAGTTTAGTTCTACTAGTCAGCGAAATCATTCTGATCGAAGATTTGATTAATTTAGAAAAATGTAATAACTAACTAACAACTAAAACACAAATAAAAAGTAGGATCAACGATGGGGGAGAGGTCTTGCTTGGGTTTGTATCCTTCTAAGAAATTATGAGAAAATGCAGCTACAAAACTGGCAGGACATGGATGACAATCAGTTTCAGGTTCTAAAGGTGGTCGGTCGACTCTACAACCATGAACCACCTGCAACACACCCTAACTCGCATTCAACCAACAATCCAATAGCAAACTGAACAGAAACCCTAAAACAGGAGAACTATATAAAACCTCGAATTATAGGGAAGTCTAAGAATGGGGCGACAAGCTAACAAAATAGATCATCAATCATCATTAATCCACAATCCAAACATGTATTCAAAGTATAAACTCATAATCTCAAAGAATTCAACAAAACCCAAGCAAGAAAAAGAAAACCTAGCTATTCATGATAGAAATCAGAAAGAACGCTGCAAACCGCCGATTCATCAAGGTTGGACTTGATTCCTCCGTTGTTGACGAGCTGCTCTTCTCAATTTCCAACATTGATGCACTTGCTAATCATCTACTGCTCCCCTCTCCATCTCTCACTAATGGCCAAAAGCCAAAACTCAGATTTTCCTCTGCAATTTCCCGTCTTCGTTGTCCTCTCTCTTTCTTCTACTTTCCTCCCCATCATGATAATTAGATGATCATGCTTGGGCTCAAAGCCCATTAATTTCAATCGTCCTTTAACAACAAAATCCAAACTTGTAATCTTAGCCCATGATAATGTGATCATATTGGCGCCTCCTTTCATAATTAATAGGCCAAATTAAATAACATGGCCAAGTACTTTCATGAATCAAATTAATCCACCTCCCTCTTTAATAATGATGATGGCTGGCCGAATATGATAATAATATGGTGATGGCCGCCACTAATAATTTCCTCCTCCATTTATTTGGTGGGCATGAGATTTGCATGTCATGAGCATGTCTCAGGTTGTCTTCAGTTTGATCTCCAACATCGTATAAAACCTGAAATACACCAAAAACGTGCAAAACGACATAAAACAGGTCAAAGGCCAAGGGAGAATAAAACACATACAAAACATCCTCATTCATTGCAATAATACACCAAAAATATCGTCTAATGAGGGACTGAATACGCCAATATTTGAGTGCATCAAATCACCCCACACTTAGACTTTTGCTTGTCCTCAAGCAAGAACTTAACACAACAATGCACCAACCTGAATGAGCAAACCGAAAACCTCTTGGTTCCTAGAATGACGTATATAGTGCTTCTATCAAACAAGAGGATTACCCGACTGACCGTACAGTTAAAACCAAACTTTTGCTGGAGTAAAAGAGGAACATGACTTTATCGAGCTAGTGAACAACCTTACTTGATAAAGGCAAGATAATACTTACTTCTGCTACACTTACTCTAGAACGCAACCTGACACTTGTTAGATAAGGGAACAAAAATTAAAGATTAAAAGAAAAATTTATTTCTTTTCCTTCTCTTTTTGTTTTTTGTTTTTCTCTTTTTTTTACAATTATTTTCGAATGGTCGGTACAGTGTGGATACTACCGGGTACGGAGTAGCCGGAAACCTTTGAAATTCCACGTTATCCTAGACCCCAGCTACGATTGGGAGTAGGTTAGAAGAAGAATGCCACATTGAGACTTCCCTTTGGGACTACAACAATGGGCAGGCACGTATGCCAGCTCGTGAATTGACCCACAACTTCAATACCAAACCACTCATTTATCAGATTTTCTCTGATTGGGAACATTAACAACAATTAAAAGCACGAAATTAAAAGATCCCTTATGTAGACTCGATCATGGCATTGAACTAGAGAATTCAAGCATCAGATAGACAAAGTCTTCCACATTACCAAGTCAACTGTTCACTAACACGGAAAGGACGAGTTCCTAGAAAACTACAAGCATAAAGAATGGGAGATGGTCATAATACGGGTTCTCACACACACATTTGGTCAGCCAAAGCACCACATCAATCTCACCATATGGAAAACGGCAAGCCACTCAAGAAGATTTTAAGCAATGCGAAGAGATACTTGCAAACGAGAATGGGAAGCAGTGAAAGAGTGAAAAACAAAGCACAATCACCACCATTTAATGACAAGAACTCAATTAACAAACATGCATGCATTACATCGAAAACACCCCACACTTAAACTGGACATCGTTCTCACAGGACTAGAAAGAGAGTAGAGGAATCCGGGGAACCTGGAAGGTGAAGGTTGATGTCGTGGATGGCGGCGACTCGGTGTTAAGTACTGGCAAACGGTCATGCAGAACCTAAGGACATCCTGAAACAGGAGAGAACCTCAAAACAAGATCAAAGCATTCAAGGTATAGAATAGACCACTGACTCAAAAACTCAAAACAGACTCCAGACATGGGTTGCCTCCCATGAAGAGCTCTTTCTTTAACGTCTTTGAGCTAGACGATACGTAGAGAATTAGCAGTCTCCGTCCCATCCAAGCAGCTCCTTGTAGTTCATGTCATCTCCAGACTTCAAATGGAGGTGATCTGGGAACTGAACTTGAATACTTCCCCATCGTGGATGAGTGAATGGAATAACACCAATAGGAGAGACTTGAATCTTGTTCTGGTTGTCAAACCTAGGTAACTCTTCCTTCTTTTCTTGCTTCAACCATCATCAACTCTTGGCGACGCCGCTTCCTTTTTCTCCTACTAAGGCCTTCCGCTTTGTTGTCTTAATAGGTTCAGAGTCATCCGTAGTCGTCTCATCAGAAGAAAGCATGGAGTTTACATTTTGACTAGTTGAAGCACTAACAACTTTAATCTCTTCGGTAGGAAGGGGCACATATTCAATCAGAGGGGTAGGAGTGGTGATGACCGTACCCATCAAAGGAGTGAAAAACTCATCGTCGTCCGAGCTTGGATAAAAAGGAAGTTCCTTGTTAATATGCTGATATGCGTCTTCAGCCTCTTGAAGTTCCTTGCACTATTGTTCAACTGTCTGCACTGTCAACTTGAATTCCAAGTCAAACAACCCATCACTAAGCTCTTTCACGTTGCTAGTCAAGTACTCAATTGCTCTTTTCTGCTTATGCAACCCATCTTCCAATGCTTTCTTTCTTCTTTCACACATACGCCTCCAACACATCAAATCTTGCATTGGTAGTGGTCTCTAATGCGTCAAATCTAGTCTGAATCATATTTGTCAATCTACTTAACAACTCCTCAACATTTGATGTTTGTTTGTCAGGCTGAGAGGCTTGATTAAGATGATCGCTAATTTCTTGTTAAGAACCAAGAGCTTCATCATTTTCTTCCTTTAGCTTAGATATGATGAGATCCATGTTCTCACTCATTCTCTTGAGAGAAGCGTTAAGAGAAGCATTATCAGCTGCACCAGTAACAATCATCTTGGTCAACTCCTCAATCACAAAGGGACTAACTTGGTCCGTTGAGTCATAAGATTCAGGTTCTTCATAATAGCAAGATTGATCCTGTCGATTTGGATAACATGGATCCCGCATACTCCAGTTGCCAGAGCTACCATAATCACCACAATACTCTTCCTAAGAACCAACAAAGGATGGCAGAGAGACTTGAACCGATGGAGAATGATTATTTTCTAACTCCCCAAGAAGAGCTGCAAGTTTTGCTTGAATATCCATACCCTGTCCTGCAAACAAAGTAGGGAAAAAATCCAAGAAAACAACCAACACAAGGGGTGAAGTAGAAAATGGACTATTCACAAGATGGAGATATGAAGCAAACTAAAAGATCAAATATGTACAAACAAGAAAGCAAAAACTGAGCTAGTAATCCTAAACCTTTCCTGAAGTCAAGTAATTTCCCCGGCAACGGCGCTAATTTGATGGAGAGATTTTTAGGCCCCAAACACCAAATAAGCTTGAGAGTTCTCAGAGTCGTATTCCCCCGGGTCTACTCGAGCTACCTTACTCAGTTTAGTTCTACTAGTCAGCGAAATCGTTTTGATCGAAGATTTGATTAATTTAGGAAAATGTAAAAACTAACTAACAACTAAAACACAAATAAAAAGTAGGATCAACGATGGGGGAGAGGTCTTGCTTGGGTTTGTATGCTTCTAAGAAATTATGAGAAAATGCAGCTACAGAACTGGCAGGACATGGATGACAATCAGTTTCAGGTTCTAAAGGTTGGGTCGGTCGACTCTACAACCAAGAACCACCTCCAACACACCCTAACTCGCATTCAACCAACAATCCAATAGTAAACTGAACAGAAACCCTAAAACAGGAGAACTACATAAAAACTAGAATTACAGGGAAGTCTAAGAATTGGGCGACAAGCTAACAAAATAGATCATCAATCATCATTAATCCACAATCCAAAACATGTATTCAAAGTATCAACTCATAATCTCAAAGAATTCAACAAAACCCAAGCAAGAAAAAGAAAACCTAGCTATTCATGAGAGAAATCAGAAAAAACGCTGCAAACCGCCGATTCATCAAGGTTGGCCTTGTTTCCTCCGTTGTTGACGAGCTGCTCTTCTCAATTTCCAACATTGATGCACTTGCTAATCATCTACTGCTCCCCTCTCTGTCTCTCGCTAATGGCCAAAAGCCAAAACTCCTATTTTCCTCTGCAATTTCCCATCTTCGTTATCCTCTCTCTTTCTTCTATTTTCCTCCCCATCATGATAATTAGATGATCATGCTTGGGCTCAAAGCCCATTAATTCCAATCCTCATTTAACAACAAAATCCAAGCTTGTAATCTTAGCCCATGATAATGTGATCATATTGGCGCCTCCTTTCATAATTAATAGGCCAAATTAAATAACATGGACAAGTAATTTCATGAATCAAATTAATCCACCTCCCTCTTTAATAATGATGATGGCTGGCAGAATATGATAATAATATGGTGATGGCCGCCACTAATAATTCCCTCCTCCATTTATTTGGTGGGCATGAGATTTGCATGTCATGAGCATGTGTCATGTTGTCTTCCGTTCGATCTCCAACATCGTATAAAACTTGAAATACACCAAAAACGTGCAAAACGACATAAAACAGCCCAAAGGCCGAGGGAGAATAAAACACATACAAAACATCCTCAATCATTGCAATAATACACCAAAAATATCGTCTAATGAGGGACTGAATACGCCAATATTTGAGTGCATCAAATCACTCCACACTTAGACTTTTCCTTGTCCTCAAGCAAGAACTTAACACAACAATGCACCAACCTGAATGAGCAAACCGAAAACCTCTTGGTTCCTAGAATGACATATATAGTGCTTCTATCACACAAGAGGATTACCCGACTGACCACACAGTTAAAACCAAACTTTTGCTGGAGTAAAAGAGGAACATGACTTTATCGAGCTAGTGAACAACCTGACTTGATAAAGGCAAGACAATACTTACTTATGCTAAACTTACTCTAAAACGCAACCTGACACTTAACAAAAATTAAAGATTAAAAGAAAAATTTATTTCTTTTCCTTCTCTTTTTTTTGTTTTTTGTTTTTTTTTTTTTTTGCATTTATTTTCGAATGGTCGATACAGTGTAGATACTACCGGGTATGGAGCAGGCGGAAACCTTTGGAATTCCACGTTATCCTAGACCGCAGCCACGATCGAGAGTAGGTTAGAAGAAGAATGCCACATTGAGACTTCCCTTTGGGACTACAGCAATGGGCAGGCACGTATGCTAGCTCGTGAATTGACCCACAACTTCAATACCAAACCACTCATTTATCAGATTTTCTCTGATTGGGAACATTAACAACAATTAAAAGCACGAAATTAAAAGATCCCTTATCTAGACTCGATCATGGCATTGAGCTAGAGAATTCGAGCATCAGATAGACAAAGTCTTCCACATTACCAATTTCAACTGTTCACTAACACGAAAGGACGAGTTCCTAGAAAACTACAAGCATAAAGAATGGGAGATGGTCATAATACAGGTTCTCACACACACATTTGGTCAGCAAAGCACCACATCAATATCACCATATGGAAAACGGCAAGCCACTCAAAAGATTTTAAGCAATGCGAAGAGATACTTGCAAACGAAATGGGAAGCAGTGAAAGAGTGAAAACAAAGCACAATCACACCATTTAATGACAAGAACTCAATTAACAAACATGCATGCATTACATACGAAAACACCCCACACTTAAACTGGACATCGTTCTCACAGGACTAGAAAGAGAGTAGAGGAATCAGGGGAACCTGGAAGGTGAAGGTTGATGTGTGGATGGAGGCGACTCAGGTTTAAGTACTGGCAAACAGTCATGCAAACCTAAGAACATCCTGAAACAGGAGAGAACCTCAAAACAAGATCAAAGCATTCAAGGTACAGAATAGACCACTGACTCAAAAACTCAAAACAGACTCAGACATGGGTTGCCTCCCATGAAGAGCTCTTTCTTTAACGTCTTTGAGCTAGACGATACTTAGAGAATTAGCAGTCTCCGTCCCATCCAAGCAGCTCCTTGTAGTTCATGTCATCTCCAGACTTCAATGGAGGTGATCTGGGAACTGAACTTGAATACTTCCCCATCGTGGATGAGTGAATGGAATAACACCAATAGGAGAGACTTGAATCTTTTCTGGTTGTCAAACCTAGGTAATCTTTTCTTTGCTTGCTCAACCATCATCAACTCTTGGCGACGCCGCTTCCTTTTTCTCCTACTAAGGCGCTTCCGCTTTGTTGTCTTAATGGTTCAGAGTCATCCGTAGTCGTCTCATCAGAAGAAAGCATGGAGTTTACATTTTCACTAGTTGAAGCACTAACAACTTTAATCTCTTCGGTAGGAAGGGGCACATATTCAATCAGAGGGGTAGGAGTGGTGATGACCGTACCCATCAAAGGAGTGAAAAACTCATCGTCGTCCGAGCTTGGATAAAAAGGAAGTTCCTTGTTAATATGCTGATATGCGTCTTCAGCCTCTTGAAGTTCCTTGCACTTTGTTCAACTGTCTGCACTGTCAACTTGAATTCCAAGTCAAACAACCCATCACTAAGCTCTTTCACGTTGCTAGACAAGTACTCAATTGCTCTTTTCTGCTTATGCAACCCATCTTCCAATGCTTCTTTCTTCTTTCACACATACGCCTCCAACACATCAAATCTTGCATTGGTAGTGGTCTCTAATGCGTCAAATCTAGTCTGAATCATATTTGTCAATCTACTTAACAACTCCTCAACATTTGATGTTTGTTTGTCAGGCTGAGAGGCTTGATTAAGATGATCGCTAATTTCTTGTTAAGAACAAGAGCTTCATCATTTTCTTCCTTTAGCTTAGATATGATGAGATCCATGTTCTCACTCATTCTCTTGAGAGAAGCGTTAAGAGAAGCATTATCAGCTGCACCAGTAACAATCATCTTGGTCAACTCCTCAATCACAAAGGGACTAACTTGGTCCGTTGAGTCATAAGATTCAGGTTCTTCATAATAGCAAGATTGATCCTGTCGATTTGGATAACATGGATCCCGCATACTCCAGTTGCCAGAGCTACCATAATCACCACAATACTCTTCCTAAGAACCAACAAAGGATGGCAGAGAGACTTGAACCGATGGAGAATGATTATTTTCTAACTCCCCAAGAAGAGCTGCAAGTTTTGCTTGAATATCCATACCCTGTCCTGCAAACAAAGTAGGGAAAAAATCCAAGAAAACAACCAACACAAGGGGTGAAGTAGAAAATGGACTATTCACAAGATGGAGATATGAAGCAAACTAAAAGATCAAATATGTACAAACAAGAAAGCAAAAACTGAGCTAGTAATCCTAAACCTTTCCTGAAGTCAAGTAATTTCCCCGGCAACGGCGCTAATTTGATGGAGAGATTTTTAGGCCCCAAACACCAAATAAGCTTGAGAGTTCTCAGAGTCGTATTCCCCCGGGTCTACTCGAGCTACCTTACTCAGTTTAGTTCTACTAGTCAGCGAAATCGTTTTGATCGAAGATTTGATTAATTTAGGAAAATGTAAAAACTAACTAACAACTAAAACACAAATAAAAAGTAGGATCAACGATGGGGGAGAGGTCTTGCTTGGGTTTGTATGCTTCTAAGAAATTATGAGAAAATGCAGCTACAGAACTGGCAGGACATGGATGACAATCAGTTTCAGGTTCTAAAGGTTGGGTCGGTCGACTCTACAACCAAGAACCACCTCCAACACACCCTAACTCGCATTCAACCAACAATCCAATAGTAAACTGAACAGAAACCCTAAAACAGGAGAACTACATAAAAACTAGAATTACAGGGAAGTCTAAGAATTGGGCGACAAGCTAACAAAATAAATCATCAATCATCATTAATCCACAATCCAAAACATGTATTCAAAGTATCAACTCATAATCTCAAAGAATTCAACAAAACCCAAGCAAGAAAAAGAAAACCTAGCTATTCATGAGAGAAATCAGAAAAAACGCTGCAAACCGCCGATTCATCAAGGTTGGCCTTGTTTCCTCCGTTGTTGACGAGCTGCTCTTCTCAATTTCCAACATTGATGCACTTGCTAATCATCTACTGCTCCCCTCTCTGTCTCTCGCTAATGGCCAAAAGCCAAAACTCCTATTTTCCTCTACAATTTCCCATCTTCGTTATCCTCTCTCTTTCTTCTATTTTCCTCCCCATCATGATAATTAGATGATCATGCTTGGGCTCAAAGCCCATTAATTCCAATCCTCATTTAACAACAAAATCCAAGCTTGTAATCTTAGCCCATGATAATGTGATCATATTGGCGCCTCCTTTCATAATTAATAGGCCAAATTAAATAACATGGACAAGTAATTTCATGAATCAAATTAATCCACCTCCCTCTTTAATAATGATGATGGCTGGCAGAATATGATAATAATATGGTGATGGCCGCCACTAATAATTCCCTCCTCCATTTATTTGGTGGGCATGAGATTTGCATGTCATGAGCATGTGTCATGTTGTCTTCCGTTCGATCTCCAACATCGTATAAAACTTGAAATACACCAAAAAACGTGCAAAACGACATAAAACAGCCCAAAGGCCGAGGGAGAATAAAACACATACAAAACATCCTCAATCATTGCAATAATACACCAAAAATATCGTCTAATGAGGGACTGAATACGCCAATATTTGAGTGCATCAAATCACTCCACACTTAGACTTTTCCTTGTCCTCAAGCAAGAACTTAACACAACAATGCACCAACCTGAATGAGCAAACCGAAAACCTCTTGGTTCCTAGAATGACATATATAGTGCTTCTATCACACAAGAGGATTACCCGACTGACCACACAGTTAAAACCAAACTTTTGCTGGAGTAAAAGAGGAACATGACTTTATCGAGCTAGTGAACAACCTGACTTGATAAAGGCAAGACAATACTTACTTATGCTAAACTTACTCTAAAACGCAACCTGACACTTAACAAAAATTAAAGATTAAAAGAAAAATTTATTTCTTTTCCTTCTCTTTTTTTTGTTTTTTGTTTTTTTTTTTTTTGCATTTATTTTCGAATGGTCGATACAGTGTAGATACTACCGGGTATGGAGCAGGCGGAAACCTTTGGAATTCCACGTTATCCTAGACCGCAGCCACGATCGAGAGTAGGTTAGAAGAAGAATGCCACATTGAGACTTCCCTTTGGGACTACAGCAATGGGCAGGCACGTATGCTAGCTCGTGAATTGACCCACAACTTCAATACCAAACCACTCATTTATCAGATTTTCTCTGATTGGGAACATTAACAACAATTAAAAGCACGAAATTAAAAGATCCCTTATCTAGACTCGATCATGGCATTGAGCTAGAGAATTCGAGCATCAGATAGACAAAGTCTTCCACATTACCAATTCAACTGTTCACTAACACAGAAAGGACGAGTTCCTAGAAAACTACAAGCATAAAGAATGGGAGATGGTCATAATACAGGTTCTCACACACACATTTGGTCAGCAAAGCACCACATCAATCTCACCATATGGAAAACGGCAAGCCACTCAAGAAGATTTTAAGCAATGCGAAGAGATACTTGCAAACGAGAATGGGAAGCAGTGAAAGAGTGAAAAAAAAGCACAATCACCACCATTTAATGACAAGAACTCAATTAACAAACATGCATGCATTACATCGAAAACACCCCACACTTAAACTGGACATCGTTCTCACAGGACTAGAAAGAGAGTAGAGGAATCCGGGGAACCTGGAAGGTGAAGGTTGATGTTGTGGATGGCGGCGACTCGGTGTTAAGTACTGGCAAACGGTCATGCAGAACCTAAGGACATCCTGAAACAGGAGAGAACCTCAAAACAAGATCAAAGCATTCAAGGTATAGAATAGACCACTGACTCAAAAACTCAAAACAGACTCCAGACATGGGTTGCTCCCATGAAGAGCTCTTTCTTTAACGTCTTTGAGCTAGACGATACTTAGAGAATTAGCAGTCTCCGTCCCATCCAAGCAGCTCCTTGTAGTTCATGTCATCTCCAGACTTCAAATGGAGGTGATCTGGGAACTGAACTTGAATACTTCCCCATCGTGGATGAGTGAATGGAATAACACCAATAGGAGAGACTTGAATCTTGTTCTGGTTGTCAAACCTAGGTAACTCTTCCTTCTTTTCTTGCTCAACCATCATCAACTCTTGGCGACGCCGCTTCCTTTTTCTCCTACTAAGGCGCTTCCGCTTTGTTGTCTTAATAGGTTCAGAGTCATCCGTAGTCGTCTCATCAGAAGAAAGCATGGAGTTTACATTTTGACTAGTTGAAGCACTAACAACTTTAATCTCTTCGGTAGGAAGGGGCACATATTCAATCAGAGGGGTAGGAGTGGTGATGACCGTACCCATCAAAGGAGTGAAAAACTCATCGTCGTCCGAGCTTGGATAAAAAGGAAGTTCCTTGTTAATATGCTGATATGCGTCTTCAGCCTCTTGAAGTTCCTTGCACTGTTGTTCAACTGTCTGCACTGTCAACTTGAATTCCAAGTCAAACAACCCATCACTAAGCTCTTTCACGTTGCTAGTCAAGTACTCAATTGCTCTTTTCTGCTTATGCAACCCATCTTCCAATGCTTCTTTCTTCTTTCACACATACGCCTCCAACACATCAAATCTTGCATTGGTAGTGGTCTCTAATGCGTCAAATCTAGTTTGAATCATATTTGTCAATCTACTTAACAACTCCTCAACATTTGATGTTTGTTTGTCAGGCTGAGAGGCTTGATTAAGATGATCGCTAATTTCTTGTTAAGAACAAGAGCTTCATCATTTTCTTCCTTTAGCTTAGATATGATGAGATCCATGTTCTCACTCATTCTCTTGAGAGAAGCGTTAAGAGAAGCATTATCAGCTGCACCAGTAACAATCATCTTGGTCAACTCCTCAATCACAAAGGGACTAACTTGGTCCGTTGAGTCATAAGATTCAGGTTCTTCATAATAGCAAGATTGATCCTGTCGATTTGGATAACATGGATCCCGCATACTCCAGTTGCCAGAGCTACCATAATCACCACAATACTCTTCCTAAGAACCAACAAAGGATGGCAGAGAGACTTGAACCGATGGAGAATGATTATTTTCTAACTCCCCAAGAAGAGCTGCAAGTTTTGCTTGAATATCCATACCCTGTCCTGCAAACAAAGTAGGGAAAAAATCCAAGAAAACAACCAACACAAGGGTGAAGTAGAAAATGGACTATTCACAAGATGGAGATATGAAGCAAACTAAAAGATCAAATATGTACAAACAAGAAAGCAAAAACTGAGCTAGTAATCCTAAACCTTTCCTGAAGTCAAGTAATTTCCCCGGCAACGGCGCTAATTTGATGGAGAGATTTTTAGGCCCCAAACACCAAATAAGCTTGAGAGTTCTCAGAGTCGTATATCCCCGGGTCTACTCGAGCTACCTTACTCAGTTTAGTTCTACTAGTCAGCGAAATCGTTTTGATCGAAGATTTGATTAATTTAGGAAAATGTAAAAACTAACTAACAACTAAAACACAAATAAAAAGTAGGATCAAGATGGGGGAGAGGTCTTGCTTGGGTTTGTATGCTTCTAAGAAATTATGAGAAAATGCAGCTACAGAACTGGCAGGACATGGATGACAATCAGTTTCAGGTTCTAAAGGTTGGGTCGGTCGACTCTACAACCAAGAACCACCTCCAACACACCCTAACTCGCATTCAACCAACAATCCAATAGTAAACTGAACAGAAACCCTAAAACAGGAGAACTACATAAAAACTAGAATTACAGGGAAGTCTAAGAATTGGGCGACAAGCTAACAAAATAAATCATCAATCATCATTAATCCACAATCCAAAACATGTATTCAAAGTATCAACTCATAATCTCAAAGAATTCAACAAAACCCAAGCAAGAAAAAGAAAACCTAGCTATTCATGAGAGAAATCAGAAAAAACGCTGCAAACCGCCGATTCATCAAGGTTGGCCTTGTTTCCTCCGTTGTTGACGAGCTGCTCTTCTCAATTTCCAACATTGATGCACTTGCTAATCATCTACTGCTCCCCTCTCTGTCTCTCGCTAATGGCCAAAAGCCAAAACTCCTATTTTCCTCTACAATTTCCCATCTTCGTTATCCTCTCTCTTTCTTCTATTTTCCTCCCCATCATGATAATTAGATGATCATGCTTGGGCTCAAAGCCCATTAATTCCAATCCTCATTTAACAACAAAATCCAAGCTTGTAATCTTAGCCCATGATAATGTGATCATATTGGCGCCTCCTTTCATAATTAATAGGCCAAATTAAATAACATGGACAAGTAATTTCATGAATCAAATTAATCCACCTCCCTCTTTAATAATGATGATGGCTGGCAGAATATGATAATAATATGGTGATGGCCGCCACTAATAATTCCCTCCTCCATTTATTTGGTGGGCATGAGATTTGCATGTCATGAGCATGTGTCATGTTGTCTTCCGTTCGATCTCCAACATCGTATAAAACTTGAAATACACCAAAAACGTGCAAAACGACATAAAACAGCCCAAAGGCCGAGGGAGAATAAAACACATACAAAACATCCTCAATCATTGCAATAATACACCAAAAATATCGTCTAATGAGGGACTGAATACGCCAATATTTGAGTGCATCAAATCACTCCACACTTAGACTTTTCCTTGTCCTCAAGCAAGAACTTAACACAACAATGCACCAACCTGAATGAGCAAACCGAAAACCTCTTGGTTCCTAGAATGACATATATAGTGCTTCTATCAACAAGAGGATTACCCGACTGACCACACAGTTAAAACCAAACTTTTGCTGGAGTAAAAGAGGAACATGACTTTATCGAGCTAGTGAACAACCTGACTTGATAAAGGCAAGACAATACTTACTTATGCTAAACTTACTCTAAAACGCAACCTGACACTTAACAAAAATTAAAGATTAAAAGAAAAATTTATTTCTTTTCCTTCTCTTTTTTTTGTTTTTTGTTTTTTTTTCTTTTTTTGCATTTATTTTCGAATGGTCGATACAGTGTAGATACTACCGGGTATGGAGCAGGCGGAAACCTTTAGAATTCCACGTTATCCTAGACCGCAGCCACGATCGAGAGTAGGTTAGAAGAGAATGCCACATTGAGACTTCCCTTTGGGACTACAGCAATGGGCAGGCACGTATGCTAGCTCGTGAATTGACCCACAACTTCAATACCAAACCACTCATTTATCAGATTTTCTCTGATTGGGAACATTAACAACAATTAAAAGCACGAAATTAAAAGATCCCTTATCTAGACTCGATCATGGCATTGAGCTAGAGAATTCGAGCATCAGATAGACAAAGTCTTCCACATTACCAAGTCAACTGTTCACTAACACGGAAAAGACGAGTTCCTAGAAAACTACAAGTATAAAGAATGGGAGATGGTCATAATACGGGTTCTCACACACACATTTGGTCAGCTAAAGCACCACATCAATCTCACCATATGGAAAACGGAAAGCCACTCAACAAGATTTTAAGCAATGCGAAGAGATACTTGCAAACGATAATGGGAAGCAGTGAAAGAGTGAGAAAAAGCACAATCTACACCCATTTAATGACAAGAACTCAATTAACCAACATGCATGCATTACAACGAAAACACCCCACACTTAAACTGGACATCGTTCTCACAGGACTAGAAAGAGAGTAGAGGAATCAGGGGAACCTGGAAGGTGAAGGTTGATGTCGTGGATGGAGGCGAGCTCAGAGTTAAGTACTGGCAAACAGTCATGCATAACCTAAGAACATCCTGAAACAGGAGAGAACCCAAAACAAGATCAGAGCATTCAAGGTACAGAATAGACCACTGACTCAAAAACTCAAAACAGACATCAGACATGGGTTGCGTCCCATGAAGCGCTCTTTCTTTAACGTCTTTGAGCTAGACGATACTTAGAGAATTAGCAGTCTCCGTCCCATCCAAGCAGCTCCTTGTAGTTCATGTCATCTAGAGACTTCAAGTGGAGGTGATCTGGGAACTGAACTTGAATACTTCCCCATCGTGGATGAGTGAATGGAATAACACCAATAGGAGAGACTTGAATCTTATTCTGGTTGTCAAACCTAGGTAACGCTTCTTTCTTTGCTTGCTCAACCATCGTCAACTCTTGGCGACGCCGCTTCCTTTTTCTCCTACTAAGGCGCTTCCGCTTTGTTGTCTTAATTGGTTCAGAGTCATCCGTAGTCGTATCATCAGAAGAAAGCATGGAGTTTACATTTTCACTAGTTGAAGCACTAACAACTTTAATCTCTTCGGTAGGAAGGGGCACAGATTCAATCAGAGGGGTAGGAGTGGTGATGACCGTACCCATCAAAGGAGTGAAAAACTCATCATCGTCCGAGCTTGGATAAAAAAGAAGTTCCTTCTTAATATCCTGATATGTCTCTTCAGCCTCTTGAAGTTCCTTGCACTGCTGTTCAACTGTCTTCACTGTCAACTTGAATTCCAAGTCAAACAACCCATCACTAAGCTCTTTCACATTGCTAGACAAGTACTCAATTACTCTTTTCTGCTTATGCAACCCATCTTCCAATGCTTCTTTCTTCTTTCGCACATACGCCTCCAACACATCAAATCTTGCATTGGTCGTGGTCTCTAATGCGTCAAATCTAGTCTGAATCATATTTGTCAATCTACTCAACAACTCCTCAACATTTGATGTTTGTTTGTTAGGCTGAGAGGCTTGATTAAGATGATCACTAATTTCTTGTTGAGAACCAAGAGCTTCATCAGTTTCTTCCTTTAGCTTAGATATGATGAGATCCATGTCCTCACTCATTCTCTTGAGAGAAGCATTAAGAGAAGCACTAAGAGAAGCATTATCAGCTGCACCAGTAACAATCATCTTGGTCAACTCCTCAATCACGAAGGGACTAACTTGGTTTGTTGAGTCATAAGATTCAGGTTCTTCATAATAGCAAGATTGATCCTGTCGATTTGGATAACATGGATCCCGCATACTCCAGTTGCCAGAGCTACCATAATCACCACAATACTCTTCTTAAGAACCAACAAAGGTGGCGGAGAGACTTGAACCGATGGAGAAGGATTATTTTCTAACTCCCCAAGAAGAGCTGCAAGTTTTTCTTGAATATCCATACCCTGTCCTGCAAACAAAGTAGGAAAAAAATCCAAGAAAACAACCAACACAAGGGGTGAAGGAGAAAACGAACTATTCACAAGATGGAGATATGAAGCAAACTAAAAGATCAAATATGTACAAACAAGAAAGCAAAAACTGAGCTAGTAATCCTAAACCTTTCTTGAAGTCAAGTAATTTCCCCGGCAACAGCGCCAATTGGATGGAGAGATTTTTAGGGCCCAGACACCAAATAAACTTGAGAGTTCTCAGAGTCGTATTCCCACGGGTCTACTCGAGCTACCATACTAAGTTTAGTTCTACTAGTTAGCGAAATCGTTTTGATCGAAGATTTGATTAATTTAGAAAAATGTAAAAACTAACTAACAATTAAAACACAAATAAAAAGTAGGATCATTGATGGGGGAGGTCTTGCTTGGGTTTGTATCCTTCTAAGAAATTATGAGAAAATGCAGCTACAGAACTGGCAGGACATGGATGACAATCAGTTTCAGGGTCTAAAGGTTGGGTCAGTCGACTCTACAACCAAGAACCACCTGCAACACACCCTATCTCGCACTCAACTAACAATCCAATAGCAAACTGAACAGAAACCCTAAAATAGGAGAACTGCAGAAAACCTCGAATTACAGGGAAGTCGAAGAATGGGGCGACAAGCTAACAAAATAGATCATCAATCATCATTAATCCACAATCCAAAACATGTATTCAAAGTATGAACTCATAATTTCAAAGAATTCAACAAAACCCAAGTAAGAAAAATAAAACCTAGCTATTCATGAGAGAAATCAGAAAGAACGCTGCAAACCGCCGATTCATCAAGGTTGGCCTTGATTCCTCCGTTGTTGACTAGATGCTCTTCTCAATTTCCAACATTGATGCACTTGCTAATCATCTACTCTTTCCCTCTCTGTCTCTCGCTAATGGCCAAAAGCCAAAACTCCTATTTTCCTCTGCAATTTCCCGTCTTCGTTGTCCTCTCTCTTTCTTCTATTTTCCTCCCCATCATGATAATTAGATGATCATGTTTGGGCTCAAAGCCCATTAATTCCAATCCTCCTTTAACAACAAAATACAATCTTGTAATCTTAGCCCATGATAATGTGATCATATTGGCGCCTCCTTTCATAATTAATAGGCCAAATTAAATAACATGGCCAAATAATTTCATGAATCAAATTAATCCACCTCCCTCTTTAATAATGATGATGGCTGGCCGAATATGATAATAATATGGTGATGGCCGCCACTAATAATTCCCTCCTCCATTTATTTGGTGGGCATGAGATTTGCATGTCATGAGCATGTATTATGTTGTCTTCAGTTCGATCTCCAACATCATATAAAACTTGAAATACACCAAAAACATGCAAAACGACATAAAACAGCCCAAAGGCCAAAGGAGAATAAAACAAATACAAAACATCCTCAATCATTGCAATAATACACCAAAAATATCGTCTAATGAGGGACTGAATACGCCAATATTTGAGTGCATCACAATCCTTTTTCCTCGTCCAAAATCTGTCATCAAGGCACTTCCCCCAATTAAAAAGTTTTGTTGCACAAATAGTAGTTCCAATATATTAAGAGTGAGCGTTAAGAAATGAAACTTTTTGAAAGTGTATTTGATTTGTTCGATAAATTAGTCTAAGTAAATTAATTATATAATTTAAAATTATAACTTGTTTTATCTTCCTAATTTAATGGAACCAAAATATTCTCAAAATATAAAATAAAATTAATTAAATATATATTTATTGCTATGAATTTTACCTACACTCCTTTGTATTCTGATGACGTTGTGGTTTGCACATCTCACCTCCTTGCTCCTACTCGCCATTACTTCCTGTCTAATGCGCGATTTTCCTCAGGCTTCTTGCTAGGTTTACAACTACATGTCAGCCGATAGGTTATGTACCACCAAAGTTTTTCACTCTAGAGAAGCTCAAACAACATGTAGAATAGTTTTTTTGGACAATCCACAAACTTTAGGCTATGTATGCTATTGGTGGTAACTTGGAACCTCATCTTACTATGTCTGCGTATTTATTATTCTTTTTCAGTTTCACTCACAACCCGCGTATTTATTTTTATTGGAAGCACACTATCCGTATGTTGCAACCATCATTGCTTTCGACAGCCACCAACATTGATGTTGTCGTGCATGTCCACAATGCTCTTGTGCGGTTACTTTCATGCTTCTCGGCTTATTAGTTGATAAGATAATAACCCTTACTGTATTAGAATTGTCACGTGCTTACCTAGGTGTCTACGATGAAATGCCACCTTAGCTCTCTAAAGGGACAAAATGTCACATTTAATGTCCAGCTACCCACCACGTGCACAAGAGTAAATATGGTGACTTCAAGGTTTCTAAAATTTGGGAATGCTCCCTCGTGCTCATTATTTGACCATCTACCAAAATCAATAGTGACGGTAAAATAATTTATAAAATAACTTTTATAATTGAATGATTAAATTATATGATAGGTACGTACTACATTACTCATTATACATGTGATCAAATTAACTCGAATGTGAATCATAAAAAGGTGTGTTATATTATGACATGATTTAATTAACCCACCCACAAATCCCACCACAACTCTTATCCGCCCACGTGCCACTCCCGGACAGAGAGCGCATGCTAGCTCTCCTGAGAGAGTATGCCGACTTATTCGCATGGAAACCCCAAGATATGCCTAGGCTGGACCCCGCAATCATCCAACATCAGTTGGCCGTAAGGGCGGACGCCCGACCCGTGTCCCAGAGGAAGATGATGGTGAATTGGACGAAGAAGCAGTTGATCAAGAGGAAATTACCCAAGCTCTTAAGAGTACCATTGGTTGTCGGCGATTCATTGGGAGCATAGTTCCACTAACGGCCTTCCCAAGGCCTGAAATCTCCGGAGAATGGCGTGGGAAGGTCCAGGATGCAGAGACCAGGAAAAGACATCATTTTCCACATCTTTTGGCAATTACTGCTATAATGTAATGTCGTTCAGTCTAAAGAATGCATGAGCAACGTACCAAAGAATGACTGATCAGGTGTTCCAGGACCAGCTTGGGTCAGCACATGGAAGCATATGTGGATGATATGGTGGTCAAGACCAAGGCGGGAGGCGACCACCTAAAGGACCTTAGAAAAACTTTTGACACCTTGAAGGCGTTCCAACTCCGCCTGAACCCAAAAAATGCGTGTTTGGAGCTTCTTCGGGAAAGTTCCTAGGGTTTATAATCAATAGGAGAGGGATCGAGGTGAACTCGAAGAAGATAGAAGCTATCATGCAGACACCACCACCAAGACGGCCCGTGACGTAAAAACATTGATGGGGCGAATAATCGCGATGAATCATTTCATTCCCAAATCATCGAGAGGCAGACACCCTTCTTCGCCACGTTGAAGGCTGCTGCCAAGTTCTCATGGACGGAATAATGCTCCAAAGCCTTCAAGGAGCTGAAGTTGTTTCTCACTACACCACTAGTCCTGACAGCCCCGCTCCCAGGGGACGAGCTATACCTGTAGTCATCATCGGGCTATAGCCGTCAGCTCGGTCCTTGTAAAAAGGGCGGATAAAGAGGAGTGCACTATCTTCTACACAAGAAAATCCTTAGTGGATGCGGAAGCCAGGTACTCCACGCTGGAGAAGTCGGCATACGCCGTCATTATAGCCTCCCGGAAGTTGCGCCCGTACTTTCATGCCCACACCATCCATGTCGTAACTAACCTACCCATTAAAACCTCCCTCATATCCATGGGAGTTGCAGGGCATATGTCGAAGTGGGCGGTAGAGCTCAGCGAATACTATATCCACTTTCAGCCACGAACCACCATTAAGGCCCAGACTCTGGCGAACTTCGTGGTGGAAGGATGTGTTAGGGCAGAAGGACGCTCAGATGACTACTGGGAACTCTAAGTGGATGGGGCCTCGAGCAAGAATGGCGTAGGAGCAAGAATAATTTTGAAAACTCATCAGGGCATCTTGCATGAAACCACTCTCCGTTTCAGCAAGGCTCGGACCAACAATGCGGGAAAATACGGGGCCTCATTGCAGGCCTTCGGATGGCTAAAACCATGGAGTATCACACTCAAGATTTTCTCAGATTCAACCATCGTGGTTAACTAGCTCAGTGGAGTGTACGAAGTCAGAGAGGAAATTATGTCGCCTTACAATGATGAGGCCAAAAGTGCCCTCAAACATTTTGTAATGGTGAAAATTATTCAGGTGGCTAGAAAGGACAACGCACACGTCGATGCCTTATTCAAACTGGCAACCGCCCTCAACTTCAAGGATGAAAGGATGATAATGGTGGAAAAGGAAAGAGAAATGGAAAAGGCTTGCATAGCCATCGAAAGCCAGGATGAGCTCGCCCCGCCACGAGAAATGCCCGCAGATTGACGTGCCCCCGTCCGGGATTAAATTGAGTCGTATGTTCTCCCGACGGACCGAGCTTTGGCTACAAAAATTCATAGATAAGCAGCAAGGTGTATACTGCTGGAAGGGGAGATGTATCGCAAGTCTTTGGCAGGTCCATACTTGGATGTCTGAGTGAGGAAGAGGCTACTTACGCCCTACGGGAGATACATCAGGGCATATGCGGGATGCACATAGGAGCAAAGAGCTTGGAAAAGAATGTATTGCTTCAGGGGTATTACTAGCCTACGATCCGTCGTGACTTCGAAGAGCTGGTCCGGCGCTGCCACAAGTGTGAGCTGTTCGCAAGTACTCACCACCTTCCGCCACCGCTCTCCAACCCATTGTATCACCATGGCCATTCGCTTTCTGGGGAATGGACCTACTGGGACCATTCCGAGAGGCGGTGGGAAAAGGAAGTACATAATTGTGGCAGTACCAACTGAGTGGAGGCGGAAGCTCTTGCCTCGATCACGGCGTATAAGGTAAAAAAGTTTGTGATGAAGAACATTATCACCCGTTTCAGCCTTCCCCTAGGCTTCTTTTGTGATCATGGCACACAGTTCGACTGCACGACATTCCTAGAATTTTGTGAAAATTTCAAGATAATGGTCTGCCTCGCGTCTATAGCCTATCCCCAAGCGAATGGGCAGGCTGAATCTATCAACAAACTCATTTTGCAAGGTTTGAAGAAGAGGGTGGACACGGCTAAAGGGAAGTGGGTGGATGAGTTACCTAATATTATGTGGGCGCACATGACATCATACAAGACCGCCACCAACGAAATGCCTTACACACTGGTGTATGGGACGGAAGCAGTGTTGCCTGTGAAAAGTTAACTTGCCAAGTCTAAAGGTACATCATTTCAACCACGAGGAAAACGACACCGCACCTTGCACATAAATCTAGACATAATAGAGGAACGAAGAGAAGATGCCAGCATCTGCCTCCAGTAGAAAAGGCTCAACTAGCTAGGCAATACAACGCGCATCTCCGCCCTCGCCTCTTGAAGGAAGGTGACTGGGTGGTCCGAAAGGTTTTTAGGCCAATCCTCAACAAGGCAAGTTGAATGCCAATTGGGCAGGACCATATAAGATCCGCGAAGTGATTGGCCCAAACACCTTCAAACTAGAGCACCCCACCGAAGAGCCCGTACATAAGACCTGGAACGCCATGCACTTAAGGAAGTATGGAACTGAAGAAGGGACAAGAGTTTAGAAAAGTCACAACTATGACCGTTTGAAATTCCTGCTGTGACCAGAAAGGAAATGAAGGAAGCCATGTTTAGTCTTGCACTAGAAAAAGCACCAGGGCCTGATGGTTATAGTGCAGAATTTTATAAAAGCTGTTGGAATAATGTAAAAGATGATGTATATGCAGCTATGGAAGATTTTTTCAATACATGGACACTGCATCCAGTAGTGAATTCAACAATCATCACATTGATCCCCAAGAAGGCTAATGCAACAAGCATGAGGGATTATCGGCCGATCTCTTGCTGTAACACCATATACAAAGCACTCACTAAGGTACTTGCTAACAATTATGTGGGGTACTTTCTTCTTTAGTAAGTAATTCCTAGTCTGCATTCATAAGAGGGAGGATGATATCAGATAATGTCATTTTAGCACATGAACTCCTAGCTAAGTATAACAGGAAAATGGTTTCCCCTAGGTGTGCTCTTAAGGTTGATTTAATGAAGGCATTTGACTCGGTGGATTGGATCTTTGTTAAGAATCTTCTTCAGGAAATGAACTTCCTGCCTCGTTATATACAATGGATTATGGCTGCTTTGAATCTACTAGATTTTTAGTGAATTTAAATGGCTCATTGTTTGGCTATTTCAAAGGAGGGAAAGGCTTAAGACAGGGGATCCTATATCCCCATACTTATTTGTTCTGGCTATGCAAATGTTGGATTATCTGTTTAAGGATGCAACTTCAAAAGGATTATTCCAGTATCATCCTCAGTGTAAACAAGTCCAGTTAACAAATATGTGTTTTGCTGACGATTTGTTGGTATTCACAAAAGGTTCAGAAGAAGTTGTGGTTCAGGTTAGGGTCATAATGGATAAGTTCTACAATATGACTGGTTTTAAATTGAACCCAGACAAAACCGACCTCTACACAGCAGGAGTAAGTGATGATGTTAAGAAAAGAATGGTAGTGATAGCAAGGTTTAGAGGTGGGGAGCTCCCTATGATATATCTAGGGATGCCAATTTCAGCTTGGAAATTATCTAAAGCATATTGTAGAAAGCTTGTGGATAAAATTACAGGGAGAATCAAAGATTGGAAGGCTAAGCTCCTAACGTATGCAGGGAAGTTACAATTGATTAAATCTGTGGTCAATGGTACACTTCAATACTGGCTTTCCATGTTTATTATACCCAAAGCAATTCTGAAGGAGGTGGAAATAATCTGTGCTAGATTCTTGTGGGGAAAGAATGAAAGCCAACGAGTGAAAATGGCGTGGTACCATATGGCTGTACCTTATGAAGAGGGTGGTTTGGGTCTAAAAGACCTTAGCAGCTGGAATTCAGCAAATATAATAAGGCATCTTTGGAATATATTAATCAAGAGTGGCTCTTTGTGGGTGGTGTGGATCATGAAGTATAGGTTGAAAGGTAAAGACATATGGAATTTTCAGAGTGTAGCAGGGTTCATGGCATTGGAGGAAAGTTTTGAAGCTGAGAAGTTTAGCCCGAAGTCATGTTTCTTGACAGACGAGGGGGAGACACTCTGGGAAGGAGAATGTATGCCACAGTTTAAAAGCAGAAGGATATGGGAGGTTCTCAGACCCAAACAAGATAGCGTTCCCTGGTATGTTGTGCCTTGGATTGGGTACAGAATACCAAAAAACAGTATATTGACCTGGTTGATTATGAAAAATAGGATAGCAACTTTGGATAAAGTCGTTCACTGGAATGCAGGGGCTGACACTAAGTGCTATATGTGTGAACAAGGTACTGAAACTAGAGATCATCTGTTTGGGGATTGCAAATATTTTCGGGGCTGTATGCAGAGATTCTATCCTGGCTGTAGAGACTTTGATAGCTGGGACAGGATGGCGAGCTTTGTTGTGAATGTTTGGAGGGGAGATTCAATTCGCCAGAAGCTCAAGAGGTTATGTTGGTGTGCAATCATCAGTGAGGTTTGGAGAGAACGTTGTGGAAGAGTATTCAATGGTGTCCGTCTGACGATGCCTGAAGTCTGTGCAAGGATTGTGGAGATGTTGGTTTCTTATGCAGCAGATCAGCGCAAGATAGAAGCAGTGTTAAGTAGTGTCAATATATAGATCTTGAATTTGTATAGGTTTGGGTGTGATCTTTACATTTTCTGTAAAGGGGGTGTTTGGTTGGCTAAGTATAACCTTGTATGGACTTCAAGTTTTTTGATGATATAAAATCCTAATTATTCATAAAAAAAAATTCCTGCTGTACTTATTTTGCAACGCTCCCTAGCACGAGCGGGTACACGAACGGAAATGATATATATATATATATATATATATAGCGCTACGGTGCATGCTAAGACACAGTTCAACCACTAAGAAGTTGATGCTTGGAAACAGAGTTCAGATTCCCCAAGGCAGAATCCAACCCTCTACACAGAGTTCGGGTTCCCCAAGGCGGAATCTGAAATAGAGTTTGGGCTCCCCAAGGAGGAAGCCAACTCCCCAAAAGAGTTTGGATTCCTCAAAGACGGAATCCAACTCCTAGCAGAGTTCGGATTCCACAGGGCGGAATCCAGCTCCCTAACAAAGTTCGAATTCCTCAAGGAGGAATCCGACTCCCTAAACTGAGTTTCGGATTCCCCAACGAGGAAGCCAACTCCCCAACAAAGTTCGAATTCCTCAAAGACGGAATCCAACTCCTAGCAGAGTTTGGATTCCCAGGGTAGAATCTAGCTCACTAACGAAGTTCAGATTCCCCAAGGAGGAATCCAAACCCCCTGGAGTGGAACCCAACTCTCTACAAGATAAACTTAAGTTCCTCAAGGAGGAACCCAAATAAAAAAAAGAGAAAAAAGAAGGCAAACAACATGCACAATAATGGGAAGACGAAAGGAGAAGCGTAAACGTTAGTAACACTGAAACCCCAAAAAAAAAATATTTTGTTACAAGAAAAGAAATGTTACAAGGCTATCCTACTACTTACCACCACTACAACAAAAAGGGAAAAAAATATCGAATATACTATTGGCGGTTGTACAACCGCCAATATGTATTTACAATATTGGCGGTTAAAACCGCCAATATAGTTAATTAGAATTGTGGCGGATTTAACCGCCACAATAAAGATAAAAAAAGGCCAATAGAGTTAATTATAATTGTGGCGGTTTTAACCGCCACAATAAAGAGAAAAAATCGCCACAAATATTAAAATATAAGCAGACCTCGACAGACTCTTCTCTTTCACAAAATTATCGACAGCTTCTTCACTCTCGACGGATGCTGCCGACTGCCGCCTGCCTGCCCGCCGCCTGCCGCCTCCGACGACGCCACCTATTCCTCCGCCGCCTGGTCGCCGTCCCAGGTAAGCTCTGAACTCCCTCTTCACTCTCGCCTCTCACAATCCAAACTCACTTTTGCCTCCTTAAACCAGCCGCCGGCCAGCCTCGACGCGCCTACTCAGCCTCCACCGTCATACTCCGAAGCCAGGTATTTCTCTGAACTCCATCTCTCTCATTCTCCGAATTGGGTGTTGATGAACGAAACCCTAATTTTTCTAATTTGTGGTTTTATGAAATTGAGTTGTTATTCATGAAATTAGTAGTATATTGAGACTACATTTTGAATTTAGGATCATTTCGATATCATTTGTCCCCTGTAATTGTGCATTTCGATAGACTTTTTCTACCTAAATTGCTCGAAATTGTGAATTTTTTCATAAGGTCGAGTTTGATTGTATAAGTGGGAGAGAATATAAGGAAGTTAGATTGGAGGAATAGTGGTGGGAGAGAATATAAGGAATTTGATTGAAGTTAGATTTGATTGTCTGTGATTTTCCTATTTGAGGAAGTTTCATCCTTTGTGTTTCTGATTGTGATACTAATACATCATTTTATATTAGTGAAGTGCTTATTTGCCAGAAGAAGATGTTAGCAACTCAGTAGATGATTGGTTGTTGTCTACAATTCAAAATCTTGCTGTAACAGATGACATTCCTGATTTTGTGTATGAGACATTGGCTAGGGAGAATCTTATAGCAGAATTACGAGAGTCCGATGAGTAGATTGAAATTAATAGTTTATCCTTATGTTGTAAAAAATTATCCAAGTGAAAAAAAATTGAGTACTATTTCATAATTTGTTTAGATTCTGTGGAGTATGAATATGGATCAACTAGTTGCTCGTGGTGGTGGTGATGGTCGTGGTCGTAGTAGTGGTCGTACTGGTGGTAGTCTTCCCGACAAGGAATCTGGGAAATGGAACTGTGAGGTTGTAGGTAAGTTTCTTCTATCTTACTTGTAATATTGAAATGTTAAGAGTTGTGTTCTTTAACCGATGTAAATTCGAAAATTTTAGATGCTAGTGGCAACATGAAAGTTATGGGTTTGAAGGTGAAAGAGGCAGAAGCAATGTTGGGGCCAACCTTGAAAGTAGTGGTGCGATTGCTTGATGGAGTACTTCCAAAGGGAGGCCATACGTATGAGTACACCAGACAACCTCGCCTTCTCCGCCTTGGCCTTGTACGCTCTGGCCTTCTTCTTCAGCTTCTTGTGGCGATGGCTCACTTTAGAGAAAGCATCGTTCAGAAGCTCATTCCGCCGAGACTGAGGAATCACCTGGGAGTCAGCAGACTCCTCCTTGTACTCCTGAGTCTCCGGAATGCAGAGCGGAAAATTTGTTCCTGGTCCCAGGCGTAATCTCCATCTCCCTGGTGAAGCTCGTGGCTGACAACAGCAAGCGTGGTGTCAACGGCGCCCTGGACCAGCTCGCCCAACTCTTTGGCGGCCTCCTCCTTACTGATATTATCAGTACCCACCTTTAGAACCTTGAGGGCGTCCTCCGCATTTGCCAATGCAGTGGCCTTGTCCGCCAAATTATTGACAAGGTCAGCCCACTCAGTCTCCAAGACCGCCACCTTGTCCACCAAGGCTTTCTTGTCAGCCTCGGCCTCGGACAGAGCGGTCTCCACCTTGGTAGGCTTCGCTTCCTCAGCATGCATATCCAACATGTGTTCAGTGGCATGGTTAGCATGCACAAGGAGGTGTAAGTCCAATTCGTAAGAAGTAGTTACCAGGAGCAGGGCCGCCTCTTATGATGTCTTTCTTGGCCTTGGTGTACTTGGCCTTCCATTGTTGGGTGGCAGCCCTGACCTCCCGCAGCTGATCCTCCAGCGGTTCCTAGCAGCTGTAAAGGGTGCTCTAGTGAGATGAGAAAAGATAGCAAGGAAAGTTAAGAAAGGAAGACTTGCAGAGCACAACTTACCTTGGCTCCTATAGCCATCTACTCCATGGCCAATTTGCGGATGCCATCCTCAAATTTGGGATGGTCGATGTCCCAATCTATGGCCAGTTGGAGGGGGCCCTGGTTAGGATCTCACTGCCGCTAAGTGTCGGCTGCATGGCGGAAAGGCGAGCGGAGCTGTACTCGCCTGAGGACGCTTGGGGCTTGGATCCGCCCTCGATTTTTCTCCCCTTCTCAACTCCACGTTTGGGAGGAAGGTTTCGGCGTGTTTCGCCCTTAGTTTTCTAGAGAGGAGGGCTCAAAACTTTTTCAGAGCGCTCCTTCTCAGGGAGCTCCTCCTTGCCTCCGCCCTTGAGCACTTCCTTTTTCTTCTAACCTGAGTAAGCCTGAAGATGCTCGGACTGATGCTGGGTGGTAGCCGACCCGCCCCGGGCCTTAGCATTGAGCAGCGCTGCGAAGATGGCGCTCTCTGCATCAGACAAAAAGTAAAATGATGGCATAATCAATAAACATAGACAAAGGCACATGAAAGTATAAAAGACAGACAAGATCCTATACGCCCTCCGCTCACCGCCATCAGCCACCCATCACCGCAGGGCGCCGTGACCCCGACCTTTCAGGTTATAGCTCTAAGAGTTCACCCAATCAAGGACGGCGGCGTCATTGCCTCGAGGGTGGCTGGGCATGTTGAATTGCTCAATCGCCCCATACGACCAAACAGGCCAAAGGCGGTCGGCCTAGAACGCGTCTTTAGGAGCGTCAGGCTTCATGAAGAAAAAACTGTGCCACCATATGGAATCTGCCTTGATGGCACCATACACTCCGCTGCCCAAATATGTCTTCCGCTTTTTGAAGGTAATTCCATTATGGCCTATCTTGGAGGTGTATAGATGGCAGAATATGCGAGCATTTGGCAGACCTGCCTCTTCACACAGGGAACCTTGAAGGTGGTCATTGTCGCCCACGCACGGGGTTGAAGCGCGCCTAGGGACGCCCCCAGGAGGTCTAGCACATTCAGCTCCCAAGGGTCCAAGGGAAAGCGAACCCATACAACAACGCTTCAACCCACACCCCTATCTAGCCATGAGGGTAGTTGCCAATGGAGCAAAGGCGGGCAAAAGCGGCGTATAAGAAACGTGCGACATGTTGTAGTCATTTAGCAGTCTCGCTAAAGCAGGAGTCTTCACATACGGAAAGTACCCTGGGCCATACAATTAACGGCAGTCAGAGGTGCGCCCTCCCACATATGCTCCCACACAAGAATTTTAAACCCGTACTTCTCCATGGCATGGACTTGGAGCTCAAACCCCCATGACTCTAGTACAAAGCCCTGTTACCACGAAGCGAACCGCCGACCATTGCTGGGAGGCGCATCTTTCTTTTTTAGACCATTTTGAACCTTGCCTCAGCTTGGTCCTTTAGTTGTTCAACGAGGGGGTAGGCAGCGGCTCAACATCCTCTGAGAATTCATACTCTGAGCAGTATTTCTTGAAAGGGTTGAAGTTCAGATCCTCGTCCTCCTTGTAGGGCATGGGCGGCAGCTTCGCGGCTTTCCTTCCCTTCTTCTATTTGGGACCCACCGTCTCCGACTCGCCCTCGTCATTCTGATCATCTCCATGGTATTTCTCGGGGTCAAGTGAGACGATCGTTCCTGATCCTCACTTCAGCGGTGCTGAGGGGATGACGAAGAAGATGACGAAACAGATGATGGGATAGACGCTTTGGACGAGTCTCCCCCCTGGAGCCTCTCCCCTCTCATCGTAGCCTCCTACAACATAAGAGTAAGGGGCACAAATCAGAATAGGATGAGGCATTAAAGCCAGGGGGCAAACCGATATAGGGACATTGGTCACCCTCGCACTCGAAGGGCGGGGCGAGAACCGAACCCACTGCGCGCTCGGGCGCGCCCTAGAACCTCCTCTAAATGGTTTAAATCTAAAGAAGATGAGGAACTACCCGAAGACATCTCACTCTACGGCGGACTAAGGAACGAAGAAATGAAAGAAGACCTAACAAAAAACACTAGGCGGAAATAAAAACAAGGAGAAGAGAGGTTAGTGACACCTACTTGGCTCAGAAGAAGAGGAGGACTCTGCATGAGAAGGCATTGTGTGAGTAAGTTTTAGGTAACGGCGGCTTTGTGAAAGGGGGATAGGCCAGGCAGGGACACTGAGTAAGAAGGCAGATGCTCTCGAAAAATACTCGGCAAACTTAAGTCAGATGCAGGACGACGAGAGCAAAAACCCCTTTTTATACTAGTGACGTGGGCAGAGGAACCATCGCCAACAGACTGACTAGCCACGTGGCACCCAACCACTGAGCGAATAGGGGTCATAGGCTGTGCACGCTTGGGACCTTATGCCTCACACCCAACCAGGAAGCAAAACCCCGGGGTCACGCTTCAGAAGGAAAACGTGCAACCTCGCCTAAAAAGTAGAGCCCTCCCCAATGAGCTTTCGTCGCCCTGGCCAGAGTATTGCCGCTGACGGCGACAATCCAGATGCCACATCGGAGCAATATGTAGGACGAGCTCTTTCTTTTTAGGCAATTCCGCCCTCAAAGCCACACATCCAAATAAGATACCCTCAAAACCGCTCATAGTACTGCCCAGGAGCCCCCAAGCTCCTGAGACCGTACTAGGGGATGAGAAGGAACGCCAGAGGGGCCCCAGGGGAAGAACCACCCGGGACTCAAGTAGCGGGCTCATAGCATCGCCTCGAGACCCTTACTCTTCGAGGCCATATTAGGGGGAAATTGATGGGCCCCAAGACTAGGACCGCCCTCAAGACACAAACATCGGACTCATAGTATCGCCTCGAGACCCTTACACTCCCAAGGCCATATTAGGGGGCAATTGATGGGGCCCCAGGGCCAGGACCACCCTTGGGTCTCAAGCAATGGACAACCCTCTCTAAGGGAGCCACCCTCCCCTTTGATTTGACAGACAAGACAGAAGGACGACCACCACCCCTATTGTTGATGGCGACCCGTCGAGGTCCACTGAGAGCTCGACACGTGGCCCCGCCACGTCCATTGAGAAGAGGATAACACACACACTCAGGACCAGACGCCTGATACTGCACGTCATTACGCTGCACGCTAAAGGCTGTGGGATTCCGATCTCACGAAAGGCCTCCCGCCTGGTACTTCTCTGTTACCGGTTCTCATACTTGCTCATATCCACCTTTACCATTCTTATCACAGACACTAACTCCTTTGACTACCCGCCTTGCAAGGTACTTCCCATGCAATGGCCATACGCCGTATCAAAGACTTCCCACACCCTTCAACCTCCATTTGAACCACGTATTGGTCCACAAGTCCAACTGGGCGGATTAGTAGTAGCTTGAGATTAGCTAACCGGAAGTCAAAATTTATGGTGACTTGCCCAATAGCCAGAATCTGGTGGTCTTAGCTAGTATGTCCGTACATATAAACCCCTCTAGACAACGAAAAATTTGCACAAAAAAAAATAAATATAGAAGAAAAATTAAGAATGAGGAAAAATTGTGCTGAAAAGAAAATATGTTTAGAGCGAAAAATATGTAGGAATGTCAAAGTCTTCTTCTCGCTACAAATGGAAGAGAAAAAATACAAAAAAATTATAATTAAAAAAAGAATTTTTTTTGAAAGAAATAAAAAATGTAGTTGCTTGAGGGTATCTTAGGACGAGCACACATTATTCCATTCCGGGTCTGGTTAGATGGTAGGAATTCACAGGTCTAGATTCGAGGGATCGTTACAGTCTCTTGCAAAGTCCTTTTGACTAGTTTCTCATGTTGTCACCGTGGTAGAGATTGTGGTCGAAATGCAAGCCTATGACGGAATTCGGTCGAGAAAGTGATTGAGAGCATAAACACGTCCCTAAACACAAAGTGTGAGAGTTCCCCATTATACTAAATATTTCATGTGTGAGGAAGTCTGGTCGGTTCGGTCGACATTGTGCACGATTGGTGATTGCTACTTGTTGTGTGCAGAAATTAGTGAGACTGATTTGTTTGGTTGATGTGTATATATGTTGTAGGTTAATTGTTCTAAGTGTAACGATGTAAATTTCATTGTTAGGAATTGAATCTTGATTTAACTGACCTCGTCACTTGTGGACTTGAGTGTGTTCTGAATTCAATTTGCTTGGGGACAAGCAAAAGCTTAAGTGTGAGGTGATTTGATGACACTAGAAATATCGTGTTTATCAGCCCCGATTAAGCGACATTTAATTGCTTGTAGCACGTTTTGGGGATAGTTTAGTGGATTTATATTCATTTACGCTATTTCTTACCGTTTTGGTTACCTTGGCCCATTTCGGGTCTATTTGATGTGTTTTCTAGTGTGTCTCTTTGAGTTCTCAGGTTTTTGCCATCAAATAAGTAGCCTTCGAACATGTTCGAGACACAATGGAACCTCAAGAAGTGACCCGGAACCATCAGAGAAGTCAAACCAATCAAAGAAGTGCATAAATCTGCCCAGCACTGAAGTTCTCGATGAGAACTTCCATATTCTCACCGAGAAGTTGTTCACAAATCAGTCCAAATGCTCGTCGAAATTGTTCAGCAGTTTATGAAGAAGTTCTCGATGAGAACTTCAATGTTCTCGCCGAGAACATTGTGAAGGGAATTGTTTGACGGGATTTCTGAAAAATATTACAAAGAAGTTCCCGACGAGAACTTCAGCATTCTTGTCGAGAACTTGGGAAAAATCCAGGTCAGAATTGGAAAACCCCCTATTTAAGGACCCCTTCAGCCCCAACTTGAGGACATTCAATTTTTAGAGATTTTCTACGACTTTGAGGGAGTTGAGAGAGTATTTCAGAGCTATCGGAGAGATCCTGACACCATCAATCCATCCCGAAAGACGCTCGAAGCTAGGAGTTCAAGATTCTCGAGATCGAAGCTTCACAGAATCATCTGAAATTAGGTTTTTCAGATTCCTTCTGTTCTTCCTTTGTTTTAAGATGAATTCTTCTGTAGTTTTTTAATCTTGTTTGGTAGAGATGAGTAGCTAAACTGTTAGAGCTTAGATTAGATGAAACCTAAGTGACCCGATAGTAATCAGATTTCAATTCAGACTTTCTCTTATTCATGTTTAATTCGTTTCCTAAAACCTGTTTCTTTTCTAGCCTAATCACCTAGACTAGATTCTTGTTAGAATAAAGGATAGTTGGCGAACGTTCGCCTTGTTCTTGAACATCAAATTAAACAGTTAACCTATTCAATGGAATCACTCCTCTCATAGGAGTCGTTTAGGGTTAATCCGTTTCAAGAATAGCTCATTAATCAATTTAGTTGCACCAAGTTATTATCCGTTGCAGAAGTGAATGCACAGAAGGTTAAATAATCTTGGTAGCTAGTTTAATAGTAGCGAATGTTCGTGAGCTTAGACCTAAGGGTAAGGAGCTATGGCGGTGATTAAGAACTATTTGAATTGAGTCTGTTACATGCCGGTCTTGTGATTGCTAATGCCTTGGTGAGCTTAGGGGGATTCGAAATCTAAACTATCATATCATTAATCGAACAAAACCAACCAATCAATCTGTTGCTCTTAAATTCAATTTCATTTTCCTAGCATAATAGTTTAAAAAGTCATGGAACTCACACCACGCAACTTGATTTAAACCCGAATATTTGTCAACTTCCTTTGAGTAAACAAAAAGAAGAAACCCCGTGGAATACGATCTATGTGACATCCTAGGCAAATCCCACATTGACAAAGCACGGGGGAGATCCATGGGCTATGTGGAATAGTTCAAACTTAACTGAAATGACGCGTTTTGGGGCATAGTGGTGGGGGTTTGATCTTGAGAGGAGGAGGTCATGGGTTCGAATCCCACCAACACCCAAAAATAAATCCATGGGGTTGGGCCCAAAGCGGACAATATCTTGTCAGAAAAGGTTGGGATGTTACAAGTGGTATCAGAGCCTCTCTCTCCGTCCCTCTTGAATGATGGTGGGGAAAACCTCAACGAGGACGTTGAGTCCCTGAGGAGGGGGGTGTATGTGACATCCTAGGCAAATCCCACATCGACTAAGCACGGGGAGATCCACGGGCTATGTGAATAGTTCAAACTTAACTGAAATGACGCATTTTGGGGCATAGTGGTGGGGGTTTGATATTGAGAGGAGGAGGTCATGGGTTCAAATCCCACCAACACCCGAAAACAAATTCGTGAGGGTTGGGCCCAAAGCAGACAATATCTTGTCAGAAAAGGTTGGGATGTTACAATCTATCCTAGTCTAGTAGGTTAGTTATTTGATACCGTGTTCTACAGCTTATCATGCACCCCCTATTTTTAATGTTTTCGTGGAAGTAGCAAATAGTGACCAACTTAAGGTTGGGGGTATAGGCAATATTCAAATTCAACAACTTGTTTTAGCAAACTCGCTACATGTCTTCTCTCTTGTGCCGAATTTGGTTTCTGTTGGGAAACTTACCGATGATGGTTGTGTTGTTACTTTCTCGCCCTCTGGTTGTGTCGTGTAGGATCAGATGACTCGCAGGTGATAGGGAGGGGAAGTAAGGAAGACAAAAATTTTCTTGGACACTTTGGGGGTTGGAGGACGTGGTCATGGTGGATTGAATATTTTGGGATGGTGGTCAACGAGCTAGTTTTGGTCCATGTTTTGTTTCTCTATATTCGGTTGTATCTGGTTGTTCGGATTGTAGTTTGCATTCTTCGGATTATTTTGATTCTAGTGGTTCAACATGTTTGGGACATTTTTTTTTACGAAGGGTGTTTTGAATAAATAGAATACTTGGCATCATGTTTTTGACATCCTCATAACTCGTCTTCATACATGTTTACTAAATCTATTTTACCCGATAAGATTCCCTTACTTTCCTCTCCTTTTTCCACCCGCGATTTGTGCATTTTGCCAAAGATTGTCAAACGATCTTTCTCATCTAGTACTACTGAGGTTCATGACTCTTTTGACTTGGTGCACACTAAACTTTGGGGGCTTGCTCCAGTGATTTCTTGTCTGAGATTCTGCTATTTTGCTCTATTTATTGATCGCAAAACTCGATATAGTTGGGTTTATTTTCTTCGTCCCATGTCTGATCTTCTACTTTGGCTAAGAATTCGTACGGATGGTTCAAACACAATTTAGCAATGCAATGAAGGTGATTCGTTTTGATCCAGGTGGGGAGTTCTCTTCTTATGCTCTTAAGGATTTCTATAAAGAACATGGGATGTTCCCATGTGTCTTAGAACAAAATGATCTAGTTGAAAGGAAGCATCACCGTGTTCTTGATTTGGCTAGGGCCTTACTTCTTCTGTCACCTGTTTCCCACTTCCGTTCGGTAGATGTTATTCACATAGTTGTTTATGTGATCAATCGATAGATCTCACAGACTCTTGCAAATCGGTCCCCATTTCATGTGTTATTCGGTCTCTCACCTAACAAACTGGTGACCATTTTTGATCGGTTGGACCAACTGATAAAATATCCAACCATTTTCGCATGGGGTATGCGATAATTCACCCCATTATATTCCTAGGTGAAAATTACCACAAATGTCAATACTTTGAAACCATATTTATTTAGGTACATAATTCTATTTTTCTATTTATTATGGTGAAACCTCCAACCTTCACATCAACTAGTATTTTCTTAGGTAACAAAAGGTTTATTAGTATTGAAATCATTGAATTAGTTCGTTTTGAAAATACTAGTATTAGTGTTGATTGATCTTCATCGATTTGGTCATCTAGAATAACATTAAGATAAAAAAATGGACGATGAAAGATTGTTAGCTTGATTGCTTTCGTCGAGAAGATCCATGAAAAACAAATGGGTTTTAAATACTAGTATTGAAAAATAGTTTGAAGTAGTAGAGTTTGTAGAATTAGGATTAACAGAAAATTTAAATAAGTTCATTATTATAATAAAAATATTTAATGTGAAGATAAATAAGGTAAGATAAAAAAGAATAAAAAATATTGGAAATAATGATTAAAGGGAGGAGATCTGTGTCCAACCCTTTTGGTGTTGGACTCACTTCCAACCAAAAGCGGAGGGGTAGTATTGTCATTTTAAAATATTAATAACTTGAACCTATTTTATACGCAGCAACCCCCTTCCCTTCCCTGCCTCCTCGCCGCCTAAAACTCTGATTTGGCGCGCACCAGATCCGAAAGTGGTGGAGAGAGATTGAAGAGGAAGATCCTTAACCTAGCAGGTTTGGGGGAGGTGCGAAAGAGGCGATCATACTCCAACATCATTTGCTCGAGATCCTCGTCGTTGGTGACGGAAATCAAGGCGTTGAGGTCCTCATCGGGGAGCTTATACTTGAAGTAGAGGTGGGGGGAGAAGGAGGAGGAGAGGGAGGATGGCTTGGCGGTGAAAGAAGAGTAGTTGACAGTGTGATCGAGGGAGATAATTTTGATGTCGCCGCCGATGTAGGCGAGGCTAGATTTTTCCGCCGTAGCTGCACATGAAATTGACCTTGTAGTTGGAGGAAGGAGGAGGAGGCTTATCCTAGGAAGGTGTGTCATCGACTTCGCGGGAGCGAGGGGAGGAGTCGCCAGCATCCACCCCCCGCCCCTTCAACAGTAGCCGGTCAGATCTATTCAGATCAGTCGGTGAACTTATCACCGACATAATCGTCACTAACAGCCGACAACGACATTTTCAGGCTCCCCGTCGCCGATTCAGCCCCAATGCTCATCTCCCCTCCTTCTCTAATATATGAATTTGATATGTAGTAATTTCTTTTAGTTTTTTATAGACCGAACAGAGGAGTGATAGGTTGAAGAAGAGGGATGCTTTTATAATTTGCTAAAATTGAGTGATTGATTTGTAATTAAGAAAAATCTGCAGATTGTTTAGTAATTATAATCGAAAATTTAACCGTTTCAATCACTAATTTGCATATTTTTTACAATTTGGGTTTCTAAAATTAGTTAACTAATAACTAGTTAACTCGACTGGTTAACAACTTGATAACTCGATTAGATAACAAGTTAACAACTTGATAAATAGTTAACTAGTTATCTAAATTAAAACACAACATAATTATTTAGATAACACATGAATAAAAATTTTAGTTAACTGATCATGTAATTTGCTAACTAGTTATCAGCAAAATAAAATGTTAACTAGTTATCTGCTGATAACTTGTTAACTAGTTATATGTTGATAACCTGTTAACTAGTTATTAGTAAAAACCAGGTTAACTAGTTAACTTGTCCTCGCCGGAAAAGTCGTCGGAGTTTGGTCGGTCGTCGGAAAAATCACCTGAGCCAGAAAAGTCGTCGGCGATGGTGGCCGGTCGCCGGAGTGTCACCGCCGGTCACCAGTATATATTAAAATTTTTGAATTAAATAAAATAATTAAATTATTTCTGTAAAGTCCTAAATACCCATAACAATATGGACCATTAGATTGGTTAAAGAGTCAAACTAGATCAAATGGCTAGAGGAGGTTTAAAACTTTCCAAACCCTCCTAAAGGTTGGATGCTTATCTCACTCCGTGATTAAAGATAGATAACTAATAAAAATATAACTGTCATAAAAGATAAATGTACACTAAGAGTACCAAAATCCAAGCTTCTCCTTAATTGTAGGATTCTCAAACATGTTAAGTGTTAACAACGGTTTCTTTTTTTTTCTTTAATCTTCACCTCTTTAATTAATGACATTAAGATCACAAGGCTTTCAAAAAACTAATTAAGATCATAATTTTCAAATTAATTATTAATTAATCACTCATCTCCCACATTTTTACCAATACTAAATTTAAATTTTATGTAATTAACTAATTATATTACAAATTTTAGTCATCAATCCTCCAAAATTTAGTAGATAGTCGTTGTAAGAATAGTTAATATTTAGAAAACTGTATGTTTTTACTATAACAATATATTGAAAATCATATGATATAACTACATAAATGAACCGAGTTGAAAAAGGTAATTTAAAGACGTATCAATCATATAAATTATTTAATTTTAAGATATTAGTGAAATTGATAAAAATGTGATGATTTAGTAATCAACATACATATAGTGATAAACCGGGTTGAAGGATGTAATTTAAAGATATCTCAATCATATAATTTATTAAATTTTAAGATATTAGTACAATTGATAAAAATATGATGGTTTATTAATCATAATATCTACCTATAGTGATAAACCGGGTTGAAAGAAGTAATTTAAAGATGTCTCAATCGTATAATTTATTTAATTGTAAGATATTAGTAGAACTGATACAAATAAGATGATTTAGTAATCACCATACCTATAATGATAAATCAGGTTTAGGTAGGTAATTTAAATAGGTCCAAATTCCCAATCATTCATCTATAAATACATTAATGCATATTCTCTATTTTTGAGTTGACACTTCAGCATTTTTTCAAATTTCTTCTTTCCCCATGATTCTAGGAATTGGCCAAAAAAACTGTTTAAAATTTAACTGTTGCCGTTTATATGCCAAAGTAAAAAAAATTACAATATTTTTATATACATTTTAATACAAGATATTTTATTCTTTAGAATAAGAACCATAATTTTCATAACTGAATTGTAACAATTTATTATATCTTCACATTTTTAATCACTAAATTGTCAAAAAATAATTAGATAAAGTTTTTAATTTTTATTACTGACCATTAGAAAGAAGAAAATGATTTCAAATACCGACCAATTTAAGCACAAATCGGCCAACTGGCCGACCTTATCTAGTATTTATTAAAAACTATTTAAAAGTTAAATATTTTTAAAATTCTTTAAAGAGTTATTAGCTAATACGATACTTAAATATTTAACATTTTTACACTATTCACTTTATTAGTAAAAATATTACATTTACTTGATTATACTATAATATTTCAAGAGACAAATATTGAATTTATATAGCAGGGTGCTTTCAAGAAAATTTGTAAAGTTATGTTTTATTTATGCAAGGAGTTATTTACATCTTCAATTGTTAATTTGGGTATTCTAGAGATTTAGATTAATGTTGTTAAGTTGACAAAATAGAGAGAGCGAAAATGCTATTTTCCTCCTAATTTTGATCAATGTTTTAGATGAATGTTGTCTATCTTTATTTTATTATTTCCTCTACTCGAGATAAACAAGCATATTGATTTAAACTCATCAATATGTCCTTATCATTGTTATGTTTTCATATGTTTTTAAAATACAAATATTTATGACCAATGAAAATATAACTGAATACATGGTATTTTCATTAATTATTCATCACTGCTTCACCTATATTAACAATTGATGGGCCCGACCCTCTAACAGCTTTTAGGCCCAACGACGGCCCACACACTGCTATCGCTTCTAGCAATGACGGGTCAAGGACTGAGCTCAGGCAATAGTCCGGCCAAGCAAACCAAAGACAGCTTAGAGCATATGAAGGCCAAGGGACGACCCAACATGGTGGTCTCTAGGGTTTCGAAGGGACACAGCTAAGATTCAGCCTTGGCGACCAAGATAAGGGTACTATAAATATCCCCTACTCTCCACAGGACTAGAGGACAACTCTTTTACCCAGCGGACAAACGCTCTGCGGTACGTCACCCTTATTCATTCTCTCTCTCATATACTTATTGCCCCCCTCTCCTGAACTGACTACTACCCCTACTTACTTACGAGGTACGACGATCACCCGAAGACCAACAACCTTGGGCTTCCACTATTGGGCCAGGCGACTAGGTTGGAATAATTGGCGCGCCAGATAGGGGAAGTAGCAGGCGATCCTTACAACAAGTAAGAAGATGGATTCAGGGGCGATCCCAACTCAAACCGGAGAGGAAGGCGATGGAGTGACACCCATCAAGCACATGACCGTAGGAGCCCGGGCGATCGCAGAGCTCAACAGGAATTTGGAGCAAGAAATGGAAGGCAAATCTCAGTCCCGAAGCTCAGAGCCAACAGAAAGAGACGCGTACAACCTGCTTGAGCAGCGCTTTCAGGCCTTGGAAAAACACAACTTGGAGTTAACTCAGATCTTAAAGACTATGATCGCCCAACAGACTGCGACAACCCAGAATTCGGAGGTTCGGCGACCTCAACAGGCCACCAACCTTGAAGTGTTACAGCAGTTCATGCCCGCAACCCAGATGACTCCCAACCAGTTTGCAGTTCGACAGCCGTTTGCAAGGGTAATTCTAGCAGAGCCACTCCCAAAAGGCCTAGTGCCTCCTAACCTGGAGCGATATGTGAGGACTGGCGATCCAGATGAACACTTGCAGGCTTTCCAGATCGCCATGCAAATGCAACAAGCCAGTGACGCGACATATTATAGAGCTTTCTCGGCTACTCTAGGAGGGCGAGCGCGAGAATGGTATATGAACCTCCCGGAAGGAATCATTTCTTCATGGGAAGGTTTCGTCCTAATTTTTTCACAGAAGTACGAATGTAGAAAGACCAGAACCGTACCGCTACAAGCCTTGGTGGGCCTGAGACAAGGAGCAAATCAGTCACTGAAGGACTTTTTTGATGAATGGATAGGAGTCGTCCAATCCATCCGGAGGGTGGATCATGAGATTGCAGCGACAAGTCTTTTCCAATCAACACACAATCACTAGGCTGCGGGAATCGCTGTTACAAACAGCGCCAAAGTCAATGTCGGACCTAGAAACACAGGTACACAAAATTATATTGATGGAGGAGCAGCTGTCAGAGCCCTCATCAGAAAAATTGAAGAAGGAAGAGAAGCTGGAAGGGTATACGTCAGGGAACAAGCAGGCCAGGTGGTGGCGATCAGAAAGATCACCTGACCGTGGAAGTCATTTTGAAGAGAGGAGAGGGAATCGATTGGAATACCAAGGCGAAAGAACGGACTATACCCCCCTCTCGGAATCACGACGAAAGATCTTACTGTACATGCAGCACAAAGGCCACACCATAAAATGGCCAGAGCCGTTGTTCACCCCACCAGATCAGAGAAGCCGCCGAAAACTCTGTGACTTCCATGAATCTCACGACACACAACTGAGGATTGTAGGGAGCTAAAGAATGAAATAAAAGATGGATAAGTGAAGGGCGACTAAGAGATTTCATCATCAGTACAAAGCGAAAGGATAAAGCTCAGGAAGAAGATTGTCTAGAAAAAGGAGAATCACAAGACAGAAGGGAGGAGTTTTTACCCGGCTGCAGGACCGCAAGGCGACGACGGGGCAAATAAGAAATCACGACCTGAAGTCAATTAGGTGTACCAGACCATCTTTGGGGGAGAAAGTTGCCCAACAAAGAAAGTCAAAAAAGAAGAAGTACAGGAGCTAATGATAAATGAGCAGAATAGTCGCCTAGTGTTGGGATTTACTAAAGAAGATATGAATCGCGTTGGGGGGCCTAGTCTAGAGGCAATGGTGATTCAAGTTGTAACAATGAATAGCCGAGTCGAGCGAGTCATGGTTGATGAAGGGAGCTCGGCGGATATAATTTTCTGGGAGCTGTACAAAAGAATGAACTTACCGGGGAGCTTGCTCAGGCAAACAAAGACGACAATTTCAGGGTTCTCAGGCCACACTGTACCCATCAAAGGAATTGGACAATGGAGCTAACCACCGGAGACGGCGACATACAGATAACAATATCGATTGATTTCCACGTCATGGATTGTAAATCTACTTATAACATGATCCTGGGTCGACCTACCCTGGCGGCCTTTCAAGCCATCTCCTCTCCCGTGCACCAAGTAATGAAGTTCGCTACAGAAGAGGGAGTGGATTCGCCTGGGGGCACCCCGAGGTCGCAAGGCGATGTTACAGAGCAGCGACCAAAAGCACTTGCCTCAACATTAGCTTGGAGGCTGACAATGAAGAAGAAAGGATGACACCAGCAGAGTCGGATGTCCCGGTTCCACTCTGGGAAGGGGATGACGCAAAAATAGTCCGAGTGTCATCATACTTAGGGGGAAAGAGAAAAGCAAGAGTTAGTACGGCTGCTGCAAGAATTTGCACATTTTTTCGCATGGTCGCCTAGTGACATGCCAGGAATCGCTCCAGACATTATCAAACACTCTCTGGCAATCGAGCCAGGGAGTCGTCCTGTGCAGCAAAAGAGAAGAAATATTTGTCGAGATAGGCAACAAGCTGTGGCGATAGAAGTGTAGAAACTCTTGAAGGCAGGTTTCATTAAGGAGATGCGATACCCTGAATGGCTAGCTAATGTTGTCCTAGTCAAGAAGTCATCAGGAGCTTGGCGGATGTGTGTCGATTTCACTAGCTTAAATGACGCCTGTCCCAAAGATCCATATCCTTTGCCCAACATAGAACAACTAGTGGACGCAACTGCTAACAACGAGATGCTATCATTTTTGACATGTTCTCAAGATATCACCAAATCCCATTGAATGTAGAAGACCAGGAGAAAATTGCGTTCATGACACCCACTGCGAACTATTGCTACCGGGTGATGCCTTTTGGACTTAAAAACGCTGGTGCAACTTATCAAAGAATGATCGACATAGTTTTCTCAAAGCAGATTGGAAGGAACTTGGAAGCATATGTGGATGATCTTTTGGTCAAAAGCAAAAAAGCCGGCGACCACCTGAATGACTTACGAGAAACGTTCAACACATTGCAGCAGTACTCACTCAGGCTCAACCCGCTGAAATGCGTCTTTGGAGCAACATCAGGGAAGTTTCTGGGGTATCTTATCACAAGGCGAGGAATAGAGGCTAACCCATCTCAGATCGCAACAATTACCTCAATGGCTCCCCCCAAGACCGTGAAGGAAGTACAAGTTCTGTCTAACAGCTATCAATCGATTCGTCCCTAGAATTGCGATCGTTGTGCTCCATTCTTTGCAACACTGAAGAACGCGTCTAAATTTGCGTGGGATGAGAAATGTAACAAAGCTTTTGAAGAGCTAAAGCAGTTTTTAATTACTCCTTCTGTACTCGCTTCACCAAATTTTAATGAAGACCTATTTCTCTATATCGCAATCTCCCCTAAAGTGGTTAGCGCGGTGCTAGTTCGTCGTGAAGAAAAAACTGAACATCCAATTTTTTACACAAGTAAAACTCTGGTTGACGCTGAAACACGATACCCAGCAATCGAGAAAATGGCATACGCAGTGGTATGTGCAGCCAGAAAATTGAGACCCTACTTCCAGGCACATACAATTCAGTACTAACCAACCTACCAATTAAAAACGCCTTGCGATCTATGAGTGTGGCAAGGCGACTGGCGAAATAGGAGCTAAGTGAGTATGCCATAAGATACCAGCCAAGGACGGCGATAAAAGCCCAGGTCTTGGCAGATTTTGTAGTGGAAGGAGCAGTACAAGAAGAAGTCGAGGAGGGGGAAGAGTGGACATTATTTATAGATGGGGCCTCTAGTAAGGGAGGATCCGGAGCCGGGGTAGTACTAAAGTCTCCAAGTGGTGTGCTACATGAAGTCGCCTTGAGATTCTCGACCAATAGAACAAACAATGCGGCAGAGTACGGTGCCATGGAGGGGGGCTACGAATCGCCAGAAGTATGGGAGTCACCAGTATCAAAGTATTTTCAGATTCGGCAGTGGTGGTCAATCAAGTAAATGGTAGTTTTGAGGTAAAGGAGGAATCACTTATTCCCTATTTTGATGAAAAGTTACTCATATATGATTTTAAGAAAATCAGCATCGAGCAAATAGCCTAGAGAGGACAACAACCATGCCGATGAACTTTCGAAGCTGGCCACTGCGTTAGATTTTGAAGAGGGGCGGATGGTCACAGTAGAAAAAGAAACTAAAGCAAAACAGTTCCTGCAAGTCAGTCAGGGCCCGATACAAAGCGATTGGAGAACACCCATCATCCAACTTTTGGAAAGCGACACAGTTCCAGACGATTAGCATGAGGCAGCCAAACTGCGAAGGCGAGAAGGAAGATGCATCCTGCTTGGCGGTGAGCTATACAGAAAGTCAGCAATGGGTCCCTATTTAAGATGTCTTAGTAAGAGGACACATCATGGCATTAGAAGAAGTACATGCAGGCGTCTGTGGTACTCATCTGGGAGACGAAGCCTGGAGAAGAACTTAATCTATCAAGGATTATATTGGCCAACAATGAGGAAAGAGGTGGGCGAACTAGTGAAGACTTGTCACAAGTGTCAGGAATTCGCAAATTACCACAAATTACCGACGGCGGCACTTCAGGCGATAATCAGTCCATGGCCATTCGCTAGATGGGGAATGGACATTTTGGAGCCGTTTCCAGAAGCATCGGGAAAAAAGAAAATATCTGATTGTCGCGGTAGATTACTTCACCAAGTGGTAGAAGCGGAGGCGGTCGCCAGCGTCACAATAAGACAAATTCAGAAGTTCGCATTCAAATATATCGTCACAAGGTTTGGAATATTGCAAAGCATCATATGCGATCACGAAACTCAATTCGATTCACAAACCTTTAAGGAATTCTGTGATGATTTAAAGATAAACTTGCGGTTCGCATCGGTCGCCTACCCACAAGCCAATGGACAAGCGGAAGCGGCCAACAAACTTATACTTCAAGGGTTAAAAAAGAGGGTAGACGGATGCAAGGGTACGTGGGTGGATGAATTAGACCATGTCCTATGGGCTCATAGGACGGCTTATAAGACAGCAACAGGAGAGACCCCCTATACACTCACATATGGCACAAAAGCTGTACTCCCAGTTGAGATTTCTATTCCCTCTATCCGTATTCAAGATTATAGAGAGGAGGTAAATGAACAAGAGCTAATACACAATGTGGACATGATTGAAGAACGAAGGGAGAAAGCTCAATTGAGGCTCATAGTAGAGAAAGAACAACTGGCAAGGCGATACAACTTAAAGCTCCGTCCTCACCATATAGCGATAAATGACCTGGTTTTATGAAAAGTCTTTAGACCAGCGATCGGAGTAGCCAAGCTCAATCCCGGATGGGAAGGCCCGTACAGGGTTCGAAGCGTGTAGGAGCCAACACCTTTAAGCTGGCAACAATGGATGGCACAAAGGTACCAAAAACATGGAACTCCATGCATTTTAGGAGATACTATGATTGACCAAACCGTTGTAAGTCTCCAATTTATATATAATAATATTATGCCCAGAAGCAATTATCGAAAAATAGGGTATGCATAGCCTACGAGCATTAAAATCGCCATGTAAGACCTACGGGCATTAAAATCGCCATGTAAGACCTACAGGCATTGAAATCACTAAGTAAGACCTTCGGTCATTAAAATCGGCATGTAAGACCTACGGTCATTAAAATCACCATGTAAGACCAACTAGCGTTGAAATCACTAAGTAAGACCTTCGGGCATTAAAATCGTCATGTAAGACCTATAGGCATTAAAATCGCCATGTAAGACCTACGGGCATTGGAATCACTAAGTAAGACCTACGGGCAGTAAAATGCCATGTAAGACCTACGGGCATTGAAACCACTAAGTAAGAACTACGGACATTAAAATCGTCAAGTAAGACCTACGGACATTGAAATCACTAAGTAAGACCTACGGGCATCGAATTCAACCCAAGGAAGCAAGGCGATTCTTAGTCGGTGAAATGACATATAAGGACAAGTCACTTCCCGTGCAGCGCGATTTGGGTTTAATAAAGAGCAAGAAATAAAGCAGGGTTAAAAGTTATGATTAGAGCAGATACGAAGTGTTTTTAACATGTAAAAAAAACAACAACAACGACGAGCTTGGGGGGATATCACTTGGGGTCCAACATCATGATTAGGGGGTGATGTGCAAGATTTAACTCACAACAATCAATGTCGTATTCCACGAGGGCTCTCTCAAAAGCTAATACTCACACGGTTCATGGACGGTCTATTCATTTGAAATTGGTTTTAGTTTGAAAAGGAAATAAAAACATAAAGGAAACTAACAAGAAAGCAAAACAAAATGGTGCAAATCAAAGATAAAGGAGGTTCACTTGGAAAGATAGCTTCATCATGCTCAAGAGGAACAAATGCACAAACAAGCCAAACATGATCGAGGTTGCAATCAAATGACCACGCAAATCCCTTCTATAGACTCAATGCACTCTCGCCGCACTAAGTCCCTATCCAAGAACCACTCAACCTAGGCTCTCGCTCTCAAGCTAAGTGACTAAGGATGCATTAAAGGTGTTTGATGAAATGCCAAGCTACAAAACCCTCTCCTATGACTCTATGACCACTAGGATAGACACCACACTCTCATGTCAATGTCCTAACACTAAGAGAATCATCAAAAGATTAATCAAAGTTCAATTGAATGAAAAAACTAATGCACACCAAGTGTTCGATAAAATGCACAAGTGAGAAATCATGCAACTATGGTTGAATTGAGATGATCTAATCTCTTAGAGCACACTCCCTTCAATCCCTAGACCTACAAACCATGTAATCTAAGCACTCTCATGCATTACATCACAAATGATAAACCAAATCAAGCCATAACACAATTTGGAATTAACAACAAGTCTAGAGACCATCTTCTTACAATCCAAGATCAATCATGGCATATTTGTACAATCAACCTCTATCCTAGCACAACTAATCTATCATTCCAAGGAAACCTAAGAAATCAGCCACACATGGCCAAGGAAATGAAGGAAAGAGAAAGAAAGATGATCACCAAGAACACCATAGCAATCCTCCTCTTGCAAGCTCCTCTTCCAAGGTTGTGGACTTCAATCCAAGCCCTCTACTTTGAGTTGCACCTTGCTCTAGGGTTGTGGATTGGAGATGAGGAGAATATAATTGAGAAGTTGAGAGAAAAGGATGTTGATGAAGGTGTGAATTGTGAATAATGAATTGTTGTTCAAAATTTCCACCCCTCTCTCTTTAAATAGCACCGCTGGAAATAGCCTGGATTTTCGGCGAAAATTCTACAAGATTTTCGCCGAAAATATCTTTGAAAAACACCGAGCGGTTTGGCTTTTCTTCACAGATTTTGGTGAAAATTATACAATATTTTCGCCGAAAATGTCTTCATAAATCGAACGTCCGCCTCATGTTTGCAAGTGACCGAGGGTTTTCGGCGAGAACTATAAGGTTCTTGCCGAAAACTTGAGTACAAAACCCTGCACTTTTCTCAATTTTGCAACGGCCATATCTCCTCCGTCCTAGCTCCGATTGACTTCCCGTTTGATCCTACGTGCTCCTTGTCACCAATACTTCAATGCCAAATCCTGAAAATGCAAAGAAAATAACTCCAATGGACAAAGAATTGGCCTCAAAGTGGCAACCAGACAACAAGATAGCACTTTGCATAAAACTTCAATAAAAGCATATCAATTATAGCGAAATGAGATCAAACATGGGAAATCCTTAGGCTAATCAAAGGCTTAAAATGCACCAAATAACATCACATCAAATTCCCCTACGACTAAGCTTTGCTTGTCCTCAAGCAAATGAACTAGAAAACATCCAAGCTCACAAATGACAAGATCGGCCCCATTGAGATTCAAGCAATAACAATTCGACTTAAACTGTTCCACGAACAAACTTAACCTACACATGCAAGAACATCAACCAAATAAGTCTAGACCTCACTAATATCTGCACACTTCAAGTAGTGGTTAATTGGGATACAGAAAAACCGACCACGACAACACCGACTCTAATTAAAAGGACTTGAACTCAGGAAATGGAACGGATAAGGCGGGGGTAGGAGAGTGATGAGTGATCATGATGTGGCTATCGACTCGACTTCATCCGCTTCTAGATCCGCACTTTACAAACTCGGGCGTAGGATCAAGGGCTACATTTGAGAACTCTTTTTTTTCTTTTCTTTTTTCTTCTCTTTTTTCCTTACTGCATACTAGTGCTCGATCCAACACTTCACTTAGGTGTTGAACCTGCCTAGCTCACAGCTTTTGCCTTTGCTAGTGCTCAACCCGACACTTCACTTAGGTGCCGAGCTTGCCTAGCTTAGCTTTTCTTTTGACATTGGCCACTTGATCCTTAGCCTTTTACAACTTCCACACAAGATTTCAAATTGGATTCAGTCTAATCTCAAGCCACAATCACGAGGGATCAAAAAGTTGAAGAAAAACATGGAAAAGGGGTGAAAATTCTGATTGCCTTCATCATCTTAGACCGGTGTTATCCAGTGGTACAAAAACACGTATCAAACCAATCAACCAACATACAAGAGTGATAAAATCTCTGTTCTGGCCTAGACTCATTTGACATTAGTGCTAACATGCTGGTTATAGGTTCTAAGTGGAACAGTCTGAACGTCATTATGAAAGCTTGAAGTCAATTAAACACCAAAAGTCAAGAACCGAATGATTCAACAGTAGAGGAAATTGACATTCAATTAAGATCATGCAACTCATCAAAACATAGCCTTAGACTTCTACCGACAAATAATCACACCAAACCTCAAACTCCCCTACGACTAACATGAGCATTGTCCTCAATGATCAAGAGAGAGAGGGTAAGGTGGAACGAAGTTACCGCGTTGGTAGAGAGGAGCATAGGAAGTAATAGATGTGAAAGAGTTCCATGATGATCCTTGGTGAAGAGTGATCCCAAATGCTTGCCAACCTTATTCAAAAAGTTAAAACAACACAAAAACTAAAAAGAGCAAACAAGAGCAATAAAAGTAAAGATAACATGGGTGCCTCCCAAGAAGTGCTTGGTTACCATCTTAAGCTCGACGATACCTGCGTTATGGTGTCCAACTTAGTACCTCCTTGATGTCAAGTAGCTTCTTCCATGATGAAAGTTGAGCTCCAAGAAACATCTTGGGAGAATGGTAGACTAGCCAATGCACAATGATGCTTGTATAACACTTGATACCTTGGGGTGGCTTGCTACCTTTGAAATTTGGAACTTGAGGAAGAAAGTATGGTAGGGGGCCACCATTGAGCTCCATCGTCTCCAAGTTGGTGATTCCACTCGAAGAGTCTTCTGGTTCAAACATGGGCGACTCCTCTTCCATTATCACCTTAGGGGAGGTTATGAAGCTTGTGTCCGTCTCTTGACACAAGTACTTCATGATCAAGCAAAAAGATTGAAGAGTACTCACAATCCTTGGTAGGACCACAATAGGGTGGTGTTGTTCACTTTCGTGCTCCACTCTCGGTGTCACCTCTTCTTGAAGCGTCTCCAAATCATCTCTCACCTCCTCCGAAGGGTCATCATCCTCAAGTCTCCTTGATTCTTCTATCCTCACATCATCATTACTTGGTGTGTCCTCGGGTAGAACATGTTCCTCAATCTCCTCCACTACCAAATCTTCTTCCGTGTCAAGCTCTTCCGTTCACAAGTGTCATCTTCATCATCATAAATATGCTCCAAATGATTGGGGTGTCGTTCATTCTCAAGAATCTTCGTGACGAGCTCTATGCTTTGGGATAAGCAGTTAACTCGGTTTGCATTGTCCTCCGCAATTTGCAAGATCTCTAGCATGAAAGGAGGTGGAAAAGGTTTCTCATGGCTCATGAATTCCTCTTGGGGAGACTCGCTTTCTTCTCCTTCCATGACAAGCACTTCCGGTTCAAAGGTGTCGGTGATGAGCTTCACACTTTGAGTTAAATGATCCAACCGGGCCGCATTATCTTCTACAATTTGCAACTTCTCCTCAATTGTGGGGGAAGGTGGAGAGTGTTGTTCATACTCTAGAGATTCCTTGATGAGCCTCACGCCTTGAGCTAAACGATTAAGTTGGTTCGCATTGTCTTGCGCAATCTTCAAAGCTTCCTCAAGCGTGGGAAAAGATGGAGGAGGTTCCTCATAGCTTACGAACTCCTCTCGAGGACGCTCACTTTCCTTCACCATTTTCAAGAGCTCCTCTAGCATAGAAGGAGGTTGAGAGGGTTGCTCATAGCTTGTGAACTCCTCTTGAGGATGCTCGCTTTCTTTAACCATCTTTAAGAGCTCATCTAGCATGGAAGGCGGTGGAGAATGTTGTTCATGACTTGTGAAATCTTCTTGATAATACTCCGGCAAGACTTGATGGTAGGGTGGAGATGGATAGGGACATTGCTCATTCCATATAGGTGTTGAAACTTGTTGATCTTGAGCCCACCATTGGCTATCTCCCTCATAAGTTCCTTGGTAGTAGTTGGATGAAGTAGGTTGCCCATAGTATGGGTTAGGAGATGGATTCCACCCTTGATAGGTACCATAACCATTACCTCCATTCCACGAGTTCATCTTACTTGCAACCTTGCTCCCATGAATTAGATAGGTGGAGAAGGGGCCTACAAACACGCACAACAAACACAACCAAGTAGTACAACAATGCGGGATAACAACACCACAAAAATAAATAACAAAGAAGCAAAACTAAAACGGAAGGAAGTGAAATGCTTCTTGATACTACGGGATAAGTTCTAGTTTTTGGCGAAGTTCTCTCTGTTGATTTCTGCCCTACTGTTCCATTCATCTGTGATCGTTCTTGTGTTTGGCCCTCGGCCCTTGTTTCTATGTCCTCTGGTTCGTCTTCTTCTAAATCCTGGGCTGAGATTGCTGCTGAGACGGGTTCGGAATCTTCACTTCGTCGAGGATTTGAGATCGGCGGTGATTGATGGGGTGCTACAGATACCTGATTCAGTGGTCGATTTGGGGGATCCAGCGGTTGGAATCGGCGATTGTAGCCAAAGTTTGTTGGTAATCCTCCGCCGCTGAAGGTAGTGAGTGCGATGTTAAACCGCCTCTGGAGCCTTGGTGAGCCGATTTATGTTTCACAGATATCTGAGGGTTTTCTGCTCATTGAATTGGATTCTGTGGAGACACAGAGTGGGTTCTTGCCCGTTCTTGGCACATCCATCACCAGCCGATGATCCTTAGGAGGTGGCACAAGGATATTGCTCTGCTGGTTTTCGCGCCTCAAGAGAAGCCGGTATGGCTAACCTTCTCTGGTGTACCGCCGATGCTGCTAACTAATGAAGGGATCAGCTGGTTGGCTAGCTAGTATGGGAAGCCGATTCACAGGTTTGTTAGGGAAGGATTCACGGTGAGAGTATGTGTCCTAAGAGGCGATTTGGAGAATGGAAAGGATGAGTTGAATATTCGTATGGGGAAGGTTGAATATCGGGTGGTGAAAGTGAGCTTTCCTGTAGCTAGTCGTATGCTCAGAAGAAAACTGCTAAGGAATGGCATCAGGTAGCCCAGCCATCGTCTGAAACGAATGGTGCTCAGGTAGCGAACGATAATGCTGAACCTATTGCAGGGGAGGTTGAATTGAACGAGCCTAGCACCAGGTCGTCGGCTGGAGAGGGAGATGGTTCTGCATCTAAGATTCCTATGGGAGTAGAGGATGCTCCATCTCAAGTGGCGCCGCCTGAGACCTCTGTGGAGGTGGAGGGAGTGGTTAGTCATAGCCCTTTTCCTGGTATTGTTTTGCACTCCAATGTATTTGATGAGTTACTTGTTACTGATGAAGATGGGGAAACAGGTCAGAGGGAGAAGGTACCTGAGAAGCCAACTCTGGGGGACTTCATGCCAGGTAACTCTGTCCCTAAGAAAAGTAAGGGTAAATGGTATGGTGGTGTGAAGACTAGACAACAGTATAAGAAATGATTAGGTTCTGGATTTGGAATGTTAGAGGGTTTAATAAAAATACTAAAGCTGATACTGTAAATAAGTACATAGCTGAGCATAGTATAGATGTAGTTGCTATTCTTGAGCCTAGAATTAGAAGGAAGAATACTGAAATGCTGTACAGGAAAAGGTTTCAGGGTTGGTTTGCTGAGTTTTGCTATGAAGGAGAGCTAGGTAAGATTTGGTTGGTTTGGAAAAAAGATGTTCCCATAGTAGTTTTGCAGAGTACTTCTCAGATGATTCATTTTAGAGTGGACCTTCCCCTCCCTTTGTTGTTACAGTGGTTTATGCCTCTACTGATTTTTTGAAGAGGAGGCAACTTTATCAAGATCTTCTTGATATTCCTATTCTTGTCTTCCCTGGCTAACTTTAGGAGATTATAATGCCATTCTTAATATGGATGTGATGCTTACTCAATGGTATGGATGCTTTTGTGGAGTTTGTTCAGAAAGGACAGTTGATAGAGCATCCAGCACAAGGTCCACGATTTACCTGGACAAATAATCAGGAGACCCCGATAGCAAGGAAGCTTGATAGAGCTCTCATGAATTCTATATGGCACAGGGTAATGAATAGCTCTGTTACAGTGATTCCAGCAGTGGATTTGGACCATTGCGCTCTCCTACTCAAAATTGGCGAGGAGCTGGAGTCCCATCCTAAGCCTTTCAAGTTCTATAGCTGCTGGATGAAAGATAAAGATTTACAAAGAATTCTGGCGGAGGCCTGGTCAGTCAGGGTCCGTGGCTCTCCATTTAGTATGCTTTATGCTAAATTGAGGAAGCTTAAAGTGGGTTTGAAGGTGCTGAATAATTCCAGTTACTCTGATATTCAGAATAGGGTTAAGAGCCAGAGAATAATCCTAGAAAAAGCTAAGGAGGATGTGTTTAATAATCCAAATTCTGGTAATATGCGGGCCATGAAAGATAGTGAAAGGGTTTTGGCTGATCTTATTGGTGCTGAGGAGAATATTATGCGTTTGAAGTCCAGGACTCTTTGGATCAAGGAAGGTGATAGTAATAGCAAATTTTTTGCTAGCTATGTTAAGGAAAGAAATGCTATTAATACCATCAGGCAATTGAAGGATGACAATGGGAATCTGACTGATAATGTGAATGAGATGGTGAAGATTGCAGTAGGGTTTTATAAAAATTTGCTGGGGACTCCTTCTAGCAGAGACACAGATATTTCGGTATGGTATTGAGGAAGCTTTCGATTGAACAATACGAGGAGCTAGATGCTAATGTGACAAGAAAGGAGATGAAAGATGCTTTGTTTAGCTTAGCTTCAGACAAGGCCCCTGGACCTGATGGCTACACTGCTGGGTTTTATAAAGGCTGCTGGGAAACAGTTAAAGAGGATGTCTATGCAGCTATGAAAGATTTTTTCAGTACTGGAAGCTTGCATCAGCAGTAAATTCTACAATTATAACTCTGGTCCCAAAAAAGATCAATGCTGCCAGTATGAAAGACTATAGGCCTATTTCCTGTTGCAACACCATTTATAAAGCCATCTCTAAAGTGTTGGCTAACAGGTTGTGTGGAGTGCTTTCTTCCTTGGTAAGCAGTTCTCAGTCTGCCTTCATCAAAGGTAGAGTTATTTCTGATAATGTCATCCTTGCACATGAATTGTTAGCCAAGTACAATAGGAAAACGGTCTCTCCTAGATGTGCTCTTAAGATAGACCTTATGAAGGCTTTTGATTTAGTGGATTGGCTGTTTATTCAGAATCTGCTCAAAGAAATGAATTTCCCTCCTAGGTATATTCAGTGGATCATGGCTTGCTTTAATTCAGTCAGATATTCTGTGAATTTCAATGGTTCTCTGTTTGGATTCTTCAATGGAGGGAAGGGTTTAAGGCAGCGAGATCCCATTTCTCCCTACCTGTTTGTCTTGGCTATGCAAGTGCTGGACTATCTTTTTGTTGAGGCTACATCCAAGGGTCTATTTCAGTTTCATCCTCAGTGTAAGCAAGTGCAACTTACAACTCTTTGCTTTGCTGATGATCTGATGGTCTTTACTAAGGGGTCTGAAGAAGCAAATCTGCAAGTGAGGACAATAATGATAAGTTCTATACAATTTCTGGTCTAAAGCTGAATCCTGAGAAAAGTGACCTTTACACTGCAGGAGTTAGTGATGCAGTAAGAGACAAAATGGTAATGGTTGCTGGTTTTAGAGGTGGAGTTCTACCCATGAGGTACCTTGGTATGCCCATTTCTGCTGGGAAACTTTCTAAGGCTGATTGCAGAGGACTGATAGACAAGATTACTGAAAGAGTCAAGAACTGGAAAGCCAAATATCTAACATATGCTGGAAAATTGCAGTTGATTAAATCAGTGATTAATGGTATACTGCAGTATTGGCTCTTAATGTTCATCATTCCTAAAGCTGTTTTGAAAGAGATAGAAGTGATGTGTGCCAGGTTCTTATGGGGTAAAAATGAAGGTCAAAGGGTGAAAGTGGCTTGGTATCACATGGCTTTCCCTTATGAAGAAGGGGGATTAGGTCTTAAGGACCTTAGTAGTTGGAACTCAGCCAACATCATGAGGCACTTATGGAAATATCCTGATTAAGAGTGGCTCTCTTTGGGTGGCATGGATCTTAAAGTATAGATGAAAGGGTAAGGACATTTGGACGTTCAGAAGTGATGCAGGGTCTTGGCATTGGAGGAAGGTGTTGAAATTGAGAGGCATGGCTCATAGTCACATATCTTGGGATTCATATGGTGATATTCTTTGGGATGGTGCAGCCATGTCTAAGTTTCAAGCTAAGAAAGTATGGGAGGTGATTAGGCCAAAGCAAGATACTGTTATATGGGGGAAATGGCCTTGGGAAGGATACAGAATCCCAAAGAACAGCATGCTAATCTGGTTGATACTGAAGGATAGAATTGCCACTCTAGATAAGGTCAGGCAGTGGAATGCTGAGGCAGAAACTGTTTGTTGCCTTTGCTAAGTGCAGCTATGCTCGTGATTGTATGCAGAGAGTGTTACCAGGAATCAGCGCTTTTGACAGCTGGGACAGAATGGTTCAGTTTGCAGTGAATGTTTGGAGTGGCTCAGCAGTTAGGCAGAGGATTAAAAGGTTGTGCTGGTGTGCTGTTGTCAGCGAAGTGTGGAGGGAAAGATGTCGAAGAATTTTTCACTGGTGTAAATTTGGGTGCAGAGGATGTTAGTGCAAGAGTTTTGGAGTCGGCAGTGATGTTTGCTAAGGGCCATGTTAATGAACGAACTATGCTGAATTGTATGCCTAGCTAGATTCTCTTTGTGGTTTTGAGTTTTAGTCTTTGTTCCTTTTGGCTAGCTTGGCCTTGTATGAACCTCATTGTTTTTTGATGATATAAAACCCCTAATTATTCATAAAAAAAAACGGAAGGAAGTGAATAGAACGGTCCACTACTAAATGCTTTCAAAGGATTGAGAAAGTTTCCCGGCAATGACGCCAAAAACTTGATGTGCAAGATTTAACTCACAACAATCAAGGTCGTATTCCACGAGGGCTCTCTCAAAAGCTAATACTCACATGGTTCATGGACGGTCTATTCATTTGAAATTGGTTTTAGTTTGAAAAGGAAATAAAAACATAAAGGAAACTAACAAGAAAGCAAAACAAAATGGTGCAAATCAAAGATAAAGGAGGTTCACTTGGAAAGATAGCTTCATCATGCTCAAGAGGAACAAATGCACAAACAAGCCAAACATGATCGAGGTTGCAATCAAATGACCACACAAATCCCTTCTATAGACTCAATGCACTCTCGCCGCACTAAGTCCCTATCCTAGAACCACTCAACCTAGGCTCTCGCTCTCAAGCTAAGTGACTAAGGATGCATTAAAGGTGTTTGATGAAATGCCAAGCTACAAAACCCTCTCCTATGACTCTATGACCACTAGGATAGACACCACACTCTCATGTCAATGTCCTAACACTAAGAGAATCATCAAAAGATTAATCAAAGTTCAATTGAATGAAAAAACTAATGCACACCAAGTGTTCGATAAAATGCACAAGTGAGAAATCATGCAATATGGTTGAATTGAGATGATCTAATCTCTTAGAGCACACTCCCTTCAATCCCTAGACCTACAAACCATGTAATCTAAGCACTCTCATGCATTACATCACAAATGATAGACCAAATCAAGCCATAACACAATGTGGAATTAACAACAAGTCTAGAGACCATCTTTTACAATCCAAGATCAATCATGGCATATTTGTACAATCAACCTCTATCCTAGCACAACTAATCTATCATTCCAAGGAAACCTAAGAAATCAGCCACACATGGCCAAGTAGGGCTGGCAGTCGGCCCGGTTCGGTCAAAAACCAAACCGAATGGCCGGTTGACCAAAATCGAAGTGTGCCGAAAGTGTGACCGACGACCGGACAAAAAATGACGGTTTTTTAGCCGAGCCAACTGACCGGTTTCAGTTTATAACCGAACCACGACCGGAAAAACTGAAGTGGACACATTTGACCGAAATTTGAAAATAAGAACCGAACCGGAAAACGAATTGAAACGATTTTTGGACCGAAAACCTGAATTTTGGACCGAAAACCCGAATATTGCACCAAAACCGAATTTTGCTAAAATTTTGGCAGCATAACCCTACAATTTCGGCAATTCAGTTCTTCGCAATAATACCTGAAACGAAAACAAAAGACCTCATACCACAAATGCAACCATAATCAACCATCCATCATAAGTCTGAGTCATAACTCATCATAAGCATAATTCCAAAGTCATCAATAACAACATAATTCAAACACCACACAAGTTCAACATTAACAACATAAACAAATTCAACATCCCAATTCGCAACATGTAAAAGCTAATCATCATCTGACGCGCCCGCCATACCAAACATTTCATTTTCAAGTGCATCGTCTTCATTGTAGTCTTTCGTGGATCGAGTATAGCTCCGATGTAGACGAGTCTGTTAACTTTGACGTTGGCAACGTCCTCAGACCAATACTTCTTAACTTTCTCCTCCATTGACATTGCCATTGTTGATATGACTGTTTCCTCATCTCTTTTCATCTTCTTAATGTGATAAAACAACTTTGTCACTTCTTTAAGGAAGAGATTAATAGTAACATATGAGGTACCAGATGCCACACGAGTCATGTCACTGAAGAACTTCAGGTGACTAGAGAGGACTCTCACACTATCCCAATCACTACAACTTGGAACACCTAATAACCTACCTTGATAAGTCTTTGCCCCCAGATCTTCCACAAAGTTACTTTCCATATTTTCGAGAACTTTGAATGCTTTCTCATAAGCTGAAGCCGTATCCAACATTGAGAATGTGGAATTCCACCTAGTTGGTACATCTAGTAAGGGCATTTTCTTACACTTCATCTTCCTGATGGCCACAGCATTCCTGAAACCCATCTCACCGCCTCCCTCACTCGACTAACTACATTCCAATCTTATTTAGTCCATCTTGAACTATTAGATTGATAATGTGGCAAACACAACGAACTTGCAAGTAGTTTCCGCTCAAGATCTGAGTACCCCAACCATGTAATTTCCCGTGCCCCAACCATGTAAACACAACGAACTTGCAAGTAGTTTCCGCTCAACGAACTTACATATAATTATTATTAAAAGATAATGTTAAGTGATTGGATAATGTATCTGTTCTAGTTATGGAGTGAATTAGTGGTGCTACTTACTTAGTATTAGATGATAGTACATTCTAAATACAATAAACTAAAGGGACAAATATGATACACTCGACCGAATCTATGCTTATATCAAATGGTCTTGAGAAAGCTTGGTGGGCAAAGCCAAAATATATAAAATAATTCTCTCACCGATGCAATTCCAATAACTATGGAACTAATCTGTTTCAGAAACTAAGTGTTTGGTGTGAACTGTCAAATGCACTGTGGGCTTCTGGAAAGATACAATCAACTTCAGATGATGAAACATCTGTTGAACTTGCAAATGGAATCGAAAGGGAAAACCTAACATAAACTGCACTAGAAGCTTAACTTAACTAGAAGCTTAATCTACATACATGACTTAGCATCTCACGATTCACATCAGCAGCATAATGTAACCATTTGAACATAATGTAACCATTCACAACATTTGTAACCATTTGAAAGCAGCCAACCCTATTTCGAACTTACATTTACGATGAGCTACTCCGAGACTTCGAGAGTTCGAGTGAGCCGATGGAAAGGATGAGCTACGAAGTGTCTTTCCGTTCAAGTGTTCAACACCTAAAAAGCTTTAATCACAGTTGAAGGAGGAAGCTGAATTAGTAGGCTGCAAGTTGAAGTTCTAACTATCTAACCTAATTTCAAAATCGTAAACCTAGACTAGAAGAAAACAGGACTTACATTTCAGTTCAGACTAGGGAAATCGGCGGTGACAGTAGCTAATCGACTAGGGAAACACACTTCGATCGTGAGGAGCTTCCGGCAGTGAGAGATTGGAGGTGGGTGTCGGCGCCTCTGTAACCTTCGGTAGTGACAGAGAAAACGCGGACTCGCCGTCGGTGTTGCTGAATGCTGCCGCCGTCGTGTTGCTGCCGCCTGCCGCGTCAGTGCTGCTGCCGCCTGCCGCCGTCGGTGTTGCACTTGCTGCAGCCGCCGATTTCGTCGCTCCACCTCCAGTCCAGAGTTCTAACGCTTGATAGAGAGAGAGTAGAAAATAGAATCGTGGTGGATAGAAAATAGAATTAGGGGATAGGAATAGAAAGCTATTTGGTCCCTATTCGGCTTTCGGTTTTTTAGGTTTTTGACCGAAAACCAGCAAAAAACCGAAAAACACTAAAATCTGGAACCAGCCACGAACCGAGTCGGTTTATTTTCAGCTCGTTCTCTCGGTTTAGGTTAGATTTTCGGTTCTAACCGAAAAAACCGGTAACCGACTGCCAGCCCTATGGCCAAGGAAATGAAGGAAAGAGAAAGAAAGATGATCACCAAGAACACCATGGCAATCCTCCTCTTGCAAGCTCCTCTTCCAAGGTTGTGGACTTCAATCCAAGCTCCTCTACTTTGAGTTGCACCTTGCTCTAGGTTGTGGATTGGAGATGAGGAGAATATAATTGAGAAGTTGAGAGAAAAGGATTTTGATGAAGGTGTGAATGTGAATAATGAATTGTTGTCCAAAATTTCCACCCCTCTCTCTTTAAATAGCACCGCTGGAAATAGCCTGGATTTTCGGCAAAAATTCTACAAGATTTTCGCCGAAAATATCTATGAAAAACACCGAGCGGTTTGGCTTTTCTTCACAATTTTCGGGAAAATTATACAATATTTTCACCGAAAATGTCTTCATAAATCGAACGTCCGCCTCCTGTTTGCAAGTGACCGAGGGTTTTCGGCGAGAACTATAAGGTTCTCGCCGAAAACTTGAGTACAAAACCCTGCACTTTTCTCGATTTTGCAACGGCCATATCTCCTCCGTCCTAGCTTCGATTGACCTCCCGTTTGATCCTAGGTGCTCCTTGTCACCAGTACTTCAATGCCAAATCCTGAAAATGCAAAGAAAATAACTCCAATAGACACAGAATTGGCCTCAAAGTGCAACCGGACAACAAGATAGCACTTTGCATAAAACTTCAATAAAAGCATATAAATCATAGCAAAATGAGATCAAACATGGGAAATCCTTAGGCTAATCAAAGGCTTAAAATGCACCAAATAACATCACATCAAGGGGCAACCCCATTTCCTTTATCACCAGGGCCCTTATCAATAGATTTGGTTAACACGAGTTGAGAGTCGGAACCTTTGTCGCCAGACGATGGAGTGGACTCAGGGAGAGGTGGCTGAACTTTCGTGGCATTAGGGTTTAAATCGGGTAAGCCACGATTTTGACGTTCGTCCACCACATACTCCGCGTCCTCTACAGTCACTTCACGTTCCAAGCGATCCGCATCCCGGAAAATGATCTCCTCATCATGATCAACGGATCGGGCACCCCAACGCTATAGCGATTAAGGCCTTTAAGCACAGCACGAACCATCTTCCGGCCAGGCCAGCTTCTAGACGGGAAGATCTTGTAGAACTCATTCCGGCAGTTGCGCATAACCACACAAATACTCTCACCAATTAATTGGGTAAAGTATGCTACGGATTCAGCATACACCGCTTTTTGAGCAGCCTGCTCGAAATCGGTCGCTGCCTGGGCCGCTAAAGAGTCATTTAACAGATCCTTGGTATTGTCTCGCTCCGCAATGATCTCATCTACGCTGGCAGCTTTGGCCTGAGCTTCTTTCAAATCAGCCTCAAGACGAGAGAGATGGTCGCGGGCGATTTTCAGGTCCTCTTGGAGACGGTCAGATTCCCCTTGAAGAGCTATCTGTTGGGTTTCCAGACGAGCAACTTGGTCAGTCTTCTCGGCCAGATTATCCTTCAGGTTGCAAAGGGCGACACTCGCCACATTGGCACGGTGCTATATATTATATATATATAATATATATATATATTATATATATAATAAACAACAAATTTCAATACATATCATTATGACAATACCAAGCCACAAAGGGACAATAATCAAGAATAAATACCGTCTCCTCGTTGTGAAGGCGAGTGAGGCTCATGCGTAGCGAGCGAAGATTTTCCACGTCTGCCTTGAGCTTCGCATTTTCCTCTTGAAAATGTTTGCAGGCGAATGACAGGTCGCCAAGCTCAGCAATAGCCTAGTAATAAGGGCCATACATTTTCTTGGTAGTTCCCGAGGGAAAGTACCCAGGTCTAATGACCTTTCGTTCATCACAGGCGGATCCTTGCCACATCGACTGCCAGTTGCCTATAACATAGGAGCCGGCGACGACACTTTCCTCAGGATTAATCTCAAAATTGTTGAGGGCCATTTGAAAGCCGACTTGGTGAGAGCCCCAGAAAGGAAGGGTGGGAGAGTCGTCAGTATAATCTTCCACGTCGGCTAAGGAGTGAAAAGAAGAATTTTCAGTTTGGGATTGAGGATCGGAAGGAGTAAGCTCACGGGATGAATTAGTTGAAGAAGTTGAGGAATCGGTGTCCAGGGGGTAAGAATAGCTTTGGTTCTGACTGTCGCTTGAGGAGTTCATATTTGCAAAGGAAGGAAAGAAAAAGGCTACAGCAGGAAGAAACGTTTACGGAAAAAGTGAATGTAGAGGGAAAGTTACGTACCGGGAGGTCGACATGCAGCTCCGGACATCCTGGGAATTAGAAATAGGGAGAAGGTCGGTTTTCCGGTCGAGGAAGGGATTAATGCGGAAGGAAGAGGACACCAGGGAGGTAGAGAAGCATGAAGTAGAGGGACGCGTAAAAAGTGGAAGGAAGAGAAGAAAATGGGGTTTATAAAGACGGATGATTGAGTAGGAAGAGGAACCGTCGCGATGAGTAAATGGGGCACGCGCGGTTGAGAAGATGCGTCTGTAGGCTTTGGAAGGAGAACCGTTGCTACGGTTCATTGGAGGCACGCGCGGCTGAGGAGACGTGTTGGTAGACTTGGGTAATGATGATTTTCTGAAAATTACCAAAGCACCCCAATTTCCCCAGCTTCCTCAACAAGCTAGAGTGCAAAAAGACCACAGTACCTAGAAGAGGAAAAGACTCACGGGTGACGGAAAAAGAGATAACACGTGCGGCGTCGGTAACAGAGATCAAGGCGATCCGTATTGCATCGCTAAGGCGGTTCACCAAGACTTAGCAAAATCAAGGAATAATCGCTTTGGATGGGCAGCGAGGCGATCGGGAAAGTAAAAGAACACGCAGCGATAAAGTGCCTTGCAATCATAATCCCTCACCCAAGCGAAGCTCAGCTAAGGGCTTCGGGGCAATTGATGGGCCTTTCTACGGCGATCACAGGCCAGGCGACTGAGGTAGTCATAAGCCATTACCCAAGCAAAGCTCGGCTAAGGGCTTGGGGGCAATTGATGGGCCCGGCCCTCTAACAGCTTTTAAGCCCAACGACGCCCACACACTGCTATCGCTTCTAGCAATGACGGGTCAAGGACTGAGCTCAGGCGACAATCCGGCCAAGCAAACCAAAGACGGCCCAGAGCATAGGAAGGCCCAAGGCGACGACCCAACATGGCGGTCTCTAGGGTTTCGAAGGGACACGGACACATGTGGACATCCTGTGGAGTCTACAACGAATGGCTAAGATTCAGCCTTGGCGACCAAGATAAGGGTACTACTATAAATACCCCCTACTCTCCACAGGACCAGATGACAACTCTTTTACCCAGCTGACAAACGCTCGCGGTACGTCACCCTTATCCATTCTCTCTCTCATATACTTATCGCCCCCTGTCCTGAACTGACTACTACTCCTACTTACTTACGAGGTACGACGATCACCTGAAGACCAACAACCTTGGGCTTCAACTATTGGGTCAGACGACTAGATGGAACAACAGTCATATTAAATAATTACAATTATAAAAAATAAAGAACATAAAATATTCGCTTGATCCCGACCAACAGGCTGGCCAAAAGCTAATAATTAATATATTATTTAATATGATCTTTTTCAACCATTAGATTGGTTACCTTCTCATCTTATTAACCTATGCAATCTCCTCCCATACATCACAATAATATGTTGGCGGTAATGCATTTAGAAGATTACCAATTAGACAGGAAGAAAAGTAAGGAGTAGTGATGTAATATCTCCATGGGGGGGGGGGACCCCATTAGTAGTTATCTAATACAGTGGTATATGATAAGATTTATCTCCCAACTCCAAACTCATTTTTGGAATACAAATCATTTGGTCCCATCTCCATGGAAAGAAAATTAAAATAATACTAATAACCCTTCATTCAAGCTGCAAGATCCAGCTAGAGTAGCCTCCTATGAAAATATAATCCAAGTAGAACAAAATGCACAGTCGTATTTGAGGTTTCATCAAATTAAAATTCCCATCAGTATATATAGAAGAGTTATATAAATAGGTTTGGTGATGAGTATCCGGAAATTATATTGGTCAAATTGGGTGGGAATTACCTATTGACCGAGTAAGATTCACAGGTATGGGAAAATCCGGTACTCAGTTAGAGTGAGTAATGGGTGGGGTTGGGTTTCAAGGTATCCGTCCCATACCCAACCCGATAGGTACCCAATATGAAACAACGTTGTATTAGCTATAATATATCGTCTACGCTTAACGGATGACCCAATTTCTCCTTCAGTCATTCAGTTTTTCACTTCAACTCATCGATCAAGTAGTCTTTCGTTCCCTCTTGAAACCATCATGCTCTAAAAATCGTAGCTCTATCTCGAAAATTTCTTTGCAACCAGATGCAGAGAGATTTGTGGTTCACTCAATGGGTAGCGGGTTTACCCGATACCCATGTCGGGAACCCGCTACCCATGTCGGACGGGGTTGGTTTAGATTTTGTATCCGTTTAGACTCGGCGGGAAAGTAGGAATAATACCCATTTAATAAATGTGTGGATATGAATATGTGGTATCCAGACACATGAATACACATTGCGAAGCCTATAAATGATGGAATTAAAATGTGGTGGATGATAGTCTGGCGGTGGAGAAGGTGGAAGAAAGAATAAGGACCCCCCATGGCCATATGGATTGTCTGCTTATGAAAATCAAACAACAAGAATTACAAACACATGAATTATTTTATAAACTCATGTGACTAAGTGGAAACCAATTAATAAGCATATTCTTTATTTTCCTTATTTTGACATGCTCATCATGTTACCTCTTCCAATACTGGTGTAGTGTCTGCATGATTCATTTGGTACGTGTGACTCACAGTCACACATGAACAAGGCATGGGGCCGACAAACCTTGAGAGACATAGATATATAGTTGATTACTGTTACAAGAAAACAAAAATGTCACATTAGAATATTCTGTTGTCAACTTTCATTTTAAAGAAATAATAATAATAACAAAATATTTGATCCACAAATAATATATAGAGTCAACCCCTAAGCTCTCTCAATAATTGGACTTCCATAATTTCTTTCGTTTGATTACAACATTGCCTTTTTACATCTCAATACAATACAGTCAACTGCCTTTGTTAATGGCTGGAATCTTCTAATCATGCATATTGGTGACTTATAACTGAACATGTCTTCTTTAATGTTTTTACCGTTTACAATTTGAATTGTTATCCTCACAAATGGGATGTCTAGTATAAATAATCTTGCAAGTGTTTTATACATGGTTTTCAGAACAGGAATAAAGATCGGTGATATCAAGAGTTCATTAAGATTTAATAGTTTAATCGAGGTTGAATCATGCATATCAATGTTGAACCATTTTAATTATTTAGTAAATATATATATAGTTAAGCTAGGCTGATTTTTTTTTTTATTTGAGTCGGATCAAACCAGGGTATTGAGAGTTGAATATGAAATATAATTTGTTAAAATCATAAAAAAATAGTTTTTTTGGTAAAAAAAAAGATGCATTACTTATAGGAAAGGAGGTTCAAAGATACAAGCCAGTAGGAGAAATCCACTGTTCCATGCAAACAATACAAAGAAAGAGCTTTTTTAGCCACAAAGTCGACAGCTCGATTACAAACTCGGGGAACAAAATGGAAAGTGAAGTGGGGAAAAGGGGAACAAATAGACAAGACATCTTCGAAAATGGAACCACACGTGGAGTGGAGGGAGTCCCTTATGGTGGAGGCGCGAAATAACTTCAAGAGAGTCACCTTCAAAGATAACATGATTAAGACATTTTGCTTGAGCCCAAGAAACTGTCTCACGAAAACCGAGAAGTTCGAGAGAAGTAACATCAGATTGCCCTAGGAAGACTCGTACTCTCGTCTCCAAAATTCGCCCTTCAGAGTTTCTTGAACCAGACTCACCGCTCCACCGAAAACCCCGGATCCCGTACTAGCGTCGACATTGATCTTGTTCCAACCTGGGAGGGGGGGGAACAGAACATCCCTTGTGGGATGTGGAGGGTGAAAGAGAAACATAGGAGGACGAGAAGCAATGGCATTTTGGAACTCTTGAGTGTAGGACACAAAGTTCCGGAGCAGGGAAGGAACATAATGGAGGTATTTGGAGAAAACAACATCATTACGGACTTTCCAAATCCTCCATCAAAAGATCGCAATAGAGACCAACGAGTTCTACCCCAAACGTGAAAGAAAGCGCCAAGACAGAGAGATATTTGAATCAGGGCAATCACAAATGGCTAAAGGAGTTTCATCAAAAAGAAAACACATATAGATAAGCCTACATTGAAGGAAAACATGTTCAGGAGTTTCGATTGAGTCAAGGCAAACTGGACAACAAGGGTCATGCGACTAGACTCTTTTGGACAGAAAGGGTCCCAAAGGGAGGGCCGACTTGAACAATTTCCACAGGAAGGAACAAATTTTAGGAGGTACTGGAAGGGTCCAAATTGATTTCCAAAAAGAGTGATCATGAATATATAGACCCAGCTGTGCGTTTCGACTATTCGAAGAAATGTGCTCTTGATGAGTGAGATGGTATGCGATTTGACTGAGAAAACTCTATTTGTCGTATAGTGCCAAACAATTTTATTAGGAATATTAGCAGATAGCTATGGGATCTGGAGGATACGAGAGACTTAGCTTGGGGTGAACACCCTAGAAAGAAGATCAGTGATCCAGGAGGAACCGTTACGAAAGAAGGCAAAACCTGGAAGAGGTCTGGGAGCATTGGGGATGACCGAAGGAGGTGATGGAAATGGATTAGTGATCCAAGGGCCGTCATACAAATGAAAATTAGAGCCATTTCCAACTTTCCATCAGATTCCTTTAAGGAAGAGCTCTCTGCCATGAAGAATACTTCACCAAAACCAAGATGGACGATTGCCTAGATCCGCTTTGAGAAAAGAAGATTGAGGGGAATATTTTCATTTAAGAATTTTTGCTGCAAGGGAATCAGGTTTGGAAATGATATGCCAACATTCCTTAGCTAGGAGAGGTTGATTAAACGAATCAAATGAACGAAATCCGAGTCCTCCTGCCATTTTACTTTGACATAAGTCTGACCATTTCAACCAATGAATGGGTTGGGTACTATTTCGCCCGCTCCACCAGAACCGGTCCATATGAGAATTAAGCATCTTACAAATGGAGGCAGGAAGACGAAAGCAAGACATCACATAGATTAGTAGAGCGCTTGATACTGTTTTGATCATGGTGTCTTTGCCGGCAGGGGACAAACATGATTGTTTCCATCCAACGAGCTTCTCAAGAAGTTTATCTTCCAGAAAACAAACATGTCATTCTTGGACCTGGGAACCAAAGAGGGGAGAGCCAAATATTTATCTTTACCGCCAATGGATACAACCCCAAGAAAAGATGCGTAGTGAGAGGCCAATGCTTGAGGCAAGTTATTACTGAAAAGAGCCGCAGATTTGGAAAAGATTATCTTTTGTCCTGGAATAGCATTATAGCACTAGAAAATTTCTTGAATAGTCTGAATGGAGGTATCATTGACTTCGAAGATAAGAAAAGAGTCATCTCCGAAAAAGAGATGGGAGATAGTGGGAGCTGAACGCCCAATCTTGACTCCTTTAAGCATTCCTTGTTGAACGACATGATTGATGAGACTAGCGAAACCTTCTGAACATATTGCAAACAAGAGAGAGGAAAGTAGATCTCCTTGGCGGAGACCGCATGTTGGTTTAAAGAACCCTTGTCGATGAACGTGCATAGAGACCGTGGTGACACACTCATGAATAAGCTTAATAAAATATGGGTGAAACCCAAGTTGGCCAAGAGCTTGGAAAAGAAAGACCCACACAATTCGATCATACGCTTTTCCATGTCCAGCTTAAGAGCCATGTAACCGATCTTTCCTGTTCTTTTGTTCTTAAGATAATGCATGACTTCATGGAAAATTATTACATTATCTGTAATTCTCCGATCTCACACAAACCTTGTTTGATGGGAGCCAATGAATGAAGGAAGAATATTCCCAAGGCGAGACGTAAGGATTTTTTAGATGATTTTATAAAAACTTGACACAAGCTGATCGGACGCAGTTGCCGCATGTTCTGGGGTAGGTCAACTTTTAGAATGAGGGATATGACAGTATGATTTGTTCCTTTAAGTAATTTCCCGAGTGGAAAAAACTTCTAACATCATCGTAAACCTCTTTCTTAATAATGGCCAAGACTTTTGGAAGAAGGCTGATGTGAATCCATCATATCATGGGGCTTGTGTAGGTCCCATATAAAAAACTGTTTTTTTATTTCATCATCAGAGAGAGAAGCTAGCAGGCCAGCATTCATCTAGCGAGTAATCTTACGCGGGAAGCCAGGAATAATCCGGAGTGACGATAGAAAACAACTTATCGTAGAAGTTGATTGCAATTTCTCTTTTTTTATTCTCTTCTGAATGAGGGGTACCAAACATGTCATTGAGGGTGTGAATATGATTTTTTAGAACGACGGGTCGAAATGACTCTGTGAAAGTAGGAGTTATTGCAGTCACCATCAACAAGACACCGAAGACGAGCTTTCTGTTGCCAGTAAATCTTTTCTTGAGAAAGAGCACTATTGAGATCTCTCTCGAGGAGATGAATTTGGTTCCAATCAATCAGAGAGGAATTTCTAAGCAGCTGTATGTTTTGTTGAAGGGAACGAGTGTTGCAAGCATAATTAGATTTTCCTAATCGGGCCCACTCAATGAGGCGACGCCTAATTTCTTGCAATTTAGACTGGACAATGAATATACGGGAGCTGACCGGGTGAAAATTTCCCCAAACTGCTGAGACGATGTCACGAACCTCCTCGTTTTTATTCCATCGAACATCATATGAAAAATACTGTTTAGGAACATCTTGAGATTCAGACGGAAGCCAAGCAATTGCTCGATGATCTGACTCCAAATCAGAAAGGTGTCGAACAAATCCTTGAGGGAACAATGAAACCCAACTTGGTGAAGCGAGGAATCTATCAAGTCTACTTCGAACCTCCTCAGTTTTGTTTATTAGTCCAAGGGAGGTCCCCTAGGATGAAAGCCGTGCAATGAAAGTTGGTTGACGAAAGATTGGAAGGAGTTGATGCTACGAGAGGCATTCCAATTTGAGTGGGAAACTTCTCATAATTAGACAAGATAGTATTAAAGTCACCACATAAAATAAAGGGCTTGGACAAGGAAGAGCCAAAAAAAGGAAAGGAAATTAAGTTAGAGCTCACGCTCATGCCAATCACATGACAAGTAAACTTCAATGACAATAATATTAATGTTCTGTGGAAGGGTAACATCAACAGCAACAAAGAAATGAGCACAATCAAGAATGACACAAACAACCGCTGACGACCATGCGAGCGCAAGGCCGCCAGAAAAACCACGAGGTTCGACTAAATCAAAACTTTGAAAGTGAAGACTACAAAGTTTTTGACTGACAACTGACGATAAGTTCTTAGTTTCAGAAAGGAAAATGATAGATGGGCGAGTTTGAAGACAGAGAGTCTTGAGGGAATTTGTCGTCAAGGTACTCCCCAGACCTTGACAATTCCAAGCTAAAATGTTCATTGGCGATCTTGGGGTCATTCTCGGCTGGCTTCCTCTATCGTATCAGCAGTTGGTCTCTTAGCTGGACATTATTCAAGCATTCCTTCACTAGCACACTTTTTATCCCAAAGGTCTTCTTCAACAATCCTAAAGCGAGTTCCTTTTGGCTTTGGTTGGGTTCGGGTAAACTTTCTTCCTTGGATACTTGCATTTGAGGATGAGTTTTGAAATAATGCAGAGTTTAGGATGTTAATCCAAGGTGGGGACCACCAAGAGGAAAATCAAATTAATAGGATAAGAAAAATGACGATCAAGCTAGTATCTTGGGGGGGAATAATGGGATCCCATGAATGAACAAAAGCAGATGACATAAATTTAATTAATCTAAGTGGATCAATGTCATCATCTTTATTTCTAACCCCAAACGCAAGAGAAAATGAGAGTGAATTTATCAATGAAATATCCAAGAAACGTAAAATCCATCAACCCAATGGATTGGCCAAAACAAAATCTAGCCCAATCAAAGAAATTCGATTGCAAAAAATGAGATTGTAAAAAAATAATGGGCCATAAAGTTTTGGAAAATCGACAAAGATACTGACAATGATTTAAGGTGGAAAGTTGAAGGTGAAACCTCAAGAGTCAGGAGAGAAGGAAGCTGGTGGATCAGTCATCAGCCCAACAACTTCATTTGTTGACAACTGCACGAAAGGTTGAGGACTATTGAATGAGTTTTGCACAAAGGGGTCAACCTGGTGTTGAGGATAGCCATGGGATCCGGAACTTGGGGAACTTCAAATTTGTTGAGAACAGGAGCGGGTGGGGCTAGTTTTCGGGAGTCTTGTTGAATGTCTATTGGTCACATAGTAAGCTCATTGAGCTTTAACTCCATGAAGCTCTCCTGAATATTTCAAGGGTAAACCCGAGAGGGAATCTCTTTGGGGACATCTCGCATCATCATGGCTTAAAAAACCATAGAGAAAGAAGACAAGATAACAATTCTCATATTTGACTTCAACAGGATACACCTTGCGATTTTGAATGGCATTGATTTCCAGTTTGAGTTTCTTGGTAGCATTAATGACAACACTAACTCTAACGAAAAGTTGTTCGTTGAAGGATCTTCACAAAGCATTGATTCGAGAACAAGGCCAATTTGCGGACCAAGATGAAAACCAATGTTTGACGTGCAAAACTCTCAAGGGAGGCCAAAAATTTGGATGCAGAACGGAATGAGAATAAGTCGACCAACAACATCCAGAGCCCCAATCTTGAAAGCTAACAATGTATTTGTTAGTGGTACACGGATTGTGGGTTAGAACTCGACTCTTATCTTCTGACTCTGAGAAGGGGAATTAAAAAAGTCCAAGTTCGAGCTGGATGATGGTAATAGATCCCGCCAATTCATACTTTTTTCTCATGATGCTAACGACCAGCTGGGGGAGGGGGCGGAGGAACGAGTCTGATGAATAGTCTAATGAGACCAAGGGAGAATCGTTCATTGTTGATGGCGAAATCTTCATCATAAAAATCGACCGCATTGTCAATATCCATCGGAATCAGGTCAGAATCCATAATTTGGTAAGGACGGGGTGGAAAAAAGAGGTCAAGGATAAGTAGAATGAGAATGATGGAAGAGGTAAGAATGAGTATGGCATTCATCAGTTTACAAATGGAATTTAAATAGAGACCAAAGGATTAACCGATAGGATTTTGGGAGTAGGATCAATTAGCAGTATTAATCAAGAAAAGGGGAAGTTTCGGGAGAGTAAGCAGATTCATGAAAGGAGGTTGATGGAGCAAAAGATGCAAGGGGTGAAGAACTTTGGAAAGAGGAAGCAATTTGTGTCTATTGGATATGGTGAAGATTGACTTAACTTTCCACCAAGGAGGATTAATGGGGGAATGTTGTATTGAAGTCCAATTCCAGAGAGGAGGAATCTGATTGATGGTCGAAGTTGTAACATTGAATTGGTAATTGGAAAATGGGATTCTCTTCAAATAAATGGTGCAAGGCGGATTAGGAGTGGTGACAAAATTATGAATTATGTCTATAAGACATAATCCATAAGAACCATTAGATCTCTATAGAATTGATCTAATGGTGGAGGGATAATAGTAATAAAATAATGGGATTTCCCAATTTAATGTGGCATATTAAATATTTTAATTATCACAAATTTCATTATATTATTTACCTTTTATATTTAACTTCCTCTTTTAACCGTGACCACACAAAAACCCGCTCCCCCCATTCTCCGGCCGCCCATTCTCTCCCTCTTCTCTGCAGTCAAAAACCGTCGCCCTTAGTCGTCGAGTGCAACCGCCGTCGGTGGGAGAGCAGAGTCAGTCTTCTCGCTCAGGTAAGCACTACCGCGCGACATCCCTCTGCCGATTCATCCCACCTCACTCCGATTTCTGATTTGGTGCAGCCGCTTTGGTTTCGTGGAACCATAAAGAGCCGACAAGACCCATAACCAGGTATTGATTTCTAACTCTGCATGTGCAATCAGACGTAGTTGTGGTTTCGATTGTGTTCGGAATTAGGTTTAGTGACAACATTCATCGCGTTTTTCAGTTAGATTGTTGTGGTTTGTGTATGGTTTCGGTACTTTTATTTGGGTAATACTATTATCCCAAATGATTCGTGGTTGAAAGTACATCTGGACTGTGTAATACTATTATCATATAAAATGATTTGTGTGTTTTCCTACCAGAATGTGAAATTTATGATATGAATTGTATTGTCCATGGTTCCTGCATCTCTGTATTGTCCATGGTTCCTGCATCACAGTCCATGGTTATTGCGTTTGTTTGAAAGATTATAACTGTTGCAGTTCATAGTCACTGGCCAATAATAGTATTGTAGGATTACTGCGTTGAATGAGGTAAACTTTGGTGTTTGTTTGGGGTTGATTTGAGCTGATAATAGTATATTTGAAATACTATTATCAATGTAACTTGTAATGTAAATTGTTCCTGCAACTCTGTTTTGTGTGTGTGTGGATTGGCCTTTCTGATGCAATTATTGTATGAGTACTGTTTGTTCATATGTGCAGCCATTGCGTTAGATTCTAAGCATTTAGTTGTCGTTGTTCACAGCAAAATGACAAATAATAGTATTCAAGCATTACTATTATTGAATTAGGTGAACTGTGTTGTTTCTGTGTGGTCTGGATGAGAAGATAATAGTATTTCTGTAATACTATTATTAACAGTTATACTTGTGATGACATGTTGTTGTACAAGTGTGTGGTTTGATTGGTTTTTGTTGGGCTCACGTTCTTGATTGTGGTGTTTGATGTTAATGAAGTTTCTTTGTCAAATTCAGAGAAAAAGATGACGAAAACTCCTGTTCCTCAAAAGGGGAAAAGAATTAAGTTGGCGGTATCCAAAAAGCCTAAGCCGAAAAAAAATGTTGCACCAAAACGACCTGAAGACAGGGCTGAACCAGTTAATAGGCCTGATGAACCTGTTGTTGGAGATCTCAAATGAATACACAGCAAGCTCAAGTCAGGTAAACATTGCAATTTCATTCCTTTACTGTCATTCTTGTTTGTGGATCTTATTTTTATCTCAAATCCGAGACTATGAGCATAATCTCTGTAAAATGATCCGGCATCCTTGACAGTTTTGAACTCCAACGCCTCCCAATCAAAATCCACATCAGGCACATCTATTAAGTAAACAAAAAATAATGTTCAATAATAGTATTATATTTACAACACGTATAACACACACAATAAAAGATTATACAAAAAACAGTAATGTACGAATAACAAAACATGAGAATTGATAAAATACTATTATTAGACATATAATATTATCGGTTAGTTGAAACTAAAAAGGAACACCTGAAAGAAATATCAACTGAAAATGAATATGAAACACAAAACATAACAAATATATCACACCGTATCATTGCAAAAGTTTATTATCGTATTGACAATCGAGTTCATACTAAGTAAAGTAAAAAATGAGTGTTTATAAGTAATAGTATTAGCGGGATAATAGTATTAGCTACGTACCGTGTCCTTGCAAAATTTCGAGATTTCCTGGCGATGGTACAGTATTCTCAGACGATTCTGAATGATTTTCGCCGATTGGATCATCAGGTATGAGATTAAGATCAAAACCTTCGCTCCTAGGCTGCTGGTTGGCTTCATCGATTACAATATTAGACTCCATGAGAAAAGCAAACAGCCGCAAGCTAGGGAAATGAGAATAAGTACTGAATAATGAAAAAATAGCAGGTAATATATATGTTTAATCTCGGATTTTGAACATGAATACTATTAGTAAATAATTTGGTAACAAAATAAACTATTGATTACAAAGAATAAGAATAATATCATTATATAAATGCCTTCCCAAAATGACTTAAATATAATCAATGCATTTAATTGCCTATTTCCCTAATATTAATAGCCCAATCCGATCATATCCTAATGCTGGTGAATCCAACGCTGAGAGTGGATTTTGTTAAGGTGACATAATTTAAATTATGTCACCATCCTTCAGCCGGTGCAAGGGAGGCCAAAGTATCCTGACATAATTAATATTATGTCAAATCTACATAATCAATAACAACCGTAGGATTATAGTTGTAATCTTATGCGGATTATATTATGCAATTAATTGAATTAGTTTGCATTTATTAGATTTGATTTATTTAGGGTAATATTTATGGTAGGATATTATATTTATTCTATGCAATCAATTCTTTATAACACTTACCAAATTATGCCTAATACCTTTTGATTCAAATCCGAAATAAAACCTCTCTCTTCCTTCATGTTTTTTTCATTGTCCAGTCCATATCATTTTCTCAGCCTATTTGCTTGTCTCATGGAGCCTCATGTTGTATCGATGAAGCCAACCAGCATCCTATGATCGGAGGTTTTGATCTTAATCTCATACCCGATGATCCAATCGAAGAATATCATCCAGCAACGAATGAGAATACTGCACCATCTTTTGCCAATCTTGGAATTTTCAAGGCCACAGTATGGAGCTAATACTATTATCCAGCTAATACTATTATTTCATTACCTACAATTTACATTTACTCAGTATCAACTCGATGTTTCAGTATTGCTATATTTTCAGAGTTATATAATTTCCTATTTATCTATTATTCATGTGTTTTCCATAAGATAATAAAGGACTAACTTTTTATGTGTTTTTTTTCGTAATCATCTTTAGTTGATATTTCGTTCCCTTTTCATTTTTTTTGTTATAAATAACTGATACTGTTACCTAGCTAATAATAGTATTTTAGTATCTGCATTTTTTTTACCTTTTTATGAATTCTGCTATTTCGTTATTTTTTTTTTTTGATGAATTGAGAGATTTTATTCATCAAAAGCAAGGAATGAAAGTACAAGGAAAGACCACTAAAAAACAATCATACAACTCTATTTTTTATTCTACAACTCTATCTTATATATATAATGTTTATATATTTTTACATAAAATACTATTTTACTTTAAAAATTATGTTACATTATTATGTCCCGTGTTTTAGATTGCGAGGTTGAGTTCATTGTAAGGAGTCGCTTATTCAAACTGTCAAGGTCCGAAATTTATCAAAGAGACATCCCAAAAGTATCGCAGTAAGACCCAAAAGAATGATTCCACAAACAAGTATGACAGTAAGTCTCGGACTCTTCGATGTTCTCATTACAACCCTTCCTTTTAAGAAGTGCTTGCAATGGAATGTCGTAAAAGTCATCATCATCATCGACATCAAGACCCTAAGAAGACACACAAAATTAAAACCATTTACCAAATAATAGTATGTAATTAAAATAGCAAAAGCACTAATACTATCATTTAAACAATACTATTATTCTTACACACCGTCATAAATTGCGACTCAACAACATTTCTTTGACAAAATAGCACAGTTAGCAATACTATTATTTATACAATACTATTATTCGGGTACATAATATCATACCCTAACTGTTTCGGCACCTATTTCACTCACGGATGGCACCTTATCAACATTTTTTTTGGATTCGGGCACCGATTTTGAAGATTGACCAGCTCCCTTTCCTTTGGAAACAGAGATCACTTCATCCTCTGCATTTGTTGGTACATCATTGAGACCAACAGATTATGTTTCCTCACTAGAATCATCTCCATCGCTAGGAAAGTCTTTTGTTTGCTGCATTTTCCCTTAAGCAATGTTCTGACGCCTTATTTCTCTAAGTCTTGTCAGATGAACATTACAGTTATCATGGATTGATGTGTCCAATTTTCCATATCAGTGACTACAATTAAAATACATGTTGTGAATTAGTTTAATTAGATTTTGAGACACTAAATATACACTAGTATTCTGTAAATAACATTTTTTTAATCGAATTGATATTACCTTAGCTTTTGACATTCCAGTAAATGTCAAATTAGTTGTCGGCCCAAAAAACGGGTTTCCCATGAAATTCACTTCCTTCGTTTGCTTTGTAACCCGATTTCCTTTGAATTGCCTTCAAATCAATTTTGACCTTTTTGTGTGTCCCAATAATCACAGAACGGAATTGCAGGACTAGGTCGAGTTGGACGGTTGCCGTACTTCTGGCAAATCGAAACCTGTTACAAATAAAATAAAATAAACCTTTAGATATAAACAAACCTTAAACACTTTTCTGATGAACATGTCGTGACCAGATCTGTTTGATTCAATTTCTAGCTAACACATAGTATCGAGTTAATACTATTATCTAGCTAATACTTGTATTGTTACCCTTACTTACCATGACAAGATGCAGATCACCCTCAATGTATTTTCCTTTCTTCGCTTTCACCATGCCCTCATGAGTTGATCAGCCACGTGGCTGCACCAGTTATAGTCGAAGAGATTTCTCAACCGTTTCTTCTGTATGAACCTTGCATACTCCATAGGCGCCAGAAGTTGAGTTTTGGGGCATAGTAACGACCTCGTCACAAACAGCACATACATCTGACACCATGTATGTACGTCCACGTCTCTCTCATACAACCTGTCTCTCAAATTAGAGCACATACATCTGACACCATGTTTTGGGATAATAATATTAACCTAATAATAGCATTTTAACCATTCCCAAATCAGAGCAGAAAACATATAACAGAGATGAATGCTGGTTCACAAAACTAATTCCCAACAAAATCGACAACAAAACTAGGTCTGATCGCACATGCAGAGCTAGAAATCCAAACCTGATTATAGGTCCATCGAGATTCACGAAAACGACGGCAGCTACACCTCACACAGGAAACCGAATCGGAAACTCCAAACGAGTACTGAGGAATCGGCAGTGGGAATGGCGTCTGGTAGTGGTTAACTGAATGTAAAGATTGAATCGGCAGTTTTGGCGACTGAATGTAGAGATTGAATCGTCGGCTGAGAGTAGAAAATGATTTTACTACAGAGAAGAATCGAGAGAGAGAAGGGGCCAGTCTTCCTTTTGAACGGTTATAATAGGAAATAAATTGGTAAAGGTAAGTTATATGATGGAAATTTGGGGTAATTAATATTTAATTTGGGGTAATAAATCATGGGATCTCATTATTTTATTAATAAAACTCATCCACCATTGAATGTGTTATAGGGAGATCTAATGATGCTTATAGGTTATGTCTTATAGACATAATCCAAATTATGTCACCATTCCTAATCCGGTGCCAGGGCATTGGGAAGATGAAGAGGAACTCCACTCTTGATTAATGTCATAATGAGAATGGATTATGCTTTTGCAATTATTACTGCATTTCCTCCATTGATGGATGAAATTAAAGCAATAGAAAGCCCAAGGGGAAAATACAGAGGAAGCATAACAAATCCTATGACGGGGAAAGACTCTTACTAGTTTAAATACTAACGAGAGAGAATCCTTAAAAGACAATAGCAACTTCTTCTTCCTTTTTTTTTCTTTTGAAAGGATTGAAAACCTTCAGAGGATGATCTTCTTTTACGAGTATGGGGGAAACATTGAGCGATGACCGAAGAGAGTTCGACAGAGCGAGGTATGGGGGCAAGATTCCTCAAAGGAATTTTTAATTTTCTTACAACAATCGGACGAAACCCAGATTTGCTTTCGCTTCCATTGATTCAAGACAAAGGAAGGCAGCGAGGAGCTTCGGTGAGAGGAATGGAATCAGAGCGATCAAATGAAGAGAGGGAAACAAAACTATCTTGATAATCTGGGTTTGAATTATTGGCTGAAGGCAAAAGAACTGCACAGAGGCTGATTGGCTTGCACGGAGACAAAGTTGTTGCACAAAGGCGAGAATAATTGCACGAGGGCACTAATGAATTGCTCAAGCAAGCAGAGGACGAGAGGAGCACCATTTTTTTTGTTTTTTTGCTGTGAAAATTAATTCCAATACACACATCTAATCATATAAAAAATAGTTATTAAAATATAATTGTTCCGCCCCAGTCGCTTGGCTAGTTCAATAAAAGGTTCAACCTAGAGGGTCATTTCTGGTTTGGGTGAGATGAGGCGCCTATCAAGTCTGGAAGCACCTAAGAGTCCTCAGGTGTATATCTCAAGGCCTATAAGAGACAATAGTAAGTGCTTATGTGTATATAAGAGAGGGAGTGGATGTAATTCTATGCAAGGCAGAGAAGCATCACGGCGTACCCCGAAGGCCATATTTTTGGTGTCTTGAGCGTGCCAATGAGTCAGTGTTCTGAGGTCAAGGTGTATGGTGTCGAATATTAGGTCATGTACCATAAATAATGGGATAATGCATGTTCTTGTTTTGAGATAATGTGATATGTCATCTCTTGGGTAGAGCGACGGTTGAGTTGTCCATGATAACGTGTAAAACAGGTGATAAAATACTACCCTACTAAAAGTAAGGTAGATCGAATTTCTCGAGGTTTCTTCAAATCGTTTACTCAAAGAAGCTGGCAAATTACTCAGGTTTAAACAGGTTGTGCGTGGTGTGAGTTCCACGATTTCTAAACTATTATGCGAAGAAATTGAAATGGAATTAAAAGACAGATTGATTGATTGGGGTTGACTAAAATTTTTATAGATAAAGCTTAGACTTGAATCCCCCTAAGAATACCAAGACAATGGCGATCACAAAACCGACGACTTTCAATCCTAATTCATTCAGTTCTCAGAAACCACCATAACTCCTTACCCTTAGGTCTAAGTTCCGCGAACGTTCTCTCTATCAGATCTAACTACCAAGATTAATTAATCATCCGTGCGTTCACTTCGCAACAGAGAACTAACTGGTGCAATTAATTAAGATTAATGAGTTACTCTAGAAGCAGATTAACCCTAAATGGTTCCTATGAAAGGCACACTCCATTGAATAGGTTAATTGATTGATTTTATGTTCTAAAACAAGGTGGACGTTCGCCACTATCCTTATTTTAACAAGAATCTAATCTAGGTGATCAAGCTAGAAAAGAAACAAACATGAAGAACAAACCAACCATGCAAGAGAAACTGTCTGAATTTGAATCTAATTACTGCCGATTTGTGACCGCTTTAAAGCCCCGGGTCACTTAGGGTTCATCTAATCTAAGCTTAAACAATTTTAGCTACTCATGTTGATAACAAAAGAATCAAAGACTACAAGGGAGTTCATCATACAAAGGAAGAACAAAGAAGAACTGTAAAACCTAATTCTGAGGACTCCGGCGAAGCTTCCATCTCTGGCAATCTTCACTCCTAGCTCCGAGCACTCCGAGGTGGAAAGACGGTGTCAGGATCTCTCTGGGAACTCTAAGATACTCTATAAACTCTATCTCTTAGCTCTCAAATCTAGAATTTCGTATTAGGAAAAGTGTATCATCAATATCTCATTGGGGTAGCGGCTGCCTTAAATAGTTGCTTTGCCGATTCACAGTTGGAAAAGAGGGGAGTTCTCGGTGAGAACATAGGAAGTTCTCGCCGAGAACATGCTTGCAAATCACTTCTGACTGAGGACGAGAAATCCAATTAGTTTCTTCATAAGTTCTCGACGAGAACATAGGAAGTTCTCACCGAGAACATCCTTGTAATCTTCAACTGGATCTCGACGAGAATTTGGCTTTAATTCTAAACATCTTCTCGCCGAGAATATTGACATTCTCGGCGAGAACTTGGTGCTGGGCAACTTAATTGATTTCTTTAATCTGTTTGATTCTGGATTGATTCCTAGTCATTCTTTAAGGCTCCATTGCATCCCGAACACGTCCGAGGCTACATATTCGACGGCAAAAACCTGTGTACTCATAGAGACACTAGAAAACACATTAAATAGACCCAAAACATGCCAAAGTAACCAAATCGGTAGGAAATAGTGCTAATGACTAAAAACACACTAAACTACCCCTAAAACCGTGTTACAAGCAATGAAATGTCGCTTAAACGGAACTGATAATAACGTTAATTCTAGTGTCATCAGCTCATGTCAACACTATAAATACCCCATAGTTTGAATCATTTCCATCACCTGTATCATCTATCTAAAGTTTAGAACATACGTGATCCGCCCTACATGGCGTGTCAAAGCTACCTAGCCAAGCTAGGATCATATTCCATAGGCCTTCTATAGTATCTTACTCAATCATGTAGCTAGTTTGATTGAGAGAGTAACACAAGGTAGTTTTGGGGTTGAAGTGCCACCTAGTCTCACAATTCACTAATAATGGTTGCTAGCTACAAACAACTAGCATCAAGAGGGTAAAAGATCCTGAAATTATGTGAATTCAACCTAAGGAAGCATAAACAAGACAATCAAGACGAAGGAGGATGATATGAATGAGATTGAAGAGAATATGTGAGTTTGAGCCTAAGGATCATGACTATTCCTTCAGTAGGTGAATCTAGGATGAATAAAACTCGTTTCCATGCATTACAACCAATAATACATGTGAAACACGTATCCTAAGACTCTCTGAGGCCATTAGAACTGAGGCTCAAACACCAACCAACCAAACTCTCGTTACTAATTGATCAAATGTAAGATGCACGCAAAGTGTTCGACAAAATTCCTCTGTATATTTCCACAAAAAAGACCTAATTCTCACAATTTTCTCGAGTGTAATGAAAAATAAAGTGAATAATTCTAAGATCTATGACACAATCACACTCTCGGGACAAATCAAGCCAATCATCAAAGCCAAAATCAAGAGTAACACTTAAACTATGCAAAAACACAATGAAGAACAAGAGTATTCGTGATAATGTCATTAACAACAAGAGTTCATCATCATCCAACACAACAAGCCAATTAATCAATCCTTTTGGGGTTCCACAAGTCTAACACAAGAGGGTTTAGTTACACATTACATAAGGAAGAAGGATAAAACCTAGAATGGATATTAAGGCCATGGTTCTTCAATCCAAGGTGTATTCTTCTAGACTTGTGCTCCCAAGGCATTTGATGATGATTAATGATGACTAGGGATGAGTGGAAATGAAGGGATGATGCCTAAGTCTCGTGGTGAGGTTGTTTTTTATGTCTCCCTTCGTCAAAATTGTCATAGAAATAAGCTAGGGCCAAACTCCCTCTAAAAATCTCAAAACATCACTATTTATAGTGTTGGAGCTGGGCTAGTCCCACCCACGGTGATGGGGTGGCCGTGCTCGCATGCCGGTTTTTGTTCAGTCACGATGCACCCCAAATACGCCACGAGTCAAAATTAGCCTTAGGCCACAGTTGTGTAACACCCCAATTTTATGAAACGTAAAACGACAACGTGTCTCGGGACAGACGATGACTCAAAGGTTGAAAAATAAAACTTTGACCAACTACTTTCAAACCAATCATAAAACTAGGGTATTAGCCGTCAAATCATTTACAGCAGAATTGGGCCCAACGACTTGAGAGCAATTTTCCAAGTCGCCATTACACCATCTCATGATCCACTACTCCGACACGCCTTAAGAAACTCTGGTGGTCCGTTGCTTGTCCAAGAAATTCCTGCAAACTAGTGGGTGGCTCGGGGTCAGTCCATTATCATGATTATTCCGTATAAAATGAATAAACACATTTAATGGAATTAACAACGTAAACCAGTAATTCCATAATCATCCTTCCGTAACGGAGATTACCGTTACCATCTATCGAATGACTTGTCACAAGGAATAATAATCCAATATTCCAAACACGACCTACATGTGAAACATTAACACACATAATCACAAGTCAATAAGACATCACATGAGCTATTCCAATAGTACCACACAACATCGAGATCAACTCGATCAACTTTCATTAAACAATAGGGCGTCCCCTCTTCCCGCCTAGCTAACCTCTACGCCATCATCGATAAGGCTTACTCCTAAGCCTGTAATAGGGACTTCACAAGAGTCGCTATTCTTCCCGGCTACCATGAATCGATTGGGGCTATCAATACCCAACTCCCATCATCCGGTCGAGGCTAATTCCACCCAACTCTTATCATCTGGTTGGGGCTATCCGTACCCATCTACCGTGAATCGATTGGGGCTAACAATACCCAACTCCCATCACCCGGTAGGAACCCGTATCAATCGATGTTCCAGGCGGAGGACTAGCTAGCGAGGCTTTAATTTCCACCTGTATACCCAAGGTGCCAAACATCATCAGATAACATCACGGTTTGACAAGAACCGAAACTAAGTCATGTAATCATATAGACATAACCTACGGTTCCGGAAAGATAGAACTTTCCGCAGAAATGACACCTTGTTGTTAAAACCAAGACTTTCCGTCTTAATTTCCAGGTAAGTAGGGGAGTCACTCGGACTACTTAAGTCCCTCTAACCTTAGGCATCATAACTTTATAAACCGGAATTAATGAGGATCCGCGTCACTCATTACTCTGAACAACCAACAAACAACAGTTAGTCATCCAAATCATCAAGGTATAATAGTACCTACAAGTAACAGATTTATAGTTTATATGGATTTAACAATCCATCACGTCATCCATTGGTTTAACTAACCACCAAAGCAATCGAAGCCACATCATTTCACATGCGATCTTATTCCGAGTTAAATCTAACCCTCGGAAGATAGCTGATTTGAATAGGAGTTATGGGTGATATATAAGTCCTCGTAATAATATCATAACAATTATTACGTCATACTAAGGAATTAATATTCAATGAGTATAACACTTATCCAATAATCCAACACTTCTATTCATCGTTAAGCCAAAAAAAACACTTCTATTCATCCGATAAATCCAATGTTCCGTGTTAAGGTGATTACCGGAGCTCATTTCCAAAATAATTGGAATGGAAATACTTAATTAAACAATTTTAGTTAATGGAATGTAAATTAACTAATAAAAATATTAGGAATTTACCCCATTGAACCAACCCACCTATAACACGAGCCAGTTGACTTGAAGATCGACTCCGTAGCTCGAATCGGTTCGAAATAAGAACTTAACGGACTTCAGTAACTTCCTGGCCAAATTGTACTAACTGAACAGTTAGTTGGGCCAAATCTGTCACCATTTAGAGTTTAGGATTAAACTAAGAGAATAGAATAACTGAGGGGCCAAACTGTCAAAGATTCAAAGTTTAGGAAAAATTAAATTGGAGGACTGAACTGTGACCTAGAGAATTGGGTGACCAAAATGCAACTTTTCCATCTTCTTCCCCAAATTGCTGGAAACGCTCCAGCCGCCATTGCCGATGCCGACGACGATCGAAACCCTCCCACAATTGCTTGAAATCATGATTAAATAGAGGGGAAAACTTTGTAGGGTCAAGATAGATCGATTGGTGGCTTTGGAGCAATTCGACGAAGCCTGAAGTGTACCGACCAAAGCTTCATCGGAACCATCATCGGAGAAGGAAGGAAATCGAGTTAGTTTGATTTCGAGTGGTGCAAGCTTCGAACTGAAGCAACGGATGGTTTATATAGGCTCCGAGGTGTCGAATAACGCCAAAGAGGATAATATTACGAGCTGATTCGTAATCTAGAGGGGTCGTCGTTGTTTTCTCTAAAGTCGTCAAAGTAGGGACGATTTCTCATCAATCTTGGCTGTTTCCTAATGGATTCATGTTCGCAGCATGATTCCAGGCTCTAATCCACGTTCTGGTGGGGTCCCATGTTCCAAAAACGCTAGAAAAATGGCCCTTGATCCTTGGGAAGAGTTCGTCGAAACGAATTTGGGTCGCCGGAAAACCTGGGTTGCCGGAGTAATGGATCCAAGGAAGGAGATGACCAGAACGGCGTCGTTTTGGGTGGTGGTCGAAAATAAAATAAAAAAGTCATTACTGGGATTCAAACCTGGATTGGTTGAATGCTAGTCTGGTTTCAAGACCAGCTGGTATAATAGTCCTTCATCAATCGTTATTACCCAGCTATTTCTTAACTCGGTCTGATTGGTGATTCACCTTTTCACATTGAATCCTACCAAAGACCAACTTGAACTAACCCTGAAGCCTCGAATGAACTTGTGTTCCCCTTTTTGTTAAAATTCGAAAAAATTCAGGGTGTAACAAGTCGTAACCCGTACCGCGGTCACGACTGGGTTTTGCTATTTGGTACTTTGCTCATATCTTTAGCTTTCGGACCTTGATTTAGTCACCATTCAAACATGTGATTTCATATTTATGTCCTCTATCGAAACCAAGGTTCAAGAAGGCGCTAGGCGCTAGGCAGGCGGTGAAGTCTGCCTAGCGCCTAGCTCGCCTAGGTGAAGCCTAGGCGAGCCTAGGCGTTTCTACCAATATTGATTAAATACCTAGAATTTATGAAAATATTACAATACCTTACTTCAGACTTCACAATTAACATCCAACATAGTAGTTCACTTCACATATTCAAGCTAGACAAGGTTCAAATTCTAAAGTTTAAATAGAAAAACAAGCATAAAAACATGATAAGATAAAGATAAGCCATAAAGGCAATGGTAGCTTCAATTAGCCATCCCATATCGATCACTCGGCATCATCATCCATGTAAGTTTGCTCAGCCACCACGTCATCTTCGTCATCCTCGAACTCAATGTCCTCTGACTCTCTATCCTCCTCATCCTCATCTTCAGACTCAAATTCTTCATCATGAAGCTCTCTCACTCTTGCATCTTACGGAGTTCAAGTTGTTCTCTAGCTCCAATTGCATCATCAAGCACACTCCATGTCACACCTGGCACTAGACCCCCCATCATCATCATCCCTGAACACATGCAATGTACTATCATCCCCTCCTCAACTAGGAATCCTTGTGCTTCAGTTGCATCAGTATTATGAAGAATATCAACATTCTTCCTTTCTTTGATCCTCTTCTTCTTTGACATCAACTTAGAGTTAAATTGAATGTACACTAGTTGATTCAGACGACTAGTTGTAAGCCTATTCCTTCTCTTAGCGTGTATCTACAAAGTTCAATAAATGCTTATATATATAACGTATTGCAATAGGAGAGTGAATATCAAAGTATAGATAATTAGAGACTAACCGACTCAAATGTACTCCAGTTTCTCTCACACCCGGAAGAACTTGAGGTCAAAGAGAGAATCCTAGTAGCCATCTTTTATAAGTGTGGACAGCTCCCTCCATACATTTTCCACCATGCCACTTATAAAGGAATAACCTACATTAGTGCCATACTCCCGAAACTAACTACTTAGAACGGTATGAAGAAGTAGAATAGAGGAAATACTAACCAGGATTGTGATCGAAGTTCTCATAAGCCCTTGCAATCTTGTATGTCATCGCCACTACCATTGTAAAATTTCTCAACACAAGCAATGAAGGCTATGGTAATATCCGTGTCATCGAAGATCGATGAGTCGGCATAGCTATAATATGGGTTCAACATATATGTTGTCAATTGTAACAGACCATCAAACCTCCTCATCTTCTTCTCCACAATAGCCATGACTTCCTTATAGCGAATCTCCACGTTTCCGAATGCCTCTTTGATCTCCCTTTTGGCCTTCACAATTTCACCATATACAAAACCCATAGAAGGTTTCACATCACCATCAACCAATCTGAGAACTTTGACCAAAGGCTCAAAATCCTTCAAGCAAAGGTTAACAACTTTCCAATAGGTCACATTCAAAATGGTTGCAGTTGCATCCTTTCCCTTCTCTGTATGCAGATCTTTTAAACCACCCCACTTTGCATCAACCACCATCCTCCTCAATGAATTCTTCTTCTCCATCATGCTTTGTAAGGTAAGGTATTGAGAGGCGAATCGAGTCACACCTGGCCTTATGATTTCTCTCTTCTTAGTGAAAGATCTCATGCACTCCAAGGTGCGGTGGTGACCATATATGAAAATGGTGAAAGCCTTGGTTTGGTCTATTACCTTTTTGAATTTTGGTAGGTTGCCAATTCCTTGGAGCATTAAGTTGATGGTGTGAGTCGCGCAAGAGCTCCAAAAGATGTTTGGACGCTTCTCCAGCAAAAGTGCTTTTGCTCCCTTATTGTTGGAAGCATTGCCTGTCACAACCTGCACCACATGCTCAGCTCCAACTTCCTCAATTGCATTGTCAACCAAGTTGAAGATCACCTCACTTGTGTGTGAAACATCAGATGTGTCCTTCGACTTTATGAAGCTTGTTCCCTCAGCACAATGTGCGACTATGTTCATAATGCTTCTCCTCTTCATGTCTGTCCAATCGTCAGTCATCAATGAACATCCATTCTTCATCTTCTCCTCGTCACGATCCTTCAACAAACTTTTAGTTCTTGCATATTCTGATTTCAGCAAAGTCTCTCGAAGATCATATTGAGTAGGAGGCTTCAATCCAGGGCCAAATCGACCAATGGCCTCGCACATTTGCTTGAACTCATCATTATCAATTGAGTTGAAGGAAACAACTACATTTAAAGCACAATGTATTTATCAGTTGTTACTGTCCAACAACAATCACATCAAAGTATACATAGTTAAGCTTGGGGCTTACCGTGGGTGTATACCCATTTGGCGATGTATTGCTGCACTTCTAGTGTTCTTTGTTGCCACAATGCTTGATCTATTCTTTGTTGATGAAGTTGTGTAGCCTGTGACAAGTTAGGATCAATAGGACGTGCCCATTTGTCCATAGGACCTAACTTGTGAGGAGTCGAGCTCCCGACACAAGTAATGTCTTCATCCGGTGCTCCTTGCCCAGAAGTAATATGGACATCATCACGTAAACCTTGATCGTGAGCCAACTTCTCCTTCTTCTTTTTAGCCGTCTCCTCAAATGTTTTTCAACACGCTTGGATAGCTTCAGGGGGAGCTTTGTTGCATGTTTTCACTGAATTTCCATAGCCAGATATGTGTTGCTTTAAACAGTATACACCACCCATGCTCACTTTGTCACAGAAATTGCATTTCACCTTGTCCTTGTTGAGAGGATCAGCAAGAGTCCCATATTGCCACCCTATATCACCCGACTTTCTCTTAAGAGCATTCACAGACTCATTATTCGTCGCTGCCGCTGTACTATCTTCGTCCATTATATCGAACCTAAACGATATAACAATACACCAATTCAGCAATAGGCCAATAATCACAACTCAGTTTCTGCCATTTTAGCAATAGGCCAATACACCAATTCAGCAATGGCTGTTAGTTTCTGCCATTTCAGCAGATAGCACAAAGAGTCGCCAAATTAATGAAAATATGACTTGCCTTGCTGGAATTGGAAGTGAGAGTTGTTGGAAGCCTGGAACAGAGTGCTGCTGGAACATAGTTTGGAATTGAAGCTCGGTGGCTGGAAAAGCAATGTCAGGCGACCAATTTTGCTGGAAGGAAGAGCGGAAACGACTCGGCCGACTTTGCTGGAAGGAGGAGCGGCAACGTCCGGCGGTTGACTTTGCTGGAAGGAAGGAAGAGGAAGAGGCTTGGGCCGCGGCCGCGCGAAGGAGAAGAGAAGAGGGAGGAGCTGCGGCGACGATGGTGGCGATGGCGCCGGCGGCTTCAGCGACGACGAAGAGGATGAAAGGAAGAAAGGAAGAAAGTGTCGGCGTTGTTTGAGAAGAAAGAAGATTCGAAGAAGTAACTAAACCCTAAAATATTTTAATTAATATATTATTAAATTAAAAAAAACATCGCCTAATATAATTAAACCGCCTGGTCGCCGCCTAGGCTACGCCTAGTCGCCACTTCTCGTCGCCGAGGCGCTCCGGACGCCTTACTCGCCGCTTAAGGCAAAGGCGAGGCGGTCAGCGGCCGCCTAGCGCCTAGGCCCACCTTTTCGAACCCTGATCAAAACATGATTTGAAAACTAATAAAAATCCTTGAAAGTAGTGAAAATGGACCAGACAAATCTCAAGAGGATATTTAAGACAAGTTATCGCGAATTAGCACAAAATCACTTAGAGACATCATGTAAATGCACCAACCACGTGGAAAATGTGTCAAATATGGGTGGTTTAAAGTATGTATTTATCGACTCATAAATACACATGCTTTATTTGTGACATCCTAGGCAAATCGCACACCAAGGAGGATCTTTTTCAGTGAACGTTGAGATTGTTTCTTCCTACGATATGGATCTTTCTACCCCCTCCACTTCTACTATGATTCTAACGATGAAGATGACTCTTACAAATCCAAATCCTCCAATCAATCCTCTCTTTCGGGAACTAAACAGAAACGATCAAATGTTGGGTCCCTAGACATAATGGACTTTCCTCTTTTCACTGAGGTGGAATATTTTGACGAAGCATCTTCTCAGAAGATTGAACCACTCGTCACTAAAATATTGGAGGCTTTCCTTGAGGCTAAATACAAGGTGGTACACCTTGAATCCCCCCTCCTATCGACGTGGGATTTTCTGCCAAGCACCGCAAATATGAAGTTATTGTATAATGGGTGTGTGTTGATGGGTATCACATTGGCAGTTGGAGGGACATGTGGGAAGACAAGGACATTGTCAACCGCGTTGAGAGGATCATTTTTTATCCTCTCCACTTCCTATCCTTGCGCACCTGTGTTTAGCAGTCGGAGGACCTAGACCACGTCTTTAGAAGCTTCAAAGTGGCAAGATCTATTTGGAATTCCATGCTCCCTGCTGCAGTTTCCAAGCTCAATTGCAACCTAATTTTCAGACCTAGTAATATTTGTAATCCGAGCTTGAATCCTTCCTTTGGAATCATTGCTTAGATGATCTGGAAAAGGAGGAACAAACTTGTGTTCAAGAACGTTGCTTGGTCGGATTTTGAGATGAGCAGTCAAATTAAGTTTTAGGTGCTACTCCTGTAAGCGCCGGGTTTAGCACGACAGACCCAACTGATCAGATGACGGCCGGGGGATGATGAATGGTTTACCCTTAACTCTTATGGCTCTCTCTATTCTCATACTACTCGTGCAACAGCAGGTGGGCTCATTCGGGATTATCAGGGACGGTTGATCGATGGCTATGTTGCTAACCTAGGTTCATGTTCGATTATGCCTGCTGAGCTCCATGGCATCATTGAAGGTATAAACTTGATTATAATAAGGAGAAACAAATCATCAGTACTAATTAAGCAAAAAAATTTGGGGGGGGGGGGCTAACGCATTGATGAGAAAATTAAGGAAATAACTACCTGTAAAATTAATTAATTAACAAAATAAACGTTATGAAATTAGCATTTATGTGGAGTCCGGTTGCGGAGACAACAACAATCTCAGCCATCCACTTAATGATGGCAAGCTCCTTCAATGTTGTTTCTACGTGGAGACTCCTTCGATGATGGCACGCTCAATTATTTCGTGAATACAGTCTCTACGAACTCCATATAGACTGTACGTTATATACATGTTGTACGATTCTCATACATAGTTTACGAATTTCCTATAGAGTATATACACTTTATATGATTTGTTGACAACCCTATTGTATGAAAAAAAACAAATTATACAAAAATAAATAGAGTGTACAATTCTCGTACAAAGTGTATACAGTTTGTATAAAAATTTCATACAAACTGTATAAAAATAAATACAAAGTGTACAATACACATACAAAATGTATACTATTCCCGCATAGGTTATACAAAAATAATTGTGTATACAACTTGTACATCCATCAGTTTGAAGTGTATACCGTTTATATAGACCTCATACAAACTGTACAAACTAGATGACGATAAATTTGTCAATGAAAATATTTTTTTTCAAACAAATCCCGTAAAACTGTACAAAAAATATACAGAGTGTACATGACATGCAAAGTGTATACAAATCTCGTACAAATTGTATAAAATAATTACAGAGTGTATAACTCTCGTACAAAGTGTATATAGTGTATATACAACTTGTAAAACCATCAGTTCGAAGTGTATACAGTTTGTATGTGGTTTATACAAACTGTACAGACTGGACGAAGGGAAATTTGTCAAGAATCATAGATCTAATGATGACGATCATGTGGGTGAAATTTTTTTTGCTAACGGAGGCTCGTGTCATCAGAAAATTCGTTGAGAAACTTTTCGATGATTAAAAATGAAAGGAAATTTCAACTACGTAAAATAACTTAGAGTTATAAACATAAGACTGAGACCACAAGATTAACAACTAAGATCTAATTGTGGATAATGATTGTTGCATTGGATCCAAAAAGCATAATCATTGTCTCTGGAACCGAAATCTTTAATGTGGGTTCCTCAAATCATAGGTCTTAAAATAACATGGCAAGAAAGAAATGTTTAAAATTTCCTTAATTAAGTCGAGAAGGCAAAAAAATACCAATCACAGGATTAATTATAAAAATTAAATTAAAAATTGATTACTATCAGAAAACCACTTCTGACCGAAGTTTGCACCGTCTAGGAAGCCTCCGGTACCCATCAACAAAAATTGACACCAAATCAATCCTCCATTGTCTGTCAATGAACACCTAAAATTGATTTCGAATCTCAGAGAGAAACATAAAATTCTGAATAACCAAATAAGAAAAAGTTAAGACTCTTGAGCAATCCATGAAATCCAATAATCCATAAAAAAAAACATACCAAAATCATGAAACTCTCTAGGATAGAAATCCACTAGGTCACCAAGTGATAAAATTTCATCTCCTGAGAGGTGAAATATTGGACCTTGTCCGGCAATTAAACAAAACATGCCCGATAATAGAAAACGAGACATGCCTCGTTAATAGGGTCGCATATGAAATCCAAGGAACAGAGTTTCTGATGTGATCCTGGCCACCAATCCCGGATTGGACACGACGGATGCCGATCCAACCCCAGCACGGATGTAGGGCCAAGACTACACCAGGCCCAGGCCTATGCCAGCACCACCCCCGGAGCCTAGAAGAGCTCAAGCCCCGGAGCCAGAAGATGCACCTAGGAGGATGCTGATCCTCAGCCAAGCACCAAGGCCAGCTCCTAACCCAGCCAGAGTCAGGCTAATGACCCGCCAGGAGCTGATGCTGACGCCGAGCCCCGACCCGGACCCCGTGCCGAGCCTAGCACCCAGCCTAGGCCCCATGCCAAATGCCACGAGATCTGGACCGAAAACAGCGCCTAAAGACATCCCTAAGGTACCCTGGGAAGAAGGCTCGAAGCATAACTCAAAAGGCTTGGACAGATTTGAAGAAGGTCCCAAGCTAAGCCTGCCACAGGAACAGGGCCCATGCCAGCGTTAGAGGAGCACTTTTGGCCCAACCAAAAATTTGCCCGTGCATTTTGGGATTTTCCAAAGGAACTGGAATCCTTATGGCCCTGAGATTACTCTCCAACAATTGGAGCTGAATTTGGAGAAGTATCAAAGGAGATAGAGCTAGGCCAAGTCCTAGTAGAGCATGGATGGAGCACTAAAGAGCACCCCTCGGATGCTGACCCGAGGAAGCCCATGCTAGGAGCTGTGATCAGGCCACCACCTGAGCCTGATCCAGGAGTAGAGTTAAGCCAAGAAGATAAGCCAGGGGATCAGCCCATGACCAAGCAGCCACGAGCCAAAGCTGGACTAATACTAAGCAAAGCTGGATTTCAGGACAGATTCGTAGCTCGACAAAGATTGACAAATATGGGCTACCTGGAGACATAATTTTGGATGATGTCCAACATGAAAATTGTAGCCCATGGAGTCTACTAGTGATCTGCAAAAGATAAGAACTTTACGAATTATTTTGGCATTTATTTGGATAATATTTCCAGAACCTGTTTAGGCAGTTTTTGGGAAACTTGGCTCTCAAGTTTAGACTTCTTATTTTGGAAGAATATTTTCCCTTGTACGAATTTTGCTTCCCTTTTAGCTTAGATTAGGATCAGCTTAAGTCCTCTTTAATATTCTAATCATGACTCTTTTTATTATTTCTTTATTTAGGAAGTAGCTAATTATGAGGAAATGGAGAGCTTGTGATGTGATCCTGGCCACCTTCGGGCCAACCCCGAGCCGAGAGCCTGAACAAGACCCTCTGGAGACATTCCAGAAGATGTGGCCGAAGCAGAATGAAGAAAGTCTGGCCAGAAGAAGCTGGAACCCGAAGATAGACCCCGGTACGAGCCCCGGACCGGGCCAAATACTAGAACTAAGCTTAAGGATCGAAGCCACGATCCCTGGACCAGCACCAGCCCTTGAAGACCTCCTGATAGCATTCCTGAACACTTGGCCGAAGCAGAACTCAAAGGGCCCGAACATATTTGAAGAAGGCCAAGAGTTAGATGTGTCCCTGGGCCTGGATACCACAGAGGAGAACTTCTGGCCCATCCAACAATTGGCTCGTGCCTTTCATGAACTACTAGCAGCCCTGGATAGCTTAAAGACTCAGGAGCACCCTCCAACAAACGGATCCCAATTCGGAGGAGTATTGAAGAAGTTAGGGCTAAAGCAAGTCCTAGTGATGCATGGCCTGAGCATCACTAAATGGAGCCCGGATGCTGATCCGAGGAAGGCCAAGCCAGGAGCCACGATCAGGCCACCCCGTGAGCCTGATCCAAGAGGAGAGAAGAAAGGAGAATCCAACCCAGGAGAAGGGCCAAGAGGCCAACTCATGGTCAAGCAGCTTCGGGCCAACACTAAAGTCATAAGAGGCCAAATCCGGATTTCTGGACAGATTCCTAGCCCGGCAAGGATTGACGAATATGGGCTACTTGGAGATAGAATTTGGACTGAAGTCCAACACGAAAGTTGTAGCCCATGGAGTCTTCTAGGGGTCTGTCAAAGAGTTTAATTTTCCAGAATCCGTTTAGCTGTTTTTAGGATTTTCCAGCCTCCTTTTTAGGAGTTCTAGTTTAGGTAGGATTCTTTTCCCTTATAGGATTGGAATCCGAATTTTCCCTCTTTTTAGTCTAGATTAGGATTAGTTAAAGTCCTCTTTAGGTTTTCTAATTAGGACTCTTTTTATTTCTTTATTTTATTATTATTTAGGAAGTAGTGTTTAGGGAGGAGAGCTTGTTCCCTCACCTATATAAGGAGGCCGCAGACCACCTCTTGTACGGAGAACCCCCTTTTGATTAAATATATTTCAGAGCTTATGTTCTTTTCCCTTCGAGTTAATGTGAGGAGCATTGCTTAAGGTTGACTTATCATCAAGAGCATCCATCTCTTGGCGTGGCGTCTTCGACTGGACACTTCTGGTTCCCTATATACAGCCGACGGGTCAAAGTACTCTTCCGCCCCCAGTTCCGAAGGTTTCTTCCTCGTTGCACGATCATCAAATTGCGGTGGTTAGGGTCGTCTGCCCACGGTTGCAGCGGTTCACATCAGCTTGTTCCCTACTCCTCCACCTGTAAATAGAGGCATTCGCCTCTCTTGTAAGGACACAACCCCCTTTGATTAATACAAATATATTTCAAAACTTATGTTCTTTTTCCTTCGAGTTAATGTGAGGAGCATTGCCTAAGGTTTGGCTTATCATCAAGAGCATCCATCTCTTGGCGTGGCGCCCTCGACGTGATACTTCTGGTTCCTTGCTCAGCTGAAGCTAGTGGGTCAAAGTCCGATTCAACCTCGGTTCCATAGGTTCTCAAGTTGCCTTTGAAGATGAGCTTGTGGTGGTTAGGGTCACTGAGCATAGTCGGTCGTGGTTCACATCAGTTGGTATCAGAGCACGGTTCAACACTAGGACCAACTCTATCCCAGTTTCCAGGTTTATTCTTGGATCCATATCCCTTTACTTTTTGTTCTTAGAAAATAGCTTCGAAAATTTCCCATCTATTTCAGTTTCTTGTATTCAATTTCGTTGTAAGGCAAAGAAAAGTCGGTGGCCATCATACCATCAAGAAAATACCAAAAGAAGTCAAGAAAAAAAATCAAGCAAGGCCACCCTTGCCAAGTTTATTTCCTTTCGTTGTAAAAGTGATTTTTAAGAAGAGGGGATAGAAAATAGAATAGCTTTCGCTTGCTTTTGTTACTAACCATGGCAGACGAAAGATGGTCCTACCCTACCCTTGCTCATACACTAGCCGACATACGAGCTTCGGTGGAGAGGATGGAACGAAGAAAAGCTGAAAATTTCCCAAACAGAGCATGGACGAGTAGAGCTGGAATAGCTCAAGCCCCAGCCCCGACGTTAAATCAAGGAAGGCCGAGCCGAACAACACAAGGTATCTCTAAACCTAGTGTAAATTTGAATGTTAGGACTAATCATTTGAATGGGGTTATTTGTTATGAGTGCCAAGGACGTGTTCACACGGTTAGAGCTTGCCCTAACATACAAACTTCGGAGGAAGGATTGGATAAAATAGCCAAGCTAGAAGCCACGGTCACAAGAGTGACCCGCATCACGAGCCAAGTCCAAGCCACCTTGGAACGGCTGGCAAGAAGAGCCGAAGCCAAGAGACCCAGCACCGTGCCTAGCACCATGCCCAGCGCCTGGCCAGCACCGGTCCAGCACTAGGCCCAGCGCCTGCCCAGCACCGGTCCAACACTAGGCCAGCACTAGGCTCAGCGCCTGCCCAGCACCAGCGCCCAGCGCCCGAGCGGAGCCCAACGCCCTAGCAGAGCCCAACGCCCAAGCATACCCCAACGCCCGACCGGAGCCCAGCGCCCGACCCAGCACCGGCCCGCGCCCAGCGCCAGCACCAGGGAGAACCGAGCCCCAGCGCCCAGCCCCGGAGTGGCCCCAGCACCGGCGTAGCACCAGGCCCCAGCACGAGCACCGACACCGTGCCGAAGCGGCCCCAGCCCCCAGCACCGACAACGTGCCCCAGCACGAGCTTAGGCCCGAGCCCCGATCCGAGCCCCAGCCCGTGCCCCAGCACAAGCTCAGGTACCAGCCCCGGTACCCACAGGCGCCCGAGCCCAGAGCCCCCATACCAGCCCCGGTATGGCCCGAAGCCCTCAGCCCAGAGCCCCGAGCGCCCGTACCAGCCCTGGTATGGCCCAAACCCTCAAGGAGCGCCCATGAACAACCAGGTCCAGTCCTATGTACCCTTGTGATTATTTTTATTGTTTCTAAAGGATTGCCAGGTACAGATTCGAGGACGAATCCTTTTCAAGAACAGAGTTTCTGATGTGATCCTGGCCACCAAGCCCGACTTGGACACGACGGATGCTGATATGGCCCCAACACGAATGTCGGGCCAAGACTACACTAGGCCGGCCTACGCCAGCACCACCCCGGAGCCTAGAAGAGCCCAAGCCCCGGAGCCAGAAGATGCACGTGGAAGGATGCTGATCCTCAGCCAGGCACCAAGGCCAGCTCCTACCCCAGCCAGAGTCAGGCTAATGACCCGCCAGGAGCTGATGCTGACGCCGAGCCCCGACCCGGACCCCGGGCCGAGCCTAGCAGCCAGCCTAGGCCCCATGCCAAATGCCACGAGTTCTGGACCGACACCAACCCCTAAAGACATCCCTAAGGTACCATGGGAAGAAGGCTCAAAGCAGAACTCAAAAGGCATGGACAGATTTGAAGAAGAACCCAAGCTAAGCCTGCCACAGGCACAGGGCCCATGCCAGCGCCCGTCAGAGGAGCACTTTTGGCCCAGCCAATAATTGGCACGTTCCTTTTGGGATTTTCCAAAGGCACTGGAATCCTTATGTCCCCAGGATTACTCTCCAACAAACGGAGCTGAATTTGGAGAAGTATCGAAGGAGATAGAGCTAGGCCAAGTCCTAGTAGAAGATGGATGGAGCATCAAAGAGCACCCCTCGGATGCTGACCCGAGGAAGCCCATGCTAGGAGCTGTGATCAGGCCACCAACTGAGCAAGATCCAGGAGGAGAGTCCAGCCAAGAAGATAAGCCAAGGGTTCAGCCCATGACCAAGCAGCCACGGGCCAAAGCTGGACTAATACTAAGCAAAGCTGGATTTCTGGACAGATTCGTAGCCCGACAAAGATTGATGAATATGGGCTATCTGGAGATATAATTTGGGCTGATGTTCAACATGAAACTTGTAGCCCATAGAGTCTACTAGTGATCTACAAAAGATCAGAATTTTACGAATTTGTTTGGTATTTATTTGGCTAATATTTCCAGAACCCGTTTAGGCGGTTTTTGGGAAACTTGGCTCCCAAGTTTAGACTTCTTGTTTAGGAAGAATATTTTCCCTTGTACGAATTTTGCTTCCCTTTTAGCTTAGATTAGGATTAGCTTAAGTACTCTTTAGTATTCTAATTATGACTCTTTTTATTATTTCTTTATTTAGGAAGTAGCTAATTAGAAGGAATAGGAGAGCTTGTTCCCTACTCCTCCACCTATGAATAGAGGCCTTCGCCTCTCTTGTAAGGACACAACCCCCTTTGATTAATACAAATATATTTCAGAACTTATGTTCTTTTCCCTTCGAGTTAATGTGAGGAGCATTGCTTAAGGTTTGGCTTATCATCAATAGCATCCATCTCTTGGCGTGGCGCCCTCGACGTGATACTTCTGGTTCCTAGCTCAGCTGAAGCTAGTGGGTCAAAGTCCGATTCCGCCCCGGTTCCATAGGTTCTCTCGTTGCCTTTGAAGATCAGCTTGCGGTGGTTAGGGTCACGGAGCATAGTCGGCCGTTGTTCACATCAGTTTCATAGCTTTAAATGTTCTCAACAAGATAGCCTCTCGGAGCATGTGGCAAATCTCTTTCGCATCCAATCCAAGAACAACTCGAGGTCATCATCCACAACAATAACAAGTCGTTCGAAAACCAGCCTGTGCTCCTCGACCTTGCTCAAAGAAATCTCCCTGTGATCACCGACGATGTTCCTAAAAACTTTCAGCTAGGGATTTCACTTACATCGATGATATCGTCAAGGGATTAATCAGATCTCTCGACACGGCAGAGAAGAGCACCGGTAGCGGCAGAGTGACAAAGTAAGTGAAGAAGTTATTAACTCACATCACAACACAAAATCCCCAATTTCATTATTAAATCCTCATCTCAACATTTTCTTCTATTTATTCATAGGGTTAATACACCTTTTTACCCCTCTACTATGCAAAGTTAACAAACATACCTCTTTACTATTTTCTAACCGATTTTACAAACTCTACTTTGAAAAGTTTAACAAATATGTCCCTCTGTTTAATTTTTCATCTATTTTTCATCTGATGTGTTGATTGTACGTGCCACGTCATATTATTTGTACACCTTATCTCTGATTGGAATGTTCACAATCGAAAATTGTTTAAATTAGAAAGAAAAATAAAAAGGAATACCACAAACACCTCCGTACATAATAGTGATTATAATGTGCTTTTCCTTTATCTTTTCTTTTTAATTTAAATATTTTCACTTTGTGGACATCCCAATTAGCGATGTTGTGGACAAATAATATGAATCAACTCATTAGACGAAAAATAGATGAAAAGATAAATGGAAGGACATATTTGTTAAAATTTTCAAAGTAGTGTTAAATCGGTTAGAAAATAGTAAAAGGGTATGTTTGTTAACTTTGCATAGTAAAAGGGCAAAAAGGTGTATTAACCCTTATTAATATCATGTTCTTCCTTACACAGAACAACAATGGCAATAGTGTAGGTTAGAAAGTTGAATGCATTGGTCGCCCTCTACTTCACTGTCGTTTCTGCTCAGGCGCCGGCTCCCTCTCCATTACCGGAACAGGGCGCTGGATACACCGTGGAAGCCTCTAATAGTTAGTAATACTCTTGGCTAAATAAAAATTAATATGTCAAATATTGTATTATTACTTATTCACAAGTTAATATAATGACTCAATCACTACACATGTTGATGGGATATAAATATAAAAATATGGTGTGGTTAATATGATTAAGTCTATTAATTATATTAGGTTTTCTAAAAAGACAAGAATTCTAAAGTTGTATCTGATTTTCAAGTTTAAAAATATAGTAATGACTGAGGCAGATTAATACAACACTAAGCCGAAAATAAAATTTGCACTGAGCCCGATTCCAAATAGTAATAATATTATACTTGATTTTAACACTCATAATAGAAAGTGGGGTTGGTTCAATCACTTTTTACGGAGAGAGACGTTGCTGCCATTTTGGGTATCCCGTTGCAAGGGAGGGAGGTTCTAGATAGGAGGATTTGGAATTTTAGTAACAAAGGGTGGCTATACTGTTCGGTCGTGTTATAGGTTGATTATGGACAGGATTGCTCCACGTGAGTATCTGGCTGTTCAAGGCCCGTGGCGAAACCTTTGGAATATGGCAGTGCCACCACGATTACGTGTTTTTGCATGGAGAGTGGCACATGGAGTCCTCCCCACGAGAATGGCCTTACAGGGTAGGCATATCGGGGTTCCGCATGAATGTGGTGTTTGCTCTAGCGAGGTTGAGAACTCTTGGCATCTCTTTCTTAACTGCCCTTTTGTTCATTGGTGTTGGGAGTGTGCAGGTGTCAGCCATCAGATTGAAGCGAGTATGTTGCTGGCCGAATCCATGCAAGAGTGGGTCTTCAAACTTGTTGAGGGAGAGGACCAGGATTTCGTGGCTCATGTGATTGCTGTGATGGGAGCCATCTGGATGGAGCGAAATAATCGAGTATGGAATGAGAAGCTGGGTGAGCCGTTTGTTGTGGTTAGGGAAGGTTTGGAGAGCTTGACTAAGTGGCTCTCTGCCAAGGAACGAGGCGTACCTGGACAGTCGACCCCTTCCTGTGATAAATGGCATCCCCCGCAGCTAGTCGACTTAAGTGCAATGTCGACGCTGCACTTTTCCAGAAAGATGGCAGGAGAGGGCTCGGAGTGGCTATACGTGGTGATAGAGGGGCCCTATTGCAATACCGAATGAATGCGGCTGATGAATGCCCCAGTGCGACTGAATGTGAGGCGTTGGCTTTGGGTGAAGCTGTTCGGTGGGTGAATTCTTTAAATTACATAGAGGTTATTTTCAAACTGGATTCTCTTGCTGTTGTCAACTACAGTCTACGGAGCAGGATTTCTCGGAGCTTGGGAGAGTTGTTGATTCCATCCGTCAGGAGTTCCATCAGTCTTGGACCTGTCAGTTTGTTAGGAGAAGTGGTAACTTGGTTGCTCATACGTTAGATAGACAATCAAGGCACATTGTATCACCTTGTGTGGGTGATAACTCTCCGTTTTGGCTTATTGATGCTCTGAACGATTCTTGTACTTTGATTGAGCATTAAACGATACCTTTGATGTCAAAAAAACAAAAAAAAAAAAAAAATGAAAGTGGGGTGAGCCAGGGCTCGGCCTGGCTCCCCTGTCTTTGCCACGACCATCTTCTAATCAACCAGGATTGGGAAGTCAGTTTTACACCACATTTACCGTGAAGCCAATAACGCTGCGGATTACTTGGCCAATTTAGGCCGTGACCTTGATTTGGGTTCTCATGTTTCTTTAATTCCTAATAACACTCTTCTGTATTAATTAAGATACGACCTTATTGATGTATGCTTACCACGTTATATTAATAATAACTTGTAAGAGTTCCCTCCCTTTCCACCCAAAAAAATAATAACAACCAACTTCTATAATAGGAACATAATAAGCTACTTGTATAATAGGATCAACCAAAATCATGATGCTTTTCCTTTTTTCCTAGAGGCAACTGCGTGATCCTCTCCTACCACAACAGCAGAATCTGCAGTCAAAATGCAGGGAGTATATAACTAACAAACTTAGAGGTGAAAACTGGAATGATCAAACAATTCTTCATCATTACTACACTTAGGCTCAACATCATATAACAAAATGGTGGTGGTTGTTGTTTCCTTCTTCTCTTGTATATTCACAGTCTCAATCTTTTCCCTTTCTTCTTTAGTTTGAGCTTGATTTTGCCACATCAATCTACAAGGTCTTGGCCTTGTCTTGTGGGGCAGAAACAGCACTATAATCAAAAGTGTCCTCTGGCTACAGTAATTTGCTCTCTACTGTGCTTCACACCATTAACACAAATCTCTTCTTCATCCAAAACTACATAAAGGAAAAAGATGACAGTGATGAGTTCTTATTTTATTTGCTACATTCCTTTCTCAACCTCAATTCTGCTTCTTACCCATTTCATCCCTCAATCAATATCACCTTTAATTTTTATTTTGGCAATGAAATATCTGCCAAGTAAGTAACTTTAATCAATATTGATCAATCTAAAAGTCTCTTCCTAGAATCTTCCACTACCAAAAATGAGAAAAAAAAAAGTGAAAAAAAAATTAATGCGATGAAGCTAATCTGGTCCCTCTCTAGCTACGGACATTTATCGTGAACAGAAATAGCAGCACTTGTTTTGTGCCTCAGTGTCTCAGTGATAGTGGAGGCTCACCTTTCTTTTCCTTTTCAGTTCCAAAGATTGCCTATAAAAAGGCCTAAACCCCTTCATTCAAATCATTGTGCTCTGAGAGAAACAAAACACAGACCAAGTATACTCAGTACTCTTTCTTCAATCTCTCTTCTTCCTTTGAACCATGGTTAGTGAAGTAGTTATTATGGGTTCTTGTTCTTGATATTATCAAACTTCTTCACCCAGATTTACATTGTTGGTTATGTGCATTGGAAACTTATTATTGACAGGATGGTAAATTGAGTTGGACTGTCTCTGACGCAGTAGACTACAAGGGCTTCCCTGCTGACAAGTCCAAAACTGGTGGTTGGGTGCCTGCTGCACTCATCCTAGGTACGTTTCTTTTTACTAGTTCCAATAAATTTGGATTCTTTCTGGTTTTCTGGTTTCTGGGTTGATTTATTCATGGCATGCTTCTGCAACCCATGTTCATAGATAATCCCTTACTACCACCACACACAAATGAAACCATTCAATAGCTGGTTTTAGGTGATCCTTTCTGTCTTAGGCACATTCAACCCCAAAATCCATGTCTAACATTCAGTTACAGATTGTGGGATCATTATCTCTGAGTTGTTGGACAATAATTGCAAACTACCCTAATTGAAAAGATATGTTTCTGGATTCTATTTGATATTAATCATCTATCATCCAAAGAAAACTGTTGTGGACTGCTACTGTTATGTGGAACCTTAAATGCATTTCAATTCAGTGGGACCCTATCCCTATCACAAGGAAAAGTAATCCACTAAATGCATTGGTCTGTGGAGACGACGACAAACATTTGCAAGTCATTTTCTGTTTGAAGCTTGATAGTGGGTTAAGGCACTATCATTCATCAATGGAAGTAATACTAATAATATTCTTCTTTCTTTAGGTTCTGTATATGCATGTGACCTGCTATCTGCATATGCTCAGATCCCATTCCCATCATTGTTGTTATTGTTTTCTCTGATGCATTTCAGTTTTCCTCTTTGGTAAATGATTATAAATAAATCTAGAAAAGATGCTCTTTCCAACAAAAGGGTGGAATGATTGGCTTTCACTGTTTAACTTTTTACGTAATCACGAGTCCACAAGTGGTATTTTGTTTCTTCAATTGGCTTGACATGGATCAACAGCAGATAAAGATGTTTAATTTTGTTGTTGTAAACAGGAATTGAGATATGTGAGAGGTTATCAACAATGGGAATAGCAGTGAACCTTGTGACATATCTGATAGGAACAATGCACATGCCAAGTGCAGCATCTGCTAATGTTGTCACTGATTTCATGGGAACATCTTTCCTCTTGTGTTTGCTTGGAGGCTTCCTTGCTGACTCTTTCCTAGGGAGATTCAAGACCATTGCTATATTTTCTGTCATCCAAGCTATTGTGAGTTCAAGTATCAACAAAAAAAGATATGTATTATAATTAAAACTGGTGGGTTACGAATCATAGACTGAAATTAGTTTACTTGACTGACATGATGAATGAAATCAGGGTACTGCAGCTTTGGCAGTGGCAACAAAACTGCCACAACTGAGGCCACCACCATGTCATGGAAATGGCTCGTCATGTGTACAAGCAAATGGATTCCAGATGGGGATTCTGTACATGGCTCTTTACCTGATTTCACTAGGGACTGGTGGCTTGAAATCAAGTGTTTCAGGGTTTGGAACAGATCAATTTGACGAGAAAGATGACAAGGAGAAGTCACAGATGGCTTATTTCTTTAACAGGTTCTTCTTCTTCATAAGTATGGGAACACTCATGGCTGTCACAGTCCTTGTGTACATCCAGGATGAAGTCGGGCGTAGCTGGGCTTATGGTATTTGTTCTGCTTCAATGTTCTTAGCAATTGGGATATTACTTTCTGGTATGAAAAAGTATAGATACAAGAAAAGCATGGGAAGCCCTATTGTTCAAATCTTACAAGTCATTGCAGCTTCCATTAGTAAGAGGAAACTGGACCTCCCCTATGATGTCAGCTTGTTGTATGAAAACAATCCTGATGGTTCAAGGATTCACCACACTAACCAATTCCAGTAAGCTGATCACAGCCACTTCCTTCTTGAAAGATTACATAAAAATTAAACATTTTATATGTTGTATAATTTGTATTGGGTGTTACAGATTACTGGACAAGGCAGCAATTGCTGCGGAAGCAGACTTTAAGAACGGTTCGGAACCAAATCCATGGAAGCTATGCACGGTGACCCGAGTGGAAGAAGTGAAGATGATGGTGAGGTTGCTGCCAATATGGGCCACAACCATCATATTCTGGACCACATATGCACAGATGATCACATTCTCAGTGGAGCAAGCATCCACCATGTACAGAAACGTAGGGAGCTTCCAAATTCCAGCAGGCTCCCTAACTGTCTTCTTTGTGGCTGCTATATTGCTCACTCTTGCAGTCTATGACCGCTTCATCATGCCATTCTGGAAGAAATGGAAAGGCAAACCAGGTATAAAAAGGAACAAGTGATCATCAAATTGAATGATTTAGAATTAATATTTTTGACCATACCTCTCATATATATATATCACTGGTTGCCAAAAACAAACAAACAGGTTTCAGCAGCCTGCAGAGGATAGCAATTGGGCTAGCTCTATCAACCATGGGAATGGCAGTAGCAGCACTTGTGGAGAAGCAGCGTTTGTCTGTGGCAGTAAAACTCGGATCCACGGCCACAACTACCATTGTTCCACTATCAGTATTCCTGTTGATCCCACAATTCTTGCTAGTAGGTTCAGGGGAGGCATTCATATACACAGGGCAGCTTGACTTCTTCATAACTCAGTCACCAAAAGGGATGAAGACAATGAGCACAGGGCTATTCCTCACAACTCTTTCACTTGGATTCTTTGTAAGTAGCTTCCTTGTCATGGTGGTCAAGAAAGTTACAACAACAAATACACATCAAGGCTGGTTGGCTGACAACATTAACCATGGAAGGCTTGATTGCTTCTACTGGCTTCTGGCTCTGCTTGGAGTTGTCAACTTTGTTGTGTTCTTGGTCTGTGCTACTTGGTACAAGCCTAAGCAGGAGGATCATCATGGTTCTGGGTTAGATATTGAGATTACCAATGCCAGGAATATTGGAGATGTTGACAAATGTTAGAAGCTCCTGAAGTATTGTACATTCCAGAATGAATAATCTTGGATTTCAGTGCTTTCCATCTTGCTTGTAATGGTAATTAAGTGTGTGTTTCTTTTTTTTGGGTGGGGGTGATTATTAACATGTTTTTAGTTTTTTTTTTTCTTTTTTCCTTTTAATGTTTCTTTACTTCTTAGGAATTGTAAGGATACCTAAGCATTGCTTCATCACATGCTATGAAAGGTTATTCTGTTACTAGAGAATGTGGCTTCCTGGGTATTACTACTGACATTTATTGTCTTCTGTATGTGGATGGCGTGGATAATCTGAAGCATATTTTTGTAAGATGTCTCTATGCTTGTATTGTTAGAGCTGTTTGTTTGGGGTAGGGGGTTCATTGACAGTCCTACGTGGTCCACGGAGATTGAGGAAACTGATGTGAATCTAAAAAAAAAAAAAAAAAAGTGATTTGGAGGTCTCTTATTGCAAATGTTCGGTTATGAAAATGCATATGTGACGCTAGATTGCTTGCACTAGTACAACCGAACTTGTGATAATAAATTATATGAATGTTCTTCAACAATTAATTAATTCTTGATAATTAATTAATAACTATTTTGGTAATTACTCAACTTTTTTTTGATAACTACTATTTTCTAATAATATTCATCAGTGTTTTCAAAAAAAAAATTATTCATCAATTAGTTATATAATAAAGTATTAAATATTTAGTTTAGAAGATTAGGGTTTGATTCAAGGGTGGTCTACTAGACCATAGATAAAATCGGTTCTTAAAAATATTGTCGTACAAAAAAAGTTATCAGGTACAATAGTTGGTGTCTCGGTAATAGTGTATGATTAAAAAAGATATAAATTTTTTCAATAAATTTAAATTTCATTCAACAAATATCTATAACGAATATACTCACAAATTCAATAGTAATAATAAATCAAGTATGTATTGTTTTTACATAATTTATTTCATTATTACCATTAAATTAGCATTACATATCAAACATATACATGTCAATGTCATATGATTTTTTTGCTATTGTTTCTTAGGGTAATATTCTATAAAACCACGTGGTCTCTAATTTATTCTATAAATTCCCAATAAAATTAAAAAGTGATTACATCTATATTGGTGGAAGTGTTAGGTGGCCAACTCCAACAATTTGTAAGGCAAAACAATAGAACATGAAGTGCACAAATAATGTATGATGCCCAAAATGGGTTGGAATAAGTAATATAGTGCTCCTTGTCCTACCAATATGATTTGGATGCTTAGCTCATAACCGTTCTAATTTGTAAAGGAATGGCATCAAATTTGGATTTGGACAATTGCCTGAAAACCGGATAACATATCACATGCAGATTAAAGCCTTTCATGGAAAAGGAGTAGAGATTTTTACCAATTATTGAAAAGTCAAACCGAAATATAACTAAAAGTGAATAACATAATACTTAAGGTTCTTATAATAAATGAGCAATAATTATTACACACTGTTTACAATGAAACATAATGAGATTTCATATTCTGAAAATATTGTAGAACGCATTCCTTGCATGTCTAAACTAGCAAACAAATCTCGAGATTCATCCGCCAATATGACAAAGAAGTCATCACCAATATTCGTGGTGATTAACTTTGTTGTTTCAAGAGCTAATGCATGAACAATGTCCTTTTAAATGTCAAGAGATGTCATTTGTTTATTTTTTGGAGCATTCTCCTACACAACATTCTTGGCATGTTCAATAGCAATAGCATAAACTCCAAAAGTGATATAAATAAAGTCGTATTATTTGATTCTTCTAATCCATCATTTCAACAAATGGAAATTCATGTTTTAGAAGCCAATTTTGTGCTTTTAAGTTAAGTCTCCAACCAAATTCGATACTCCTTTTTGGCTTGATCAGATTGTTTACACAAAGCACCCTCAATACTTTGTGATTGTTGCATCAAGGCATCATGGCAGTTCATCTGCCCATATTATGAAAACTATCTTTTTCTCAATATGTCGTCTAAACCTGTTCCAGCCTCGTCGCTTGGCCCAATAATGGAAGCCCAAGTTCGTTGGTCTTCAAGCGATAGTGTACCTCGTAAGTAACAGGGGGGATAGTTAGTTCAAGGGGAGTAAGGCGATCAGTTTAAAGAAGGAGTGGAAAAGGAGGGCGAGTAACGTACCGCGGAGCGTTTGTCCGCTGGGTAAAAGTGTTGTCCCCTGGTCTTGTGGAATGTACGGGGTATTTATAGTACCCTTGTCTTGGTCGCCAAGGCTAGATCCTGGACGTCCATTCGCAGACCCCGTAGGATGCTTGACACGTGTCTGCTTTACCTTGGAACCCTAAGAGCCGCCGTGTTGGGCTTATCACACTGGGCCTTCTTTCGCTTCTTGGGCCTGTTTGCTTTATCTGACTGGGCGTCGCTTGGGCCCGAGCCGCCTAGTTGCGTCGTCTCCAATCATATGAACTGTGGGCTGTCGTCTAGCCCAAAGTCGTTGAGGAGGGGTCCATCAATTACCCCCAAGCCCTTAGCCGAGCTTCGCTTGGGTGAGGGCTTATGTCTAATCTGGACGCTTAGCTTGTGATCGCCATAGGAGGGTCTATCAGTTGCCCCAAGCCCTTAACTAAGTCTTGACTTAGGCGAGGGCTTCCGATCGCTTATCCCCTGTCGCTCTATGACCTTTTTTGCCTTTCAATCGCCTTAGCCTCTTGATCAATTGGTTTTCCTTCGTCTTTGATCTTTTATGCTTTCTTTATTTTCATTCACCCGCGAATGAGTCGCCCTTGTCTGTGCGACATACGTCGCTCTGAATTCTTACTATTTGTCACTGCCCGTGTTCTTTTTTCCTTTCGCACGTGTGTCTCTTCATCTCCCGGGGTATCGCGGTCTTTTACCCTCTATCTTGCTGGAGAAGATGGGGAAATTGGGGTATTTTGGTAATTATCTGGAAGTCATCATTTCCCTAGCCTACCAAACGTCTCCTCATCCGCGCGTGCCTCCAATCAACCGTCGCGACGATTCTCTTTCCCAAGCTTATCGACACGTCTCCTCAGCTGTGCGTGCTCACATTCTCTCCCCGTGACGGTTCTCTTTCCACTTAAACCTTCACCTTTATAAACCCTCTCTTCTCCATCTTCTTCCACTTTCCACACTTTCCCCTGCTCTCTGCTTCTTCTATCTTTCCGGCGTTCTTTGCTCCCTACTTAACCTTCCGGCATTCTCTGCTCCCCGTCTTGACTTCTTCTTGACTGGAAAACCAACCTATTTCCCATTTCCAGTTCCCAGGATGTCCGGAGCTCCCCGTCGACCTCCCGGTACGTAACCTCCTTCCACATTCTCTGTTATGTAAGCGCTTTCTTCTTGTTGTGGCCTCTTCTGTCAATATGAGCTCCTCGAACGATAGTCAGAACCAGAGTCACTCTTATCCTCTGGGTACCGACTCTTCCACTCCTACAAGTAGTTCCTCTCGTGGACGCGCTCTCTCCAATGATTCACCTACTCCTTCCAACCCTCAATCTCCTACTAAAAATTCTTCCTTTCCTTCCTTAGCTGATGTGGAAGAGTACACTGACGACTCCCCCACCCTTCCTTTCTGGGGTTCTCACCAAGTCGGCTTTCAAGTGCCTCTGAACCATTTCGAGATCAATCCCGAGGAAAGTGCTGTCGTCGGCCCTTATGTTATAGGCAACTGGCGATCAGTGTGGCAAGGATCCCCCTGTGATGAACGAAAAGTCATTGTTCCTGGATACTTTCCTTCGGGCACCGCTCAGAAAATCGCCCGAGCTCTGCCTTTGTCTATGCTTCCCTCGTCCTGGAAGTTCGCTGTGGCATCTCGGCTTTCCACCATCGGCAATTGCCCCCTGGATGACATGGCATATGGACCGAGGCCTTCACCAACGGTCTTCGACTTCCACCATCTCCATTCATAGCGTCGCTCCTCGAGTGCTTTGGTGCGTCGCTTGGAGCTTTTAACATAGGGTGCTGGGATACTGCGTCGGCTTTTGAGTGTACCTGTGCGGCCAAAGCTATCGCCCTGACCCTTCGCCTTTTTCAGCTTATCCACTATGCCGACCACGAACGGTATAAGCTTCTGTCGCCGACCTGAGTTTACTCAGAAGGGAACTTACTCTTCTCCTAAACCTCGCCCTACCTGGTACCATTCTTTCTTTTACTTCCAAGCCAGCGACTCAGATCGCCAGTGGACCGCCTTCCTTCCCTCCTCGTGGTCTACTGGCGGTTTAAGTCACTTTAATGTCGACCTTGATCCCACTCCCGCAGAGGTTCTTGCCCGGAGCCATGTTCTTCGTGACTGTCATCATTTGTCCACTCAGGCGGGACTAAAGATTTCTCAGGGGGAATTCGAGGAGGTATAAATATAATACGTTCAGGACCTTTACTCCCCTTTGTCAGGCTTTTCTTTGCTACCTATTATATTATTTTCTTACTGTGCTAGAGTTGAAAATGTCTCGTTCTTAGGACTTGTCGCCGTTGCTCATGGTTGCTACTGTTCCATTTCTCTCTTCTTTTTTGTAGGCTTTACCAACCTCTCTGGGTGCCTCATTAGCACCACTGCCCACGGGCCTGTAGACGAGACTCGCCCCAAGGTCTCTCACGCGAATCCTCTTGTGCCTCCATCCTCTGGCGCTTCACCTTTCGTGCCCCCTCGTTCGGCCGGAAAGGGCAAGGGACCCGTTAAAGAAGAAAAAACTTGGGGCTTCTAAACCTAGGAAAAAGGTGGGGGAGTCAACGAGCCATCAGCCACAGGTTCGGCTGATCTCCGTCGACTTAGATGAAGAGGAAAGCGAGCCTCTGATTCGACGCTCCCGTCGCCCTCCCCCTCAAAATGAGGATAATTTATCTCTCCGAGAGCTCATTCAACAGGGTGCTCAGGGTGACTCAGACCCCACTGGTTTCAACGCTGATAGTCCCATTACTGTGCCTGTCTCCACGCCGCATGCTTCAGACACAGTTGCTGATGAATTGGAGTCATCGCCTGAACTCGACCCTCGTCCCAGAGAACAGCCCCAAGATCCCTCTCGACCGCCATCAATTGCCACCGATCGCCCCCGTCGTGCTTCCTGGACCGAGCGGGCAAACACTATTTTTGATCGACCTGCACCGCCTAGACGGGAGGACGAGGGCCCTTTCCGGTTGCCGTACTTCGTCGTTGTTCATCCAATGACTTCTCACATATCACCCTGGATGGCGAGCGATATAGCTGAGGAGTTCTCTCACGGCGTTTATCAGGGGGTAACTGAGCCTGGGCTGAGTTTGGAGGTGTCGAACCTTCACCGAGCGGCTTCGATCCGAATGCTGCAGGTGAGTAAAGTCATAATTACCTTTGAGATTTAAGTCATGCGATTAATAATCGTATCGTCATAGTGTTGCTCGATTAAGGAATGTGTGACCCTTGTTACTAGGCTATTGCTGAGCTTGGCGATTTGTCTTTCGCCTGCAAGCTTCTCCAAGAGGAAAATTTGAAGCTGAAGGAAGATGTTGAAAATCTTCACTCATTTCGCATGAGCCTTACTCATCTACATAATGAGGAGACGATATTGACTTTTGATCTTTGTCTTTATGCGGTACTTGTATTGGCGCGACGACTCATTATTGATCCTCTTTTGTTTTTTTCCCTTCCTCTCTCCCTTTTTTATATATAGCGCCGTGCTAATGTGGCGAGTATTGCTCTCTGCAATCTGAAAGAGAATCTAGACGACAGGACTGCTCAAGTCGCCCGCCTGGAAACCCACCAGAAAAGTCTGCAGGAGGAACCTGATCGCCAGAGGGAAAGCTTGGAAGCCACTCACGGTCAACTCTCCCGTCTCGAGGCTGATTTGAAGGAGGCTCAAGCCAAGGCTGCTAGCGTGGATGCGATTGCTACGGAGCGTGACAATGCAAATGATCTTTTAAATGATTCCTTGCGGCCCAGGCAGCGACTGATTCTGATCTAGCTGCCCAAAAAGCGCTGTATACTGAGTATGTAGCGTACTTTACCCAAATCTATTGGTGAAAGTATGTGCGTGGTTATGCGTAGCTGCCAGAATGAGTTCTATAAGATTTTCTCGTCAAGGAGTTGGCCTGGCCGCAAGATGGTTCATGCTGTGCTTAAAGGTCTTAATCGCTATAACGCAGGGGTGCCTGACCCTGTCGACGATGATGAAGAGATCATCTTCCGGGACGCGGATCGCTTGGAACGGGAGGTGACTGCTGAGGACGCGGATTTTGTGGCGGCTGAATGCCAAAAATGTGGTTGATAAAAGCGATTTTACCAAGGTCGTATTCCACGGGGTCCTCTCATAGACCAATACTCACACTTCTCATAGACGGTCTAGACATTTCAAATTGGTTTGGTTTGATTTAGAAATTCAGAAACAAAGGCAAAGAAATGCAATACTAACAAAGATTAAGCAAGAGAGAAAGGTAGTTCAAATCAAAGACAAAGGGGCTCTCTTGGTGGGTAGTTTCATCATGCTCAAGATGACTAATTGAACAAACAAGCTAATCAAGATCGAGTTTGCATTCGGATGACCATGCATTTCACTTCTATAGACTCAATGCACTCTCGTAGCACTAAATCCCTATCCTAATACCACTCAACTTAGGCTCTCGCTCTCAAGCTAAGTGAAAAAGGATGCATTCTAAGTGTTTGATGAAATGCCAAGACACAAGATACTCTCTTAAGACTCTATGACCACAAGGCTAGGCACAACACTCTCATATCAATGCCCTAACACTAAGAGATTCACCAAAAAGCCTTTTCAAACTCAATTGAATGAAAATCCACATGCACACCAAGTGTTCGATAAAATGCCCAAGAGAGAAATCAAGCGAAAATGGTTGAAACAAGATGATCTAATCTCTTAGAACACACTCACTTCAATCCCTAGACCTACAATCTATGCAATTCAAGCACTCTCATGCATCAAATCACATTGAATGGACCAAATCAAGCAAACATGGCATAAAATGGCATTAAGAACAAGTCTAGGAATCATCCTCATACAACCAAGATCAATCATGGCAAGTTCTATACAATCATCCCTCTATCATAGCACAACTAATCTACCCTTCCAAGATGAACCCTAGAAACTCAGCCACACATGGCCAAGGGAGTAAAGAGAAAAGAAGGAAGAATGGTCACCAAGAACACGATGGATGAATCCTTGAGATGATCTTCACTTCTCCACTTGTAAGCACTTCTCCCAAGGTTTGTTGGCTTCAATCCTAGCTCCAATGGCTTCAAATTGCTCCAAAAATGTGTTCTAGGGTTTGAGGGTTCGTGGGTATGTGTTTGGGGTTCAAGGGAGATGAAAGAATCCTCCAAAATGGCCAAAAACGAAGGTATTTATAGTGCAGGGGACAGTGCACGGCGTGCACCCCTACACGGCGTGCACCGCTGCACGGTGTGCACATCTGCACGGCGTGCACCCCTGCACTCTGCAGAAAGCTCGATCTTGTAATGCTCATATCTCCCTCGTCCGGCCTCCAAATGACCTCCCGTTTGCTCCTATGCGCTCCTTGTCATCCGTACTTTGATTCCATAACCTGAAAATGCACAGAGGCAACTCCAATAGACCACGAATTTGGCTCCAAAGTGGCAACCGGACAACAAAATGACACTTTGCACAAAACTTCAATAAAAGCATATAAGTCATGTCATTTCACGAATAAACACGGGCATTTCAAAGGTCATTCATAAGCTTAAAGTGCACTAATTAAAGTCACATCAAATTCCCCTACGACTAAGCTTTGCTTGTCCTCAAGCAAATGAATTAGAAAACATCCAAGTTCACAAATGACAAGTTCGGTTCATTGAGATTCAAGCAATCACAATGTAGCTTAAACTGTTCCACGAACAAACTAAACCTACACATGCAAGAACATCAACCAAACAAGTCTAAACCTCACTAATTTCTGCACACTTCAAGTAGTGGTTGATTGGGACACAGCAAAACCGACCACTACAACACCAACTCTAATCAAAAGGACTTGAAATCGGGACATGGATCGTAAGTGGTGAGTGATTATGATGTGGCTATCGACTCGACTTCATCCGCTTCTAGATCCGCACTTTACAAAACTCTGGCTAGGATCAAGGGCTACATTTGAGAACTCTTTTTCTTTCTTTTCTTTTTTTTTCATTTCCATTTTCTTTCTTTTTTTTCTTACTGCATACTAGTGCTCGATTCAACACTTCACTTAGGTGTTGAACCTGCCTAGCTCACAACCTTTGCCCTTTTGCTTAGTGCTCAACCCGACACTTCACTTAGGTGCCGAGCTTGCCTAGCTTTTCTTTTGAGCATTTTTTTTTCGCAATTTAGCCACTTGATCCTTAGCCCCTTACAACTTCCACACAAGATTTCGAATTGGATTCTGTCTAATCTCAAGCCACAATCACGAAGGATCAAAAAGGGTAAAGAAAGACATGGAAAAGGGTGAAAATTCTGATTGCCTTCATCATCTTAGACCGGTGTTATCGAGCGGTACAAAAACACGTATCAAACCAATCAACCAACATGCAAGAGTGATAAAATCTCAGTTCTGGCCCAGACTCATTTGATATTAGTGCTAACATGCTGGTTATAGGTTCTAAGTAGGAGAGTCTAAACGTCATTGTGAAAACTTGAAGTCAATTAAACACCAAAAGTCAAGAACCGAATGATTCTACAATAGGGGAATTCGACATTCAATTAAGATCATGCAACACATCAAAACATAGCTTTAGACTTCTACCGACAAATAATCACACCAAACCTCAAACTCCCCTACGACTAACATGAGCATTGTCCTCAATGATCAAGAGAGAGAGAGGATAAGGTGGAACGAATATACCGCGCGGTGAAGAAGAGAAGCCGGAGATGGAATCCCGGGTCAAGTAACCTGTTCAGGACGAGGACCTGAATCAGGGTACCTGTAGAAAACAAGGGAGGGCACACCACTCAAACACAACCCATAGTCGACAAGATGAGAGTACGGACGAGATGTGTGATCCAACAACATAACAAGTGCAAAGCCAGAAATGAAAAGAGAAAATCAGAAGTCAAACACAACAAAACATGCAGTCATAAACAGAAATAAAAGAAAGGAAAAAATCCAAAGTCCTGAGAAGTGGTGAGTGATCCTGTGGCTCTCAGTGGGGTGGTGGTCGTGGGTGCCCAGGCCACTGTGACCATGGATGGTAGCCGTCAAACGGGGGAGGCGGTGGAAACACTGCCCAAGTGCTGGAGGGGCCGGACTCAGAGTGGAAGCTCTCCTGGTAGTAGTAGGACTGATGCTACTGCCAGTACTGAGAATGCTGAATCTGAGTAATCTGGATACCCTGAAACTGCTGAACCTCATGCACCTGAGCAAGCTGCTGTCCATAGAACTGCTGGCTCTCAAAGTCCCTAGCGTTGTACGCCTCTAGGTTCTGAACTCCTCACACAAAGAATGGAATTCAGCCCCGGAATTCAGAACCTGGAGAAACAAAAGACACATCACAATGATAGGCACGGAGGAGGATCACAAGTCAAACACTAACAACCACACCTAACTCCACCATTCAAATAAATCACGATAAAACAACATTCTGCCCCCATCAAGCCACCACTAATCCTTTGCAACCATCCACCAATCAAGAATAATCAAATCAGCCACCAATCAAGAATAATCAAATCAGCCACCAATCAAGAACAATCAATCAATCTCACAAAGCCAAAATCGGCTCAACAATGGACACAAGCAACGCCATAACCCCAAACCTGCTCACAAGAAACCAAGCAAATCCCACACCCTAAACTAAGCAATTAGAATCTGCCAACACTCATAGAAACACCACATCACAAGTAAACAAACAACCCAACTCTGCCAATTACACGCCAGTCAACTAAACAAATGACGAAGCAAACTAAACACCAACCACAGCGTCTGCCACCAATCCTACAATCAGCACCAAAACAGCCCTCACACCCCAAATGCTACCAAACTTGAACCCAAATTCAACAAACCACACCCCTCACATCAAAATCCTAACAATCAAAATCAATGCCCAACTCCACAAATCAAAGCAAGCCAACAATATCAACATTCAATCAAACCACACTACCAACTGCCAACTAACTCAAGCAACCAAATCAGAAAATACAAGCCAAAAAAGAAACCTGAGATTGGGGCAGGGCGGAATGGAAAGATGGCGAAATTGAGTGGCGGCTGGAGTGGGAGAAGGGAGCCGGCGGGCAGGTTGTTGGCAGTTGGGAAGTCGGCGGCGGGAGTGTCGTCGGGTGGGGCTGGGCAGATGGGCGGCTGGGGTCGGTGGGAGAAGGGAGCCGGCAGTCGATCGGAGTCGGCGGGCAGGTTGTTGGCAGTTGGGAAGTCGGCGGCGGGAGTGTCGTCGGGTGGGGCTGGGCAGATGGGCGGCTGGGGTCGGTGGGAGAAGGGAGCCGACAGTCGATCGGAGTCGGCGAGAGTGTTGTCGGGTGGGGCTGGGCAGATGGGCGGCTGGGAGGCTGGTCGACGTCGGGTGGCTGGCAGGAGTTGGCGGCGGGCTGTTGGAGTGGTGGCGGGTTGGTTGGAGTCGGCGGCAGGGCAGATGGCGTTGGTGGGGCGCGGCGGGATTAGTCGGCTGGTGTACGGGCGGCGGCGGCTGGAGCTGGTCGGTGTGGTGGCGTCGGGCGGTTGAACAGAATTGGCGGCGCCGGCTGGAGGTAGTTGATGTGGTGGCGGCGGCGGCGGCGGTGTGAAAGAGAGAGTGAGAGGGGGGCTGGGTCGGTGTGAGGAGGGAGGGGATAAGGGGGGTTGGGTTGAGTTGGGTGGGTCAGCCGGGTCGGGTGAGTGGGTCGGTTGGTTCGGGCGGGTGAGTAGGCTGGTTGGTGGGTGGGTTGGGTCGGATCAGCTGGGTCAAGTGAGTTGGGTGAATCAAAACCAAACTGAACAATGACTCAAACTAGAAAATCAAGAATCAGATGACTCAACCACTGACCAAACCGAAACAATGTAAAGGGAAAGATCAGATGCACGGCGTGCAAGTGTGCACGGTGTGCAGGGTACACGGCGTGCAGGGTGCACGGCGTGCACCTTGGAGCTGAAACTTGTTTTGAAACCTCCTGGACAGCACGTGCACCAAACCGTGCACGGTGCACGGCGTGCACCTCCTCAGCTTAAAAACAAATTTTCACCTCGACGAAAAATGACCAAAACACCGTCAAATCAACCCAAAACGGACCCCGAACTTCAGAAATTCAACGCCTACGAGACCACAAAGGACACCACAACAACTCAAGGACCTTGAACACCACAAAAACACACAATCATGCAATCAAATCAAGAAAAAAAGAAATGAAAAACACTCGGGTTGCCTCCCGAGAAGCGCTTGTTTAACGTCTTAAGCTCGACGAAGCACACGGACCAGCTAAGTAAAACCATCCCAACTCATTACCTCTTTGAAATCGAAGTCATTACCTTGGCATGGCACACGGAACTTGAATTGAACTTTACCGACTTCGGGAGGTGTGAGCTCGGATTTCCCAGATGATGAAGTGTGAGCAATGGAGAAGGGGTCAAACATCTTGGAGTGAATTCTCTCATCGGGTGGCTTCTTAGTCTTGCTAGTCTCACCCATCGGTGCGGCTTCCTTACCCTTCTCGGTGGCTTCTCCACACCTTTCTTCTTAGCCTTAGGTGGAGTCTTTTGAAGCACGAAAGGTGGAGCCTCCTTTACTTCATCCTTTTTCTCCTGCACATCACTAAGAGCAAACAACTCCGCAAGACTATGACGGACAAGGTTAGTGCTATTAGTAGCCGAAGTAAGCTCATGCAGATTCTTAGGATCATGATGACTAGCATAAGACAAAGTAAACTCCATGCCATTTGAACGGTCAAAGATCACGCATTCATTATCAACCCTAAGTGTAAGTTTACCACCGTAGACATCAATCAAAGCACGAGAGGTTGCTAAGAAAGGTCGTCCTAGAATCAAAGGCACATCGGTACCACCCATAGCATCTAGAATAACAAAATCCACAAGGAATTCAAAAGCACCAACCTTAACCAACACATCTTCGACAATACCACGAGGGGATGTCACAGATTTATCCGCTAATTTGAACATTCATTTGAGTTGGTTTTAGTTTCCCTAGGCCTAACTTCTTAAACATGCAATATGGCATAACATTGATACTAGCACCCAAATCGGCTAAGCCTCTACTTATTGCATGTTCACCAATAGTGCAAGGAATAGTAAAGCTACCTGGATCCTTAAGCTTTTCCGGTGGCCTCTTAGAGAGAATGGCGGAGCATTGTTCGTTGAGCTTTGCCAAAGTCACATCCGTAAGCTTGCGTTTGTTGGTGAAGATCTCTTTCATGAACTTCGCATATTGAGGCATCTTGGTGATTGCTTCTCCAAAAGGCATTGTGAATTGCACCTTGTCAAGAATCTCAACAAACCTCTTGAAATCTTTTTCCATGGAATCCGGCTTCAAGCGAGAAGGATAAGGTGGTTTAGGCTTGTACGGAGGCACAACCGGTGCGGGAGGAGAGACCGGAGTGGCACTCGTTGTAGCCTCTTGAGAACCAACCGTATTGGTCATCTTAGAAGCTTTTTTAGCCTTGGCTCTTCTATCTTTAACCTCGATCTTATCCGTGTCATCATCGGAAACAACGTCTTCAACCAAAACATAGTCATCATCTTGAGTTCTTACCGCTTTAGGCGTTGGGTCTTGGACTTGCTTACCACTCCTCAAAGTTACCATCATAAGCTCCTCGGGAGCCTTGGGGTTGACTTCGGTGTTGGAGGGTAGGCTACCCTTTGGTCTCTCCGAGAGTGCCTTAGAAATTTGGCCCAATTGAGTATTCAAATTGGTAATTGACGCTTGTTGATTCATGATAAGTTGAAGCATTGCCGCATTGGTGTCTTCTTGGGAGATTGAAGATCCACCTTCTTTGTTTGGAGGGGGTTTGTTGAAACCGGGTGGTCCACTACCCTTATGGTTATACATCCCCGGTGGATTAGAACCTTGCTCACCATCTTGGTTACCTTGATTTTGGTTAGCACCTTGGTTCCATTGGTTTCCTCCTTGGTGGCCTTGACTTTGATTTCCACCTTGATTCCATGTGGAGCCTTGATTGTACACCTTGTATCCTTGGAATCCACCTTGATTAGGCTTGTTGTAATTACCTCCTTGGTTCCAAGGACGGTTGTAGTTACCACCTTGATAGTTCCCTTGAGGGTTGAAGTTTCCATAGAACCCTTGGCCTTGCACAAAGCTTACTCCCTCAATGCTTTCACCTTGGTTAGGCTTGGACGTAGCGGAGGGGCAAATACTAACATCATGGCCTTGGCCTCCACAACACAACACCGTAGCAACCGGTGGATTACCCACTTTAGATGGCTTAGAAGGAGGCTTAGGCATACTAAGATTGCTTACTTGAGAGGCCATGGCATCAATCTTGGACATGAGGAGAGCAATCATGGGGTCATCTTCATCACGATGCCCCGGTAGCTTAGGCTTCTTACCATAGATAGACGAATCCTTTGGTGCATCAACACTTATGGCTCTAGAGTCGTAGTGAGTGTCGCTCCCATACTTGGACCTTGGAGGTTGTTGTCGAGACCAACTCCTTGTCTTGTTGGCCATCTCCGCGAAGAGTTCTAGAGCATCTTCGGGAGTGAGCGTCCTTAAGTCACCTCCGGCGGCTTGGTTGATCATCCTTGTATTCTCAAAATCAAGGGACCTAGCAAAGATGTCCGCCAAGCTCCATTCGGCGAAGTTGTGATGAGGACAAGACCGAAGAATGGCTTGGAACCTATTCCAAGTCTCATGGAAGAGCTCTCCCTTGTGTTGTGTGAAGTGGTTGATGCGGTCTCGGATTGCATCCGTCATATAGGGAGGAAAGAACTCTTCAAGGAAAGCTTCGGCTAGGCCCTCCCATGTGGTGAAAGCTCTACTCGGTTGATTCTCCAACCATGACTTAGCTCTACCTTTGAGTGAGAAAGGAAAGAGCCGGAGTCTCACACAATCCGGGTGAACTTGGTCATTCTTAACCGTGTCACATATCTCCAAGAAGTCCTTGAGATGCCTAGATGGACATTCACCATCAATGCCATTGAACACCACTCCATCTTGAACCATTTGGATCATATTAGGCTTGAGCTCAAAGTTCCTAGCATTGACGGGTCTTCGAACAATGCTAGAGGCTGCCCCTTCAAGAGTAGGACGAGCATAATCCGCCAAGGTACGTCTTGCACCCCTTTGTGAGTGATCATCATCATTGGTATGGTGAGAATGCTCCGAAAGGTTGTCTTCATCTTCATGGTGAGACATGTTGTTGCGTGTGGAGCTATGAACCAAATGAGAGGGAGAGAAGGTTGGTGGCTCAATCACTTGCGCAAGACCTTGAAGTCGTGCTTGAAGACGAGTGAGTCGCCTCATGCACTAGTACAAGATACCTACAAACAAGCACAACAAATACACCCAAGTAATACGACAATGCGGAATAACAAAACCAAACAACAAGTAAAAGGAAGCAAAAACTAAATTGGAAGGAAGTGAATAGATCGGTCTACTACTAAATGCTTTCAAAGGAATGAGAGAGTCCCCGGCAACGGCGCCAAAAACTTGATAAAAGCGATTTTTACCAAGGTCGTATTCCACGGGGTCCTCTCATAGACCAATACTCACACTTCTCATAGACGGTCTAGACATTTCAAATTGGTTTGGTTTGATTTAGAAATTCAGAAACAAAGGCAAAGAAATGCAATACTAACAAAGATTAAGCAAGAGAGAAAGGTAGTTCAAATCAAAGACAAAGGGGCTCTCTTGGTGGGTAGTTTCATCATGCTCAAGATGACTAATTGAACAAACAAGCTAATCAAGATCGAGTTTGCATTCGGATGACCATGCATTTCACTTCTATAGACTCAATGCACTCTCGTAGCACCAAATCCCTATCCTAATACCACTCAACTTAGGCTCTCACTCTCAAGCTAAGTGAAAAAGGATGCATTCTAAGTGTTTGATGAAATGCCAAGACACAAGATACTCTCTTAAGACTCTATGACCACAAGGCTAGGCACAACACTCTCATATCAATGCCCTAACACTAAGAGATTCACCAAAAAGCCTTTTCAAACTCAATTGAATGAAAATCCACATGCACACCAAGTGTTCGATAAAATGCCCAAGAGAGAAATCAAGCGAAAATGGTTGAAACAAGATGATCTAATCTCTTAGAACACACTCACTTCAATCCCTAGACCTACAATCTATGCAATTCAAGCACTCTCATGCATCAAATCACATTGAATGGACCAAATTAAGCAAACATGGCATAAAATGGCATTAAGAACAAGTCTAGGAATCATCCTCATACAACCAAGATCAATCATGGCAAGTTCTATACAATCATCCCTCTATCATAGCACAACTAATCTACCCTTCCAAGATGAACCCTAGAAACTCAGCCACACATGGCCAAGGGAGTAAAGAGAAAAGAAGGAAGAATGGTCACCAAGAACACCATGGATGAATCCTTGAGATGATCTTCACTTCTCCACTTGTAAGCACTTCTCCCAAGGTTTGTTGGCTTCAATCCTAGCTCCAATGGCTTCAAATTGCTCCAAAAATGTGTTCTAGGGTTTGAGGGTTCGTGGGTATGTGTTTGGGGTTCAAGGGAGATGAAAGAATCCTCCAAAATGGCCAAAAACGAAGGTATTTATAGTGCAGGGGACAGTGCACGGCGTGCACCCCTACACGGCGTGCACCGCTGCACGGTGTGCACATCTGCACGGCGTGCACCCCTGCACTCTGCAGAAAGCTCGATCTTGTAATGCTCATATCTCCCTCGTCCGGCCTCCAAATGACCTCCCGTTTGCTCCTATGCGCTCCTTGTCATCCGTACTTTGATTCCATAACCTGAAAATGCACAGAGGCAACTCCAATAGACCACGAATTTGGCTCCAAAGTGGCAACCGGACAACAAAATGACATTTTGCACAAAACTTCAATAAAAGCATATAAGTCATGTCATTTCACGAATAAACACGGGCATTTCAAAGGTCATTCATAAGCTTAAAGTGCACTAATTAAAGTCACATCAAATTCCCCTACGACTAAGCTTTGCTTGTCCTCAAGCAAATGAATTAGAAAACATCCAAGTTCACAAATGACAAGTTCGGTCCATTGAGATTCAAGCAATCACAATTTAGCTTAAACTGTTCCACGAACAAACTAAACCTACACATGCAAGAACATCAACCAAACAAGTCTAAACCTCACTAATTTCTGCACACTTCAAGTAGTGGTTGATTGGGACACAGCAAAACCGACCACGACAACACCAACTCTAATCAAAAGGACTTGAAATCGGGACATGGATCGTAAGTGGTGAGTGATTATGATGTGGCTATCGACTCGACTTCATCCGCTTCTAGATCCGCACTTTACAAAACTCTGGCTAGGATCAAGGGCTACATTTGAGAACTCTTTTTCTTTCTTTTCTTTTCTTTTCATTTCCATTTTTCTTTCTTTTTTTTCTTACTGCATACTAGTGCTCGATTCAACACTTCACTTAGGTGTTGAACCTGCCTAGCTCACAGCCTTTGCCCTTTTGCTTAGTGCTCAACCCGACACTTCACTTAGGTGCCGAGCTTGCCTAGCTTTTCTTTTGAGCATTTTTTTTTTCGCAATTTAGCCACTTGATCCTTAGCCCCTTACAACTTCCACACAAGATTTTGAATTGGATTCCGTCTAATCTCAAGCCACAATCACGAAGGATCAAAAAGGGTAAAGAAAGACATGGAAAAGGGTGAAAATTCTGATTGCCTTCATCATCTTAGACCGGTGTTATCGAGCAGTACAAAAACACGTATCAAACCAATCAACCAACATGCAAGAGTGATAAAATCTCAGTTCTGGCCCAGACTCATCTGATATTAGTGCTAACATGCTGGTTATAGGTTCTAAGCAGGACAGTCTAAACGTCATTGTGAAAACTTGAAGTCAATTAAACACCAAAAGTCAAGAACCGAATGATTCTACAATAGGGGAATTCGACATTCAATTAAGATCATGCAACACATCAAAACATAGCTTTAGACTTCTACCGATAAATAATCACACCAAACCTCAAACTCCCCTACGACTAACATGAGCATTGTCCTCAATGATCAAGAGAGAGAGAGGATAAGGTGGAACGAATATACCGCGCGGTGAAGAAGAGAAGCCGGAGATGGAATCCCGGGTCAAGTAACCTGTTCAGGACGAGGACCTGAATCAGGGGTACCTGTAGAAAACAAGGGAGGGCACACCACTCAAACACAACCCATAGTCGACAAGATGAGAGTACGGATGAGATGTGTGATCCAACAACATGACAAGTGCAAAGCCAGAAATGAAAAGAGAAAATCAGAAGTCAAACACAACAAAACATGCAGTCATAAACAGAAATAAAAGAAAGGAAAAATCCAAAGTCCTGAGAAGTGGTGAGTGATCCTGTGGCTCTCAGTGGGGTGGTGGTCGTGGGTGCCCAGGCCACTGTGACCATGGATGGTAGCCGTCAAACGGGGGAGGCGGTGGAAAGACTGCCCAAGTGCTGGAGGGGCCGGACTCAGAGTGGAAGCTCTCCTGGTAGTAGTAGGACTGATGCTGCTGCCAGTACTGAGAATGCTGAATCTGAGTAATCTGGATACCCTGAAACTGCTGAACCTCATGCACCTGAGCAAGCTGCTGTCCATAGAACTGTTGGCTCTCAAAGTCCCTAGCGTTGTACGCCTCTAGGTTCTGAACTCCTCACACAAAGAATGGAATTCAGCCCCGGAATTCAGAACCTGGAGAAACAAAAGACACATCACAATGATAGGCACGGAGGAGGATCACAAGTCAAACACTAACAACCACACCTAACTCCACCATTCAAATATATCACGATAAAACAACATTCTGCCCCCATCAAGCCACCACTAATCCTTTGCAACCATCCACCAATCAAGAATAATCAAATCAGCCACCAATCAAGAATAATCAAATCAGCCACCAATCAAGAACAATCAATCAATCTCACAAAGCCAAAATCGGCTCAACAATGGACACAAGCAACGCCATAACCCCAAACCTGCTCACAAGAAACCAAGCAAATCCCACACCCTAAACCAAGCAAACTAAACACCAACCACAGCGTCTGCCACCAATCCTACAATCAGCACCAAAACAGCCCTCACACCCCAAATGCTACCAAACTTGAACCCAAATTCAACAAACCACACCCCTCACATCAAAATCCTAACAATCAAAATCAATGCCCAACTCCACAAATCAAAGCAAGCCAACAATATCAACATTCAATCAAACCACACTACCAACTGCCAACTAACTCAAGCAACCAAATCAGAAAATATAAGCCAAAAAAGAAACCTGAGATTGGGGCAGGGCGGAATGGAAAGATGGCGAAATTGAGTGGCGGCTGGAGTGGGAGAAGGGAGCCGGCGGGCAGGTTGTTGGCAGTTGGGAAGTCGGCGGCGGGAGAGTGTCGTCGGGTGGGGCTGGCGGATGGGCGGCTGGGGTCGGTGGGAGAGGAGCCGGCAGTCGATCGGAGTCGGCGGGCAGGTTGTTGGCAGTTGGGAAGTCGGCGGCGGGAGTGTCGTCGGGTGGGGCTGGGCAGATGGGCGGCTGGGGTCGGTGGGAGAAGGGAGCCGACAGTCGATCGGAGTCGGCGAGAGTGTTGTCGGGTGGGGCTGGGCAGATGGGCGGCTGGGAGGCTGGTCGACGTCGGGTGGCTGGCAGGAGTTGGCGGCGCGCTGTTGGAGTGGTGGCGGGTTGGTTGGAGTCGGCGGCAGGGCAGATGGCGTTGGTGGGGCGCGGCGGGATTAGTCGGCTGGTGTACGGGCGGCGGCGGCTGGAGCTGGTCGGTGTGGTGGCGTCGGGCGGTTGAACAGAATTGGCGGCGCCGGCTGGAGGTAGTTGATGTGGTGGCGGCGGTGGCGGCGGTGTGAAAGAGAGAGTGAGAGGGGGGCTGGGTCGGTGTGAGGAGGGAGGGGATAAGGGGGGTTGGGTTGAGTTGGGTGGGTCAGCCGGGTCGGGTGAGTGGGTCGGTTGGTTCGGGCGGGTGAGTAGGCTGGTTGGTGGGTGGGTTGGGTCGGATCAGCTGGGTCAAGTGAGTTGGGTGAATCAAAACCAAACTGAACAATGACTCAAACCAGAAAATCAAGAATCAGATGACTCAACCACTGACCAAACCGAAACAATGTAAAGGGAAAGATCAGATGCACGGCGTGCAAGTGTGCACGGTGTGCAGGGTACACGGCGTGCAGGGTGCACGGCGTGCACCTTGGAGCTGAAACTTGTTTTGAAACCTCCTGGACAGCACGTGCACCAAACCGTGCACGGTGCACGGCGTGCAGTGGTGCACGGCGTGCACCTCCTCAGCTTAAAAACAAATTTTCACCTCGACGAAAAATGACCAAAACACCGTCAAATCAACCCAAAACGGACCCCGAACTTCAGAAATTCAACGCCTACGAGACCACAAAGGACACCACAACAACTCAAGGACCTTGAACACCACAAAAACACACAATCATGCAATCAAATCAAGAAGAAAAGAAATGAAAAACACTCGGGTTGCCTCCCGAGAAGCGCTTGTTTAACGTCTTAAGCTCGACGAAGCACACGGACCAGCTAAGTAAAACCATCCCAACTCATTACCTCTTTGAAATCGAAGTCATTACCTTGGCATGGCACACGGAACTTGAATTGAACCTTACCGACTTCGGGAGGTGTGAGCTCGGATTTCCCAGATGATGAAGTGTGAGCAATGGAGAAGGGGTCAAACCACTTGGAGTGAATTCTCTCATCGGGTGGCTTCTTAGTCTTGCTAGTCTCACCCATCGGTGCGGCTTCCTTACCCTTCTCAGGTGGCTTCTCCACACCTTTCTTCTTAGCCTTAGGTGGAGTCTTTTGAAGCACGAAAGGTGGAGCCTCCTTTACTTCATCCTTTTTCTCCTGCACATCACTAAGAGCAAACAACTCCGCAAGACTATGACGGACAAGGTTAGTGCTATTAGTAGCCGAAGTAAGCTCATGCAGATTCTTAGGATCATGATGACTAGCATAAGACAAAGTAAACTCCATGCCATTTGAACGGTCAAAGATCATGCATTCATTATCAACCCTAAGTGTAAGTTTACCACCGTAGACATCAATCAAAGCACGAGAGGTTGCTAAGAAAGGTCGTCCTAGAATCAAAGGCACATCGGTACCACCCATAGCATCTAGAATAACAAAATCCACAAGGAATTCAAAAGCACCAACCTTAACCAACACATCTTCGACAATACCACGAGGGGATGTCACAGATTTATCCGCTAATTGAACATTCATTTGAGTTGGTTTTAGTTTCCCTAGGCCTAACTTCTTAAACACGCAATATGGCATAACATTGATACTAGCACCCAAATCGGCTAAGCCTCTACTTATTGCATGTTCACCAATAGTGCAAGGAATAGTAAAGCTACCTGGATCCTTAAGCTTTTCCGGTGGCCTCTTAGAGAGAATGGCGGAGCATTGTTCGTTGAGCTTTGCCAAAGTCACATCCGTAAGCTTGCGTTTGTTGGTGAAGATCTCTTTCATGAACTTCGCATATTGAGGCATCTTGGTGATTGCTTCTCCAAAAGGCATTGTGAATTGCACCATGTCAAGAATCTCAACAAACCTCTTGAAATCTTTTTCCATGGAATCCGGCTTCAAGCGAGAAGGATAAGGTGGTTTAGGCTTGTACGGAGGCACAACCGGTGCGGGAGGAGAGACCGGAGTGGCACTCGTCGTAGCCTCTTGAGAACCAACCGTATTGGTCATCTTAGAAGCTTTTTTAGCCTTGGCTCTTCTATCTTTAACCTCGATCTTATCCGTGTCATCATCGGAAACAACGTCTTCAACCAAAACATAGTCATCATCTTGAGTTCTTACCGCTTTAGGCGTTGGGTCTTGGACTTGCTTACCACTCCTCAAAGTTACCATCATAAGCTCCTCGGGAGCCTTGGGGTTGACTTCGGTGTTGGAGGGTAGGCTACCCTTTGGTCTCTCCGAGAGTGCCTTAGAAATTTGGCCCAATTGAGTATTCAAATTGGTAATTGACGCTTGTTGATTCATGATAAGTTGAAGCATTGCCGCATTGGTGTCTTCTTGGGAGATTGAAGATCCACCTTCTTTGTTTGGAGGGGGTTTGTTGAAACCGGGTGGTCCACTACCCTTATGGTTATACATCCCCGGTGGATTAGAACCTTGCTCACCACCTTGGTTACCTTGATTTTGGTTAGCACCTTGGTTCCATTGGTTTCCTCCTTGGTGGCCTTGACTTTGATTTCCACCTTGATTCCATGTGGAGCCTTGATTGTACCCCTTGTATCCTTGGAATCCACCTTGATTAGGCTTGTTGTAATTACCTCCTTGGTTCCAAGGACGGTTGTAGTTACCACCTTGATAGTTCCCTTGAGGGTTGAAGTTTCCATAGAACCCTTGGCCTTGCACAAAGCTTACTCCCTCAATGCTTTCACCTTGGTTAGGCTTGGACGTAGCGGAGGGGCAAATACTAACATCATGGCCTTGGCCTCCACAACACTCACAACACAACACCGTAGTAACCGGTGGATTACCCACTTTAGATGGCTTAGAAGGAGGCTTAGGCATACTAAGATTGCTTACTTGAGAGGCCATGGCATCAATCTTGGACATGAGGAGAGCAATCATGGGGTCATCTTCATCACGATGCCCCGGTAGCTTAGGCTTCTTACCATAGATAGATGAATCCTTTGGTGCATCAACACTTATGGCTCTAGAGTCGTAGTGAGTGTCGCTCCCATACTTGGACCTTGGAGGTTGTTGTCGAGACCAACTCCTTGTCTTGTTGGCCATCTCCGCGAAGAGTTCTAGAGCATCTTCGGGAGTGAGCGTCCTTAAGTCACCTCCGGCCGCTTGGTTGATCATCCTTGTATTCTCAAAATCAAGGGACCTAGCAAAGATGTCCGCCAAGCTCCATTCGGCGAAGTTGTGATGAGGACAAGACCGAAGAATGGCTTGGAACCTATTCCAAGTCTCATGGAAGAGCTCTCCCTTGTGTTGTGTGAAGTGGTTGATGCGGTCTCGGATTGCATCCGTCATATAGGGAGGAAAGAACTCTTCAAGGAAAGCTTCGGCTAGGCCCTCCCATGTGGTGAAAGCTCTACTCGGTTGATTCTCCAACCATGACTTAGCTCTACCTTTGAGTGAGAAAGGAAAGAGCCGGAGTCTCACACAATCCGGGTGAACTTGGTCATTCTTAACCGTGTCACATATCTCCAAGAAGTCCTTGAGATGCCTAGATGGACATTCACCATCAATGCCATTGAACACCACTCCATTTTGAACCATTTGGATCATATTAGGCTTGAGCTCAAAGTTCCTAGCATTGACGGGTCTTCGAACAATGCTAGAGGCTGCCCCTTCAAGAGTAGGACGAGCATAATCCGCCAAGGTACGTCTTGCACCCCTTTGTGAGTGATCATCATCATTGGTATGGTGAGAATGCTCCGAAAGGTTGTCTTCATCTTCATGGTGAGACATGTTGTTGCGTGTGGAGCTATGAACCAAATGAGAGGGAGAGAAGGTTGGTGGCTCAATCACTTGCGCAAGACCTTGAAGTCGTGCTTGAAGACGAGTGAGTCGCCTCATGCACTAGTACAAGATACCTACAAACAAGCACAACAAATACACCCAAGTAATACGACAATGCGAAATAACAAAACCAAACAACAAGTAAAAGGAAGCAAAAACTAAATTGGAAGGAAGTGAATAGATCGGTCTACTACTAAATGCTTTCAAAGGAATGAGAGAGTCCCCGGCAACGGCGCCAAAAACTTGATAAAAGCGATTTTACCAAGGTCGTATTCCACGGGGTCCTCTCATAGACCAATACTCACACTTCTCATAGACGGTCTAGACATTTCAAATTGGTTTGGTTTGATTTAGAAATTCAGAAACAAAGGCAAAGAAATGCAATACTAACAAAGATTAAGCAAGAGAGAAAGGTAGTTCAAATCAAAGACAAAGGGGCTCTCTTGGTGGGTAGTTTCATCATGCTCAAGATGACTAATTGAACAAACAAGCTAATCAAGATCGAGTTTGCATTCGGATGACCATGCATTTCACTTCTATAGACTCAATGCACTCTCGTAGCACCAAATCCCTATCCTAATACCACTCAACTTAGGCTCTCGCTCTCAAGCTAAGTGAAAAAGGATGCATTCTAAGTGTTTGATGAAATGCCAAGACACAAGATACTCTCTTAAGACTCTATGACCACAAGGCTAGGCACAACACTCTCATATCAATGCCCTAACACTAAGAGATTCACCAAAAAGCCTTTTCAAACTCAATTGAATGAAAATCCACATGCACACCAAGTGTTCGATAAAATGCCCAAGAGAGAAATCAAGCGAAAATGGTTGAAACAAGATGATCTAATCTCTTAGAACACACTCACTTCAATCCCTAGACCTACAATCTATGCAATTCAAGCACTCTCATGCATCAAATCACATTGAATGGACCAAATCAAGCAAACATGGCATAAAATGGCATTAAGAACAAGTCTAGGAATCATCCTCATAAAACCAAGATCAATCATGGCAAGTTCTATACAATCATCCCTCTATCATAGCACAACTAATCTACCCATCCAAGATGAACCCTAGAAACTCAGCCACACATGGCCAAGGGAGTAAAGAGAAAAGAAGGAAGAATGGTCACCAAGAACACCATGGATGAATCCTTGAGATGATCTTCACTTCTCCACTTGTAAGCACTTCTCCCAAGGTTTGTTGGCTTCAATCCTAGCTCCAATGGCTTCAAATTGCTCCAAAAATGTGTTCTAGGGTTTGAGGGTTCATGGGTATGTGTTTGGGGTTCAAGGGAGATGAAAGAATCCTCCAAAATGGCCAAAAATGAAGGTATTTATAGTGCAGGGGACAGTGCACGGCGTGCACCCCTGCACGGCGTGCACACCTGCACGGCGTGCACACCTGCACGGCGTGCACCCCTGCACTCTGCAGAAAGCTCGATCTTGTAATGCTCATATCTCCCTCGTCCGGCCTCCAAATGACCTCCCATTTGCTCCTATGCACTCCTTGTCATCCTTACTTTGATGCCATAACCTGAAAATGCATAGAGGCAACTCCAATAGTCCACGAATTTGGCTCCAAAGTGGCAACCGGACAACAAAATGACACTTTGCACAAAACTTCAATAAAAGCATATAAGTCATGTCATTTCACGAATAAACACGGGCATTTCAAAGGTCATTCATAAGCTTAAAGTGCACTAATTAAAGTCACATCAGTGGTCTTCCCGATTTGAACCCTGATGGCACGGAAGTTCAACCACCGCCCCCCGAACCTACTCCACCCTCCGGCGATCCAGGCTCCAGTTCTCAACTTGCCAAATCTACTGACAAGGGTTCCGGTGATCAAGGCAAAGGGGTTGCCCCCTAAAGATGTTGGGTTCATAGCGATATCCGTTGAGGTCGCTGCTGCTGTCGCACATTTACTTGTTCGATCATTGTTTCTTTTTCCTTTCTCCTCTCTCTTTTTTTGTATGTTAGTACGCTCCATTATTACTGGAGTCATCACTCAACAGATAGGTGATTTAGTCGTAGGCCGCGCTGTCCTTTGTGGCAGGCAGCCTGCGACTAAAAATAGAGGTTACTCGCAGGTGGCGCCTGCCACTAAGCATGAGGCGGCCTGCGAGTAAATCACTTGCGAGGAAGCGCAACACGTGGCAGGCGCTGCCTGCGAGTAAGCTACTCGCAGGCGGTGCTTACTCGCAGGCGTCTGTGACTAATATTAGTCACTTAACTTTATGATTATTACTGTCTAGTCGCTAAGTTTCTGTTTTTTCATGTGTCATCCCCATTGTTTCTAGGCAGTCACTTAACTTTCTGATTATTGTTATCTGGTCACTAAATTTCTGATCTTTTATGTTTCACCCCTTTTCGTTTATAGGCAGTCACTTAAATTTTTTATCATTGCTATCTGGTCACTAAATTTCTAGTTATCCCAATCGTTTCATCCCCATCTTGAAACCCTTTGTCATTGGTGGTTCCAGAGACATCAACTAAGTCGCCTTCCTAGAAAACCTCCTCAAATGTCAACTTTTGGCCAACCTAAAAGCCTTCAACTGGGTGATAATGTTCCCTTCCCGGAACCCAACCACCGTGACAAGAACCACCACGTCATTGGGCTCGAAGTAGGTCATCATCCGAGCTTGGTTCCCATAACTCCCACACCGGCGTCGAAGCTCATTGCCACAATAGAAAGGCCAAATCTTTTCCTCCTTGATGAGGAGGAGGTGGGAAGACAGAATTGGGGTGTGGTGTGAGAAAGGAGAGGGGATTTGGAGAGGAAAATTTTGAGGAGATAGAAGAAGAAGAAGAAGAAGAAGAAGAAGAAAGTGAATTGGGTTTCAGCGAAAGTGAATTTCATAGGAGCAGACAAACTAGTGGCAGGCCGCGCTTACTCGCAGGCCGCCTGCCACTAGCTTGTGGCAGACTAGGCTTAATCGCAGGCCGCCTGCCACTAACTAGTGGCAGGCGCTTCCTGTCTGCAAGTAAGCCCAGCTGTCTCCGAGTAATTTACTCGCAGACAGGCCCGCCGCTGCCACTAATTTCCCTTTTTGTTGTAGTGCATGACTATTTACTGCTGCCTTATTTCCTGCTTTTTAATGTGATCTGCTTTCGTGCACTCCTTCTTTGACTACGGATAATCCGCCACCCGTGGTTAAGGCTAATGTCTTTGGTGATTTTTTAATGGCTTTAGGTCTTACATAGCAATTTCAATGCCCTTAGGTCTTACATAGGGATTTCAATGCCCTTAGGTCTTACATAGCGATTTCAATGCCCTTAGGTCTTACATGACAATTTTTAATGCCCTTTGGTCTTACATGTTGATTTTTAATGCCCTTAGGTCTTACATAGAGATTTCAATGCCCTTAGGTATTACATGGTGATTTTTAATGCCCTTAGGTCTTACATGACGATTTTTAATGCCCTTAGGTCTTACATGACGATTTTTAATGCCCTTAGGTCTTACATGGCGATTTTTAATGCCCTTAGGTCTTACATAGCGATTTCAATGCCCCTTAGGTCTTACATGGTGATTTTTAATGTCTGAAGCGTTGTTGGAACGAGAAAGGATATTTTTACACTTGGTCATTTCATTAGGACTCGCATTGCTTACAGGGCCATTCTAATCATAAGATCGCCTAAGATGCATGGAGTTCCATGTTTTGGGGATCTTTGTTCCGTCCAACTCCGCCAGCTTGAAGGTATTGGCACCAACTACCCGCCGCACTCTATACGGGCCTTCCCAACTAGGATTAAGTTTAGCTGCCCCGATCGCCGGCCTGAAAATTTTCCACAGCACTAAATCGTTGAGTGTGATGTGATGCTGTCGGAGTTTCAAATTGTATCGCCTAGCCAGCTGTTCCTTCTCCGCGATTAATCACATTTGTGCCTTTTCCCTTCTTTCTTCAATCATATCCACATTGAGCATTAGTTCTTGTTCATTTACTTAATCTTGTACTCCTGGATTTGGATGGATGGGATTGAAATTTCTACTGGGAGGACCGCCTCGGTTGCATATGTCAATGTATAAGGTGTTTCGCCCGTCGCTGATTTGTAAGCCGTTCGGTGGGCCCATAGTATGTGGTCAAGCTCTTCAACCCACACACCTTTGCATCCATCCACCCTCTTCTTTAGTCCCTGTAAGATGAGCTTGTTGGCTACCTCCGCTTGCCCATTGGCCTGTGGATAAGCGATCGAGGCGAATCTCAAATTTATCTTTAGGTCGTCGCAGAACTCCGTGAAGACCTGTGAGTCGAACTGAGTGCCATGATCGCAGATGATGCTTTCTGGTATTCTGAACATAGTGACGATATTTTTGAACGCGAATTTTTGTATTTGCTTAGCGGTGATGCTCGCAACTGCTTCTACCTCAACCCACTTAGTAAAATAGTCGACCACTATGATGAGGAACTTCCTTTTTTCCCGAGGCCTCAGGAAATGGGCCTAAGATGTCCATTCCACACCTTGCAAATGGCCATGGGCTGATATTTGCCTGAAGAGCCGTCGCTGGTATTTTATGGTAGCCTGCAAATTCTTGGCACTTGTGGCACTTTTTCACTAAATTGCATGCTTCCTTCCTCATCGTGGGCCAATAGAATCCTTGGTAGATTAAGTTTCTTTCCAGACTTCTTGTCCCCAAGTGAGTACCACAGACACCCGAATGCACCTCATCCAGGGCCCAGGCTGCATCTTCTTCCCCCAAACACCTTAGATACGGACCCATTGCGGATTTTTGGTATAACTCGCCTCCTATTATGGTGCATCGTCCTACTTTCCTTCATAGTTTGGTTGCTTCTAGAGGATCGCTTGGTACTGCGTCATTATCCAAAAACTGGATAATGGGCGTTCGCCAGTCGCTTTTTTCAATCCCATTGATAATGTCCTTTGTTTCTTTTTCTACCGTGACCATTCACTCCTCTTCAAAATCTGTCGCTGTTGCTAACTTTGAAAGTGTATTTGCATGGCAGTTGTCCTCCCTGGCGATTTGTACTATGGTGACTTTTTTTAATTCGGATATGAGTAACTTTACTTCATCGAAATAAGGGAGAAGCGACTCCTCTTTTATCTCAAAACTTCCATTAACTTGGTTGACCACTATTTCCGAATCTGAGAAAACTCTGATGTTAGTAACTCCCATACTCTTGGCGATTCGCAACCCGGCTTCTAATGCCCCATATTCCGTCGCGTTATTCATTCTATTAGTTGTGAATCGCAGCGCCACTTCGTGGAGAACTCCTTCTAGCAACCTCAGATTTATTCCAGCGCCAGATCCTCCTTTACTCAAGGCGTCGTTTGTAAATAGTGTCCATTCTTCACCCTCCTCAGCACCCCCTTGTACCGCACCTTCCACAACAAAGTCTGCTAGGACTTGAGTTTTTATCGCTGTTCTCAGCTGGTATCTTATGTCATATTGGCTTAACTTGATTGGCCATTTAGCCAATCGCCCTGCCACGCTCATGGTCCTTAGCGCATTCTTAATTGGTAATTGGTGAGTACATGTATTGTGTGTGCCTGGAAGTATGACCGCAATTTCCTAGCCACGCAAACCACAGCATATGCCATTTTTTCTATCGCCGGATATCTTGTTTATGCGTCGATTAAAGTCTTACTTGTGTAAAAAATAGGGTGCTCAGTTTTATCCTCTCTTCGAACCAAGACCGTGCTAACTGCTTTGGGAGAGATTGCGATATAGAGAAATAGATCTTCATTTAACTTTGGAGATGCAAGTATAGGAGGAGTAATTAAAAACTGCTTCAGCTCCTCAAAAGCTTTGTTACATTTGTCATTCCAAGCAAACTTTGATGCATTCTTTAAAGTTGCAAAAAATGGAGCGCAGCGATCGGCGATCCTGGGGATAAATCGATTGATCGCCGTCAGTCTTCTAGACAGAACCTGTACTTCCTTCACGGTCTTTGGAGGTGCCATGGATGTGATTGCTACGATCTATCCGGGGTTAGCTTCTATTCCTCGGCTAGTTATAAGATATCCAAGGAATTTCCCCGATGTTGCCCCAAACACACACTTTAAAGGATTTAGCCTGAGTGAGTACTCCTGCAATGTGTTGAAAGTTTCTCGCAAATCGCTTGATGATCGTTGGACTTCTTGCTTTTGACTAAGAGATCATCCACATATGCGTCCAAGTTCCGCCCGATTTGCTTAGCAAAAACTGTGTCAATCATCCTTTGATAAGTCGCCCCAGCATTCTTGAGCCCAAATGGCATTACTCGATAACAGTAGTTCGCTGTTGGCGTAATGAATGTTGTTTTCTCTTGATCTTCCTCATTCAAGGGTATCTGATGATAGCCTGAGAACATGTCTAGAAAAGACAACATCTCGATGTTCGCTGTTGCGTCTACCAGCTGCTTTATGTTGGGCAAAGGATACGGGTCCTTGGCGCAGGCATCATTCAAGCTGGTGAAATCGATGCACATTCGCCAAGCTCCTGACGACTTCTTTACGAGAATGATATTAGCCAACCACTCGGGATACTGCACCTCCTTGATAAACCCTGCCTTTAAAAGCTTTTCCACTTTTATCGCCACAGCGTGCTGCCTCTCTCTGCAAATGTTATGTCTTTTCTGCTGTACCGGGCGACTTCCGGGTTCAAATGCCAAAGAGTGTTTGATGATGTCTGGAGCAATTCCCGGCATGTCGCTGGGCGACCATGCGAATAGGTGTGAAAATTCTCGGAGCAACTGAACCAGCTCTCGTTTCTCCTTGTCTCCCAAGTAGGACGACACTCGAACTGTCTTGCTTTCATCCTCCTCAAAAAGTGGTATTGGAACGTCCGACTCCGCTGGTGTTACCCTTTCTCCTCCATTCTCCGCCTCCAAGCTTATGGTGAAGCAGGTACTTTTGGTCGCCGCTCTGTAGCATCTTCTGGCGATGTCCGAGTGTCCCCAAGCAAACCCTATTCCCTCTTTAGTACGAATTTTAGCACTTGATGAACCGATGATGAGATTGCTTGGAAAGCAGCGAGTGTCGGTTGCCCTAGGATCATGTTGTATGTAGACTGGTAATCCATGACATGGAAGTCGATGGGTCGTGTCACCTGTAAGTATCCGTCCCCGATAGTTATCTCCATTGTGGCGATCCCTTTGATGGGGATCGTGTGCCTTGAAAACACTGAAATGGTTGTCTTCGTTTGCATGAGCAAGCTGGCTGGTAGGTTCATTTTTTTGTATAATTCCCAAAAAATGATGTATGCAGAGCTCCCCTCATCAACCATCACCTGCTCCACTCGGCTATTGTGTGTTATCACCTGGATTACCATCGCTTCCAAGCTCGGACCTCCCACACGAGCCATGTCTTCTTCTGAGAAACCCAGAACTGGGCTGATGACTCGGTCTATCATCATTAACTCCTGCACCTCTTCCTTTTTTACCTTCTTTGTCGGGCAGCTTTCTCCTCCAAAAATAGTTTGATAAACATGATTCACTTCTGGTCGAAACTTCTTCTTGCTATCCTCGCCTCCTTGTGGTTCCTTTAGTCGGGTGAAAACGTCGCCCTTCTTATCTTGTGATTCTCCTTTTTCTCGGCGATCTTCTCTTGCGACTTATTTTTCCGCTTAGTGCTTACGATGAAATCCCTTAGTTTTCCTTCGCTTATCCATCTTTCGATTTCATTATTCAACTCCCTGCAATATTCAGTGGTGTGTCCGTGAGAATCGTGGAAATCGCAGAACTTCTGGCGACTTTGCTGATCCGCCGGAGTGTACATTGGTCCAAGCCAATTTATGGTGTGTCCTTTATGCTGCATATATAGCAGGATCTTCCTTGAACGTCTCTCGGAGCGTTGTGTAGTCTGTCCTTTCTTCCTGATATCCTCTTTTTTCTTCAGGATGACTTCTCCCGTATGGCGGTCTCTCGGAGCGTTGCCACCTGGCCTGCTGGTTCCCTGAAACGGGCTTTTCTTCCTTCTTCCCCGCTCCTGGTAAAGGTTCTGCTAACTGCTCCTCAATTAATATAATTTTGTGTACCCTGGTTTCCAAGTCGGACAGCGATTTTGGGGCCACTTGCAGCAGCGACTCCCGCAACATGTCATTATGGACCGACTGGAATAAACTTGTCGCAGCGATCTCATGATCTACCCTTCGGATGGATTGGACCACCCGTCCACTCATCAAAGAACTCCTTCAGGGACTGGTTCGGCTTTTGCCTTAAGCTTACCAACGCATGTAGCGGGACCGTCCTTGTTTTCTTGCACTCATACTTATGTGAGAAGATCATGGCGAAACCCTCCCACGAGGTTATGGTGCCTTCTGGCAGATTCATGTACCACTCCCTAGCTCACCCCCCCCCCAAGTGTTGCTGGGAAAGCCCTACAATATGCGGCGCCGCCTGCCTGCTGCATTTGCATGGCGATCTAGAAAGCCTGCAGATGTTCGTGTAGATCGCTTATCCCCACATACCTATCCAGGTTAGGCGGTACTAATCCTTTGGGTAGTGGCTCAGCAAGGATTTCCCTGGACAGAGGCTGGCGCACTGCTACTTGCGGGGGAGATTTGAGTCACATGAAGGAATTGTTGTAATACCTCGAGATGAGAGTCTTGCGGCGGTCGCCTGACCTGAGTGTTGGCCGCAAGAGCTTGAGCTTGCTGAGCGATCATCGTTTTCAGCATTTGAGTGAGCTCGGTGTTTTGTTGCTCGATGGACCGAAATTGCTGCTCAAGTAGCTCGTCAGGCGTCTCCGACGGAAATTATACTGCGAGACTCGGAGACGTCTTTGAATTCGTGCTCCATGTTTGTAGTGAGATCTGGATTCGCCCGGGAATATGGGTTGACGTGTTTGACGGGTGTTATCCCATCGCCTCCTTCGCCACCTTCACCAGTTAGTGCGAGAACTGCTGATGAAACCATTCGCCTTGAATTTGTGTGAAAAGTCGCCTGATCTTCCCCTATCTGGCGCGCCAATTGTTCCAGCCTCGCCTGGCCCAATAATGGAAGCCCAAGTTCGTTGGTCTTCAAGCGATGGCGTACCTCGTAAGTAGCAGGGTGGTAGTTAGTTCAAGGGTCGTCAGTGAGTTGATTACTCCATGCAATCAGAGTTCACGACACATTGTTCATTTTCACGGTCAGCCAACCTAACTGCAGCTAATAGAGCATAAGCTTCAGCCACTCCTGAGGTACGGCAAAAGAGAGATCCTGCTTTGCCATCGATTTTGTGTCCTTCGATGTTCATCATGATAACACCGATTCCTGCCTTCTGAATGTCCTTTTGAAAAGAATCATCACATAGAATTACCTTGCGGTAATTCACTGGTAGCGGAACACTACTGATGAACCCATCGTTGTGCTGGTTCAAACAAATAACTAACGAAGCTAACAAAAGCTAGGGTAGATCGTATTCCACGGGCCTTCTAATGATCGACTACTCAAATAAGCTAGCAAATTACTCAGATTAAACACTTCGTGCGTGGTGTGAGTTCCACGACTTCTAATTCTAAGAAATGCAGAGAAATTAAAAATTGAAACTAAAAACAGATTGGAAATTAGGGTTGAAAACAGAGATGACAGACGGACTTAGACTTCGAATCCCCCTTCGTTCACCAGAGCATAGGCAATCAACAGATCAGCGGATTTCAATTCTCATTCAATCAGTTCTAAGACACCACCATAACTCCTGACCCTTAGGTTTAAGACCGGTGAACGTTCGCTCTATCCGTTCTAGCTACCAAGATTAATTAGCCGCCCGGGTACGATCGCCTTCGCAACGACTTAACTTAACTGGTGGAATTACTAACAATTTATGAGTTACTCTTGCAGTGGATTAACCCTAACCGGTTCCTACGAAAGGCACACTCCAATATAAGGTTAATTGTTCAGTTTGATGTTTTAAAGTAAGGCGAGCGTTCGCTTCTATCCTTAGATTAACCAGAATCTAATCTAGGTGATCAATCAAGACAAGAAACATGAATAATGAAGAACAAACCAAACATGAAAGAGAAACTGATTGAACTTTGAATCTAATCACCGCCGATCCGTGACCGCTTTAAAGCCCTGGGTCACTTAGGGTTCATCTAGTCTAAGCTCTAAGAGTTTAGCTACTCATGTTCATCACAAAAGAATCAAAGATAAAGAAAGAGTTCGTCATACAAAGTAAGAACAGAAAAGTATATGAAAAACCTAATTAAGACGACTCCGGCAGAACTTCGATCTTCCGGTAGACTGCAATCCTAGCTCCGAGTCCTCGAGATTGAAGGGATGGCGTCACGATCTCTTTTCCGGCTCTTCGAACTCTAAACTCTCCTTCAGAACTCTTGAGAATCCTTGAAGTATTTGGTATTAGTTGGAAATTGTGATTATGAAAAGTATATTTGATTTTGGGCCGCCGGTTAAGTATTTATACTTAACCCTAATACCGCCGGATTTTAACTAGATTTTCGGCAAAAATATGAAGGAATTTTCGCCGAAAATTCCTTTGCAAAATAGGTTGTCCGACGGCTGAACTCTCCTGTGTTTTTTGGACTGATGGTTTTCAGCGAAAACTTCATGTTTTCGCCGAAAACTTCTTTGGTTGAGCTCCAGTGGATTTGTTCATGTATTTTCGCCGAAAACCCTAGGTGTTTTCGCCGAAAATTCCTTTGTAAAACGGGGCAGGATTTGGTTTGACTTGGTTGGCTCCTTGGATCGATTCCGGTGCGATTCCTCGAGGTTCCAACGCCTTAGACACGTCCTTGGCTACTTATTTGACGGCAAAAACCTGTGCTAACATAGAAACACTAGAAAACCATCAAATAGACCCGAAATGAGCCAAAGTAACACAAATGGCACGAGATAGGGCAATTGATTGAATATTCGTTACTCTACCCTAAAAACCGTGTCTTAAGTAATGAAATGTCGCTTAAATGAGGCTGATAATCACGTCAATTCGAGTGTCATCAAAATACCCCACACTTAAGCTTTTGCTTGTCCTGAATAGAAGCGCTCATGTTACAAATGATAAGATCGATTAAATTGGAGCTCAATCAAACACAATGAATTATTAGACAGATAGATCCTAGAACAAGAAACCTAACATGCATACAGATCAACCAAACAACCTGGTCTCACTAATAAACTGCACACGACAAGTAATCGTAACCAATTATGCACGAATTTGACCTGACCGACCAGACTCCTCACACAGGAAGTATTTAGTAAATTGGGAACTCTCACTCTTTGTGTTTAAGGACGTGTTTCTGCTCTCAATCATTTTCTGTTACTGAATTCTATCATAAGTTTGCATTTCGACCACATCTCCACCACTGTGACAACACGAGTAACCAGTCAAGAAGGACTTCCCTGCTAGGACTGTAACGAATTCTACACTACAAGGGTTTATGATGAGATGGATGATGGGAAACTATGATGATGGCTTTGGTGCGGTGTAGCTTTCGACTAACTTCCCTCGAATCTAATCTGTGGCTTCCTACCATCTAACCAGACACGGGTGGAATAGTGAACGCTCGTCCTAAGATACCCTCAAGCAACCTAGCACTTTTTATTTTCTTTTAACACATTTTTTTCTTTTCTGACTTTTCTTTTGACTTCGTTTTTCATATGTAGAGGAGAACGTTTATTGAACTTTTCTGATTTTCTTCTTTCTCTTTTTCGAACTTGCATCTTCTTTTCTATTTTTTTTCCTTTTGTGCCGATTCTTTCTTTTAGTTGCTAGAGGGGTTTACACGTCTGGACATAATAGCTAAGACCACCTGTTTAATGGCTATAGGAAGGTTACCACAAACCGACTTCCGGTAGGTCAATCTAGAACTACAACCACAGGGGATCAACAGGGAATGAAAGAATGGGAAATGGTTGTAATGTATTATCGAACCGAAAGAACAGGCCAAGCTCAAGTGTTTAAACCTAATGGATTTTATCGTTGGGTAGGCTATCTGGCTTAGTAGCTGAATCTAGGTGCCCCTATCATTCTAGAACTCGTGTCATTGTGTGGTCTCGAGTAGGTCTCATGCAAATTCTAACTCATTCAAGCAAACAGAAAATCACTCAGAAAGAATTGAAATTGCAGGTTACGTGCAATGGATCAAAAGCTCACAGTTGGTTTGCTAGTCGGATTCGGTCATTTTCATGCAATCAAGGCTACAAACTACAAGTGTGATTTTAAAAAATTCTGTTCTGACCAGGCAATTTAGCATCAAAGTAGACATGTTGGTTCTCAAGTTCTAGGTTAAGCAGTCTAAGCATCATTATGAAAGTTTGAACAACAACTTAACATCAAAAATCAAGAACTGAGCCATTCTAATGCTAGAGAGATTGGACAGGAATCACGAGGCACACAAAAACACAATCAAGGGCAATCAAGTTCATGTAAGGTTCTCTAGCATCCTACCCAACACTTAAATCGGACTGTGTCCTCACAGGACTAAAATTAGAGTTCAGAGTGAAGTAGAAGAACCTGGACCGAGATGGTTGGCGTAGGGAATGAACACAGATCCTCGGAGCGGAGGGAATCTACCAAAGCGAAGCAAAGGGAATCTTCCTACTGCCTACAAAACAAAAACAAATGAAACATAAAAAGGAAACCGGGACAAGTGTCCCAGATCCACACAGAAAAAAAGTTGGATCGAAATCCGAAAAGAATAAATAAAAAGAAGGGACAAGAAAGAGGATACAACCCGATCACTGCTCGTCAGGCACGTCGGGAGGTGGAAAGTGGAGGAAGTCGCCGAGCTGACGTTGCTACGCCATCTGTGCCTCATACCGCTCGTTGGAGCGGTGCATATGTTGCCGCATAATAGTCCATCTCGCCTCTTGAGTGGCGTTGTCGGTGATGCGCGACTCCTGCAGTCGCTCATACAGCTCTCCAACATCCGCGGGTGCGGGTGGTGCTGCGGGTGAGGCGCCTGATATGGCTCTGGAATGGGCGGCGGCGACTGGCGTGCATACCCTGCCTGATGGTGTGGCGAGGGTATATGATCATGAAATTCTGGCTCGTACTGAGGCTGAGACTCCTCAGAATCATCTTCTTCCTCCGACTCATCCTCGTCCTGGGGAGGAGGATCTGCTGCTTCCTGGGGGCTGAGGTCTAGCTCGAGGTTGTACTCGACCGCCAAATCGCCTCCAATGGTGCGTACTCTGCGGCGTGGGATGTTCGGGCCATATTCGTGGCTGAGGCCGAAGGAGATGATGAGTTGGCCTACGAAGTTGCCTCCCAGGAGTGAGCGAGGTGGCTTTGACCTCTGAGTCTTCTTGCGGAGTAGTCGTGCAAGCACCCATCCGGGGTGAAGAGGGTAGCTCTCCCGGATGGCGCGATGAAGAAGAAGCTCCTCTCGGCTGATGTGGTGGCGGTCCTTTTCTGGAGCATACAAAAGAGAACGACGCCAAACCATGTGAATGAATTTATAGAGAGGGTGAGAGAGAGACTTAACTGAATTATGCTTCGTGAGACGATCACCGGGCACTCCAGTCATGTGGCTCCAGAGTGCATGGTACTCCTCTCCGTTGTCATCGTCGTTCTCCCAGCCGAGGTAATGACCATTGTAGTGCTCGTAGGGGATACCTAGATGAGCGGCAAACTTATCATAGGTGAGTGTCATGTGCACCCCGCCCAGATAGAAGGAAACGACCTTCTTGTGCTGTCTCCTCCTGTGCTCGTCTAGATCGAACGTCGCCCAAAACTCCTGTAGAGCGATTTCTGGGAAGTCGGCGGCAAGCTTGGTCAGCTCCAGGAGTCCAGCATGCGTCAGTGCATCGAGCACGTTTCGGTGCCAGTCCTCATCGTGATCGAAAAGGGACTCCATGGAAAGGGGGCGAACAGCGGCACCAGGGATATTCTCGAGCTTCTGGTAGCACTCGAAGTAGTACGGGGGCAGGCGAGCAACGGTGTGGTGGTACCCAACACGGCCAGGGAAAGCTGGGGGAGGTCCATGGATGGCAGGTGTGACGGGAGCGGGAGCTCGGGAGCTGGAGGCGGTGTCAAGTCTCTGCTTGGTCCTGCGCTCATGAGTTACGTTCCTAAACAAGAAAACAAACCAAATTAGTCAAACTAAAACCCTACCCCACACTTAGTCGAAAAACTCAATTTCACAAGGAAATGAGGAAAACCGAGTGGGGGTAAGCAAAGCAAACCGGTAATCCCAAAAAATTAAAATACACGCTTAGGACACAGCCAGAATGGAGTTATCACAATCAGAGTTCAGAAGTCAAAACGACATTCAAAAAGTCAACATAATCGAACATTGAACCCTAATCATGGCAAGACTATCACAAAGCGGGAAATGACGGCATAATATGATCTCAGATGGAAAGCACAAGAATATGAACGTAAATGAGCACTTAAGGCAGCCAACTGATCATAAACAGTTCATGGTCAAACCGACATTTCTCAAAAGTCAACATCACAAAGAATAGGTCTTATGCAAAGCAACACATGATCAAACGATATAAAAATTAAGTACAATACTCCCTAATCATGCTAGATCAGTCCAACAAGTTCAGCTAACCTAGTTCACACGAAATCAGTCGGCACGCAAATCGAGGTAAAACCGAAAGGTCAACCAAAAGTCAACCCCGACGAAATTCAACATTCAATATGTCAAAAGATTCGTAATGAAAAGTTCTACAACTTACCTTGAAGCCATGGGTGCTGAAAACGAACGGAGAAGAAAAACGGAAAAAACCAAAAATTTAGGGTTTGGCTGAACGGGAGCTCTAGAGCTCCGATTCGACTGTTCTAGGGCTTGGGTTGATCGGAAATGGAAGGGGAGTCGTGCGGCGGAGCGGTGACGGCGGCGGAGGTCGGCAACGGGCGGCGGCGGCGGGTTGTTAAAAACTGGGGGAGTTTTAAGTATAGGTTTCAAAAAATGAAAGTGAGGAGAGAGAGGGTGAATCCGGATTTTTAAAACAAAAAATTGGTTGATTTTCACACAACTTTTCGGCGAAAATAGGTGCAAGTTTTCGCCGAAAATGTTAGTTAAAAAGTACTGCCAGTTTTCAAAAGGATTTTCGCCAAAACTTTAAATAGTTTTCGCCGAAAATGTTAACAAAAATCGTCTAGAAACACAGTGGGATTTCAAAGGGAATTTTCGCCGAAAAAAGGGTATATTTTCGCCGAAAATTTTGAACTCTACGATTGAAAATATTTTCGCAATCCCAGCAAACTTCAAAAATCACAGTTAAATCCAGAAAAATCAAAAAAACCTCAAACGACTTGCAATTGACACTACGACACACAGACTACACACAAAAAATAAGACATCAAACACACTGACACTTTTGGCTCCCCCGAACCGACTCTAAAACACTAAGGTTGACACAAATGAAAAACTTACTCCAGCCGTGGGTTGCCTCCCACTAAGCGCTCTAGATTAACGTCCTTGAGCTGGACGATACCTGGACGGTATTAGGAGACATCCAACTCAGGTTCTCCTTAACGCTAGCATCGGAGTTCATGAAGTAGAGCTTCGGGGTATCTCCGGTGAGCGTGAATTTCTTCCCGTTAGCGTGTGTAAGCTTGGTACGTCCGTCGGGAAGGTGCTCAGTGATCTTGAACGGACCAAAGAGCTCTGTAAGGGATCATCTTCTACGAGGAAGACGGTGGAAGGAATGAGAATGATTGACTTCGTCTTCTCTTTAACCTCCAGCTTTGTATCACCAAGATCGGTGAGCGTAGGTATTTCCTTAGGAGATGCTTTAGGCTCCTCCTTCAATACTTGTTCCGGCGCCGGTATCTCGGAACGAATTGGTGGTGCAGCTGGCTTGGTAGAAGGTGGCGGCACAACTGGTCTCCAGACCATTTGAGTCTTCGTCTTCTTGTTCTTCCCCCGGGATCTACCAGGTTCTTTTCTCGGTGGCTTAGAAGAGGCTTGCAGTTCCTTCTTCTTTGGCTGCTTCTGAGGAATAAGATTTCTGTTTCTGCTTGGTAATCTGTCCAGCACCTGCAACAGCAATTGATCTAGGGATACTAGAAGAGACATCAGTGACGGAGTTGACCGGAGTCAACTACACATTTTCAACGACTAGACAATGAAATTCTTCATTCTTGGGATTATATTTCATTCCGTCTTTAAGGCGGAATGTTATCGTTTCTTACCAACCCACAAAGTTAAAGAACCATTTGGAACGTTAATTTGCATTCCAGTAGTAGCCATGAAGGGTCGTCCTATGAGAATGACAGAGTCATCTTTACTAGTATCAATGATAACAAAGTCAGCTAAGAACGTGAAAGGACCACATTTAGTAACAACGTCTTTTATCTCTCCCCTAGGGGTTTTAAGTGCAAGAGGAGGATCATCCTCCTTAGGCGCCACTTTCAGTGCTTCCTTTTTCTCTGGAGTTCCAGCGATCCTGCGTAAAACAGAAGAAGCGTCAGCAGATAAGCTTGTAAACTTTTTAACAGATACCATCTTAGCTTGTTCCTTTCTCGGATTCGGCTCTATCTGGCTTGGAAGTTGGCCAAATGGTTGACCAGATGCTAGCATGCTCGAGATGTTGTTCACAGCCTGCTCAATTCTTTGACCGGCTGCTATCTGTTCTTGATTGAGAAGAGCTTGAGCTTTGAACTGATGTCATGATCGTCGAGCTGGTGATGATCTGACTAAGCTTCTTGTATAGGTCACTGACGTTGTTCTCCTTCTGGTACTGCTAACATGTATAGGTGTTATTCAAATATTGATTCTGGCGATTGCCAGGAGCAGTTCCATAGTTACCCGGATTACGGTGTGGCGGCTGATAGACACCTCCCGGTGGATGGTTAGGCTTCTGATCCTGAGCTGGACCAGCTGGGTGGTTATTCTGGTTCTGGTATGGTTGGCGCCATTATTGTAGGGAGGTCTGTCTTGATAGTTCCCTTGCTGCCTGAAGTTGCGGTAGCCAGCATAACCATTTTGATTGTTAACGAAGCCTTGTTGAACGAAATTTACCTCTTCGGCGGACCAGACTTCGTCTTACCAAAATTCTGGCATCGGCCTCCATTATGCGCACAAGCTCCACACCATTCACAATCAGCAACATAGACAGAAGCTGCCGGGGTTTGATTGGTGTGGAAGACTTCTTCAGATGCTTCTCTACTTCCGCTTTGATAATAGCTTCGAGATCGAGCTTGCTCCTTGATCCTTCTGATTGTCGCTCCCAGTTCCTTGACTTGGAAGCACAGTTGCAAAATGAAGAAGAGCAGCTTCAGGTGTGAGCGTAGTGCAATCCCCTTCAGCTAGAGAATTGACCCACTTGGTAGATTCTTCTCGAAGACCTCGAGCAAAGATTTGAGCTAACTACCTCTGCTCGAATTCGTGATGAGGACAGTTGTAGAGAAGTTATTGGAATCGATTCCAAGTATCAAGCTTTCGCCTTCTTTTTGGGAGAATATGGCGATGCTGTCTTTGATGGCTGTTGTTCTGGCAGGAGGGAAGTATTCTTCAACGAAGTCCTGAGCCAGAGTATCCCAATCAGTGTAATATCCAGGTGGTTTGCCAGTAAGCCACCTTTTGGCTGCGCCTTTCAGAGAGAACGGGAAAGCTCTCAAGCAAAGGGTGTTCTTGTCGAGGTTTCCGTTCTTGAAAGTGCTACAGAGATCAAGGAAATCCGCCAGATGTGTGCACGGATTGTCTAGTGGCCTGCCTTCAAACTGTAGATCCCTAGAGATCATAGTCAAGAATGGAATCTTGATCTCATAGTCAGGATCTCCTTCAACGCGCGGCACGACAATGGCAGATCAAACGCTAGTCGCGCTTGGCTTGTTGTAGTCAGCTAGACTCTTCTGTGCAGGTGGCGGTGGTGGATTTCCGCCTAGTGGTGGTGGTGGTGGTAACTGATCAGTCATGGTAGGAGATGGAGGAGGTGAAAGTGACTCAGTGTATGAAACGGATGAAGGTGACGGTAAAGGTGAAGATGAGGAACTCTCCTTCAGTTCCTCGATCTTAATCGGAGTAACGGATGGAGGTGGATTGGTTCTGCTTCTCCTTGGAATCTGTGATTGTCGAGGTGGAGCAGAACTGCTTGGTCTCTCTATACTCTTAGCCTTGTCGGTTTGAGAGCGAGTCCAAGGGCGGCGATACATACACCTATGAACAACCTACAAATAACAAAAACAAACAAAAACCAGTGTAAAATCGAAGTGGGTGGAAAAGTGAAAGATGGAAAGTAGAAGAATAAATTGCCAGTTCTTCTTGCAACCAATCAAAAGAAGTCCCCGGCAACGGCGCCAATTTGATGAACCCGTCGTTGTGCTGGTTCAAACAAATAACTAACGAAGCTAACAAAAGCTAGGGTAGATCGTATTCCACGAGCCTTCTAATGATCGACTACTCAAATAAGCTAGCAAATTACTCAGATTAAACACTTTGTGCGTGGTGTGAGTTCCACGACTTCTAATTCTAAGAAATGCAGAGAAATTAAAAATTGAAACTAAAAACAGATTGGAAATTAGGGTTGAAAATAGAGATGACAGACGAACTTAGACTTCGAATCCCCCTTCGTTCACCAGAGCATAGGCAATCAACAGATCAGCGGATTTCAATTCTCATTCAATCAGTTCTAAGACACCAACATAACTCCTGACCCTTAGGTTTAAGACCGGCGAACGTTCGCTCTATCCGTTCTAGCTACCAAGATTAATTAGCCACCCGGGTACGATCGCCTCTCGCAACGACTTAACTTAACTGGTGGAATTACTAATGATTTATGAGTTACTCTTGCAGTGGATTAACCCTAACCGGTTCCTACGAAAGGCACACTCCAATTATAATGTTAATTGTTCAGTTTGATGTTTTAAAGTAAGGCGAGCGTTCGCTTCTATCCTTAGCTTAACCAGAATCTAATCTAGGTGATCAATGAAGACAAGAAACATGAATAATGAAGAACAAACCAAACATGAAAGAGAAACTGATTGAACTTTGAATCTAATCACCGCCGATCCGTGACCGCTTTAAAGCCCTGGGTCACTTAGGGTTCATCTAGTCTAAGCTCTAAGAGTTTAGCTACTCATGTTCATCACAAAAGAATCAAAGATAAAGAAAGAGTTCATCATACAAAGGAAGAACAGAAAAGTATCTGAAAAACCTAATTAAGACGACTCCGGCAGAACTTCGATCTTCCGGTAGACTGCAATCCTAGCTCCGAGTCCTCGAGATGGAAGGGATGGCGTCACGATCTCTTTCCGGCTCTTCGAACTCTAAACTCTCTTTCAGAACTCTTGAGAATCCTTGAAGTATTTGGTATTAGTTGGAAATTGTGATTATGAAAAGTATATCTGATTTTAGGCCGCCGGTTAAGTATTTATACTTGACCCTAATACCGCCGGATTTTAACTGAGATTTTCGGCGAAAATATGAAGGAATTTTCGCCGAAAATTCCTTTGCAAAATAGGTTGTCCGCCGGCTGAACTCTCCTGTGTTTTTCAGACTGATGGTTTTCGGCGAAAACTTCATGTTTTCGCCGAAAACTTCTTTGGTTGAGCTCCAGTGGATTTGTTCATGTATTTTCGCCGAAAACCCTAGGTGTTTTCGCCGAAAATTCCTTTATAAAATGGGGCAGGATTTGGTTTGACTTGGTTTGCTCCTTGGATCGATTCCGGTGCGATTCCTCGAGGTTCCAACGTCTTAGACACGTCCTTGGCTACTTATTTGACGGCAAAAACCTGTGCTAACATAGAAACACTAGAAAACCATCAAATAGACCCGAAACGGGCCAAAGTAACACAAATGGCACGAGATAGGGCAATTGATTGAATATTCGTTATTCTACCCTAAAAATCGTGTCTTAAGCAATGAAATGTCGCTTAAATGAGGCTGATAATCACGTCAATTTGAGTGTCATCAACTACCATCATTGTTGTCTCTGTGGCAGGATTTCGTTGTGGAGTTTGAAGTCTGATAGACTCCCAGTTCTCTATCTCCCTCTCCATCTTGATCTTCATTCCTTCTGTCTCAAAAACACCATTATTAAACACTCTTTCATTTCTCATCTTCCAAATTGTCCAGCAGCTACCAATGGAGATCATAAGCCATTGGGGTGAGGCTTCCCGTTTAAGCTTAAACAACCACTGCAGAATCGATTTTCAACGATCGGATTTTGCCTAGTTGGAAGGACTTCCTCCCACAATGTATTCAGTCTAGGGCATCCAAAGAGGAGGTGTTTTGTAGTCTCATCCTCCTCACCACAGCTTGTACAAGATGTGGATTCACATAATTTCCAGCGATGAAGGTTTTTGAGCATGGGGAGAGTATTTGTGCAACATTTCCATAGAAAGAGTTTGATTTTCGACGGGATGGACATCTGTCATAGCCATTTCCACTCTTCAACGCTAATTTGCTGTCTCTCACGAGTTGGGCCGCCATTAATCTTTCTTTGCAGAGCACATCACTGACTTGACTGTGAAAACGCCCTTCTTATCATTATGCCAAAGCCACCTATTCTCCCAGTTAGGTGGGGCAATCAGAATCATCAAGATTTTGTGAACAGTAGTATCTACAAAGATTTCCGACAGCTTCTCAACTTTCCAGCATTTCCGTTCATGGTTAATACATCAGCCACCCTACAGTTCAGGAGGGGTTTTGGGTGACATTTTAAGTCATCCGTTCGTGGAAACTAAGCCTCGTCGATCCATGTACTCTTGCCATTGCCAATACTCCGGCGAAGTCCCTTCATCAAGGCCTCTCTGCCCTTCAGGATACTGGACTACATCCACGAAGATCTTCTATGCTTTGGAATCGAGATGAAATCATATGTAGGGAAATTAGCGCCTTTAATAATCTCACCCAAAGGGCCTCCGGTTGCTAGATAATTTTCCACGTAAGCTTTGCGAGGAAAGAGAGGTTCAATTCCTTAAAACTCCGAAATCCAAGACCCCCATTTTCTTTCGAGTTAGAGAGCTGGTCGATTGAACATCAGTGGATGGTACGTCTTCTAGCATCTCCTGCCCACTAGAACCTAGCAACAACTGCATTCATCCTCTAAAGAATATGATTGGGCAGAAGGAAGACAGAGAACAAGTAGCTTGGAATGGCTTCGAGTATCGATTTGATCATTATCTCTCTACCCCGTGTGGACAACATAACCCTTTCCATCCTTCCGCTCTAGCTGACAATCTCTTAATCATGAATCTGAAGGCTACCCTTTTGATCTACCTCATTCCGCAGGTAGACCGAGATAGTTTCCTAGAGATCGATACAGGTCAATCTTCATACAGTCTGCTAGTATCCTTTTCCTATCCACTAGAGTATTTTTTGAGAAAAATATGGCTGATTTTTCTTTAGTACAGTACAACTTCAACACTTCCTTAATCCTTTCCATTTCAGTTAGTTCCCCCTTCCGAAAATTTCCATGTGATCGGCAAACATGACGTGAGTCAACATAGGGCATCAAAGGTTCAGTTTTAAGCCCAAAGGTCTCCCACTTTTGACGTTCTCCTGAAGCATAAATGATAGGGAATTTGAGACAAATATAAACAAAAAAGGCGATAGAGGATCACCATGGCGTAATCCCCTCGATGGTTTGAACTCTCGAGTGGCGTGGCCATTCACCATGACTTGGAATCAAATGGAGCTTATGATCTCTATTATCCAGTTCAACCACTTCGCTCTGAATCCCATCAGCTCCATGACGTTAATTAGGAAACTCCAGTTAACCCTGTCATATGCTTTTTGCATATCAAACTTGAGAAGGAAGTCAAATTTCTTTCCTTTCTTCCGATTTTTCAGTTTATTCATACTTCGTGGACACCACTATATTGTCTTGAATGGAGCAATTTCCAGTGAACACTGACTGAAGTTCCGACACCATTCCTAGGATGAGGGGTTTAAGCCTATTTGCCAGAATCTTGGAGATAATTTTTGCCCTGAAGTTAGCAATGCTTATCGGACGGTATTGATTAATAGACTTGAGATAGAGTACCTTAGGAATGAGCGCCATATTTGTAGTGTTCCATCCTTCTGAAAACTCATGTCTTTCAAACAAACCTTTAATTTCATGTATTAGATCATCTTTGGCTAGGTTCCAATGTTTCTGAAAGAAAGATCCAGGGTAGCCATCTGGACCTGGCGACTTCGACGGCCCCATTTGGAAAATGGCATTTTTTATTTCCCAATTGGAGATAGGGCTGTCCATTTTTGCTTTCATAGTGTTGTTAATGACAGCAGGGTATCCTCCCAAAGCAGAGAGGTCAGTAACCCTTTTGTCATCATAGAAGAGCTCTTTGTAGAAACTCGATATATGAGATTCGAGCTCCAGATTTTCATTCGAGCTCTGCCCTTTCTTCCAGATCGGTTTGATGCATCTCTCATAGCCTTCAGCATCCATCCAACCATTCTCAAAGAATAATATCTTTTTTCCCCTCCTTCCTGTGTTTGTATCTGTCGTTAATAGGATTGGACAGTGGTTGGACTCTGCCCTCACCATATGATAAGTCAGTGCATTCGGGAAGAGGGTCGTCCATCCAATGTTGTAGAGTGCCCGATCAAGACGTTGTCTGACCCTCGAGTTCCCTTCTTGACCGTTTGACCAGGTGTAATTAGCTCCACGGAAGTGAATATCCATTAATCTGGCCTCCCCCACGAAGTTATTCAATTCCTTGAGGGATCTCGGGTTTGGTGGTTGGGTTGCTTCTTTTTTCTCTACTCGGAGGATGGAGTTGAAGTCGCCAATTAGGTACTAGGGTTCCGTCGGCTACCGGGCAAAGGCTAAAATCTGATTGCATACTTCCTCCCTATCTCTGTAGTCCGGAGCTCCATATACGCACGTTAGAAAGAAGCCCCCTTGGCCTTCAATCTTGAGATCATTGAAGTTTTTTGACGACCGTAGGACTGTAATATGAATATCCTTGATCCACCACACTGCTAAGCCTCCCGAAAGGCCAATAGGGTCGACATAGTGGCAATTCATCATCCTCATTTTGTTCCTTAATTGTTCCATTTTGTTTCTACCTTGTTTAGTCTCCATGAAAAACACAATCTCAGGACAGTTTCTGCCAAGTATCTCTTTGATAACACTCGATTTGCCGTGATTATCAGCTTCATTTAAGCAACATTTATTGTCTTAAGACATGGTTTTTAGGGAAGAATAGCGAATATTCACTAAACTGCTCTATCTCGTGCCATTTGTGTTACTTTGGCCCGTTTCGGGTCTATTTGATGGTTTTCTAGTGTTTTCATGATAGCACAGGTTTTTGCCATCAAATAAAGTAACCAGGGACGTGTCTAAGGCATTGGAGCCTCATGAAACCGCGCCAGAATCGATCCAAGAGTCAATCAAGTCAACAAAATCCTGCCCGGTTTTACAAAGAAGTTTTCGGCGAAAAGACCTGAAGTTTTTGCCGAAAATTCAAGAAGAAATCGTCAGAGCTTACAAGAAGTTTTCGGCGAGAAGTCAAAGTTCTCGCCGAAAACTCTAGGTGAATTTGGAACAGAAGAAATAGTCGAAGCAAGCAGAGTTTTTAAAGGAAGTTTTCGCCGAAAACTTCTAAGTTTTGGAGAAAACTTAGCTGATTTCTAGCCAAAACGCGAACAGCTATAAAGAAGAAATCGCCGGCTAAAAATTGGACACATTTACTTTTGGACAAAATTCCAAGACTTAGACCAGAGAGAGAAAGAGTGAAAAGAGTTCGAGGAGCTAGGAAAGGATTGTGACGCCATCCTTCCATCTCGGAGAACCAGTGCTAGGAGTTGAAGATCTAGCAGATCAAAGCTTAACAGATTCGTCGAATTTAGGTTTTACAGTTCTTCTCTGTCTTTCCTACCTGAGATGTATTCCTTGTTCGTCTTTGATTCTCCTGTATTGAATACGAGTAGCTAAACTCATAGACCTTAGATTAGATGAACCCTAAGTGGCCCAGGGCTTTAAAGCGGTCACAGATCGGCGGTGATTAGATTCAAAGTTCATTCAGTTTCTCCTTCATGTTTGATTTGTTCTTTGTTCTCTGTGTTTCTTGTCTGGTTTGGCCACCTAGATTAGATTCTTGTTAAGTTGAGGATAGTATCGAATGTTCGCCTCACTTTAAAACACCAAATCAACAATTAGCCAATTCATTGGATGTGTGCCTTTCGTAGGAACCAATTAGGGTTAATCCACTTCAAGAGTAACTCATGAATCTCTAGTAATTGCACCAGTTAGTTTTGTCGTCGCAAGAAGCGACCGTACTCGGACGACTAATTAATCTTGGTAGTTAGATCAGATAGAGCGAACGTTCGCCAGTCTTATACCTAAGGGTAAGAGTTATGGTGGTGTCTGCGAACTGAATGAATCAGAATTGAAAACCGCTGGTCTGTTGATTGCCAATGCTCTGGTGATCTAAGGGGGATTCGAAGTCTAAGATTGCCTGTCGTCTGTCTAAGTCAAACAACCAATCATTCTGCATTTTAATTTCATTTCAGTTTATCTTGCATCCTAGGATAGAAGTCGTGGAACTCACACCACGCACAAACTGTTTGATCCTGAATAAAATTGCCAACACATTTGAGTAACAAGTAGAAGAGTGATGACACTCGATTTGACGTGATTTTCAGCCTCATTTAAGCGACATTTCCTTGCTTGAAACGTGGTTTTAGGGGGTAAAATAGCGTATATTCACTGAACTACCCTATTTCCTACCGATTTGGTTACTTTGTCCCTTTTTGGGTCTATTTGATGGTTTTCTAGTGTTTTTGTCATAACACAGATTTTTACCATCATTTCATAGCCACGGACGTATTCATGACCTCAAGGAGTGAACCAGAAATCAAACCAGAGTCAGAACTGAAGATCCAACTGCTCAGCACAATGTTTTCGCCGAAAATACTACACAGTTTTCAGCGAAAATGCCTTCAGAAACTCACAGGCGAAGTCAGCTATTTTACACTACAGTTTTCGGCGAGAAATTACTCAAGTTTTTGGCGAACAGTACAGAAGAAATTGGCAAAGCTTACAAAGAGAAGTTTTCGGCGAAAACTCAAAGTTCTCGCCGTAAACTCTAAGTCTGAAAATCATAGGAGAATCAGTCGACGGATCAGTCATTTTACAAAGAATTTTTCGGTGAAAATTTCTTAAGTTTTCGCCAAAAATCCTTCACAAATCCGGCGACTTAGGGTTTAAGTATAAATACTTAAATCGGCGGCCCAAAGAGGGGAATCAATCATTATTCATATTTTCACAAATCAGACTTTTGAGAGTCAGCCGACTCTAGGGTCGATAGATAGAGTTTAGAGAGTTTGAAGATCCGTGGAGAGATCATGACGCCTTCCTTCCACCTCGGAGAGCTCAGAGCTTAAAGTTTAAGATCAGGAGATTGAAGCTTCGCCGGAGTCGTCAGAATTAGGTTTTTCAGTTCTTATCTGTTCTTCCTCTATATGATGATTTCCTTTGTTGCCTTTGATTCTTCTGTTATCGTTATAAGTAGCTGAACTTGTAGAGATTAGATTAGATGAACCCTAAGTGACCCAGGGCTTTAAAGCGGTCATGGATCGGCGGTGATTAGATTCAAAGTTCAATCAGTTTCTCTTTCATGTTGATTTGTTCTTCGTTGTTTATGTTTCTTGTCTGGATTGATCACCTAGATTAGATTATTGTTAAGCTAAGGATAGAAGCGAACGCTCGCCTTACTTTAAAAATCAAATCGAACAATTAACCTATTCATTGGAGTGTGCCTTTCGTAGGAACCAGTTAGGATTAATCCACTGCAAGAGTAATTCATAAATCGTTAGTAATTGCACCAGTTAGTTAAGCCGTTGCGGAGGCGACCGTACTCGGGTGACTAATTAATCTTGGTAGCTAGATCGGATAGAGCGAACGTTCGCCAGTCTTAAACCTAAGGGTCAGGAGTTATGGTGGTGTATAGAAACCGATTGAATTAGAATTGAAAACCGTTGGTCTTGTGATTGTCGTTGCCTTGGTGATCTAAGGGGATTCGAAATCTAAGCTCGTCTATCTTCTCGTTAGTCAACCTTTTAATCTTTCTATCTTTTATTTTCCTGCTTTATTAGATTAGAAGTCGTGGAACTCACACCACGCACAACCTGTTTAAACCTGAGTAATTTGCCAACATATTTGAGTAGACAAGAAGAAGAGACCTCGAGTAGAATACGATCTAGTCTACCTTGGTAGATTAGTTATTTGAAGCACGCCAAAAGCGTGTCATCAAAGAGGCCCGTGGAATACGATCTGTCCTGCTTTGTGCTTGACAGTTATTTGATAAACCTGTTTACAACGTTCATTAAATTGGCGCCGTTGCCGGGGAAATTCTTCTATTTCGTTGAAAGAAGAGCTGGCACTTTTATTCTTCTACCTTTCCATCTTTCATTTCCCATCACACTTCAATTTTACACCCGTTGTGTTTGTTTTTGTCCCTTGCAGATCATAGCAGGTATAAAATCAAATCTCTTCTGTTTCATCATTCCCTACCGCAATGGCTGCTCCAAAAAGTCTTGTCGGCTATAGTAAGCCGAGCGCAACTAACGTCCGGTCTTTCATCACCGTACCTTATAATGACGATCGATCCTGACTATGAGATCAAGATCCCCTTCCTGGGACTAATCTCCAGGGACGTGCAATTTGAAGGAAAGCCAGATGATAATTCTTGCACACATTTATCTGACTTTCTGGCTGTTTGTGAAACTTTCAAGACTGGGAACCTCAACAAGAATGCTCTATGCCTTCAAGCTTTTCCAATCTCTCTCAGAGGTGCAACTAAGAGATGGCTTAGTGGCAAGCCACCCTGTCATTACACTGATTGGGAGACTTTAGCTCAAGATTTTGTTGAGGAATACTTCCCTCCATCAAGGACAACTGCCTACAAAGACAGCATCTCCAGGTTTACTCAGAAAGAAGATCCAAGCTTGTACGACACTTGGAATGAATTCCAAGACCTTCTCTTCAACTGCCCTCACCATGGGTATGAACAAAGGCAGTTGGCTGAATTCTTTGCTCGTGGTATGCGTGAGGAATCTGCCAAGTGGGTTAACTCCCTAGCTGGGGGAGATTGCACTGCTCTTACACCTCAGGACGCTCTTCTTCATTTTGCTAGTTTTGCTTCAAAATCAAGAAACTGGGAGAGATAGAGAGAAAGTACCAAGAGTCAGATGAGCATTGCAGATCAGGTCAAAGCAGAAGTTCAAAAACATCTTAAAGCGATTAGCGTACCGCTCGATTCCCTGTCAGCTACCATTTTTTCGACTGACTGTGGATGGTGCGGAACCTGTGCTCATAACGGTGGAGCTGCCTTAAATTTGGTAAAATAGATGACTGGTCTTCAGAAGAGGTGAACTTCATTAGTCAAGGCTTCAGCCAACAACCAGAAAGGCTACTCCAACTACATGAACTACCAACCTCAAGGTCAGAACCGCAACAACCGATCCTCAGAACCATTCCAAGTACCTCCTGGATTCATTTGAGGACAACAACATTCTCGATCAAAGCCGTATTACAATAGAGACGAGGACTACGAGAAGAAGTTCGATCGAATCATGAGCAGACTCGACGAATATGACAATCAATTCAAAGCTCAAGCTGCACTCAATCAAGGACAAACGGCTCAGAGCCAACGAGTGGAAGATGCAATAAATAATGTGACCAGATTTCTTACTAGCAACCTCTCCTTAATCAAGCAGCATTTCAAGGCGACCTCAGTGTGAGGAACGAACTAGCTCAAGCCATCACCACTAGGAGCGGCAAGCAGACAGCGGATCCGAAGGCTCCAAAACCAGACATGATACCAGATACTACTGCCATAGATATGCCAGAGATTGAAGATACCACGGAAGAGGAAGAGGTAACACCGACTCCTCCTCCCAAGATAGCTCCTAGCCCGTCTTAGCACCGTATATACCTCGGATTCCTTTTCCAAAAGCTGCAATGAGCAAAGCCAAGGATCACGACACCTAGTATAAGAAGTGGTATAACGTTCTCAAGAATGCAGAGATCAAGATACCAGTAACTGAAGCTGTAGAGATCATACCACCACTTGGAAAATTCTTTAAAGATCTCGTGAAGAACGGAGAGGCGTACTCTATCACACTTACCAATGAATGCGCTTCCCTCTTCGGTGCGCCATCTCCTATATGATCGCCGCCAGTTAAGTGTTCTGATCTCGGTCCTTTCACATTACCGTGCATAATAAATGATATTAAAATTGAGCGTAGTCTAGATTACTCTGGTGCTTCCATTAATGTTATGCCTATTTATCTTTATGAAAGTTAAACCTAGGAAAACTGAAACCGCTTACTCTACATCTCGTGTTAGCCGATAGGTCTGTCAAACTGCCTAGGGGTATAATAGAAGATGTAGATGTTCATTAGTGGCCCTTTTACTATTATTGCAGATTTCGTTGTTCTGGATACCCATGAATTAGACGGAACGCTTATCTTGGGTCGACCCTTCTTGACAACCACCGGTGCGAATATAAATTGTAAACAAGGCTTGTTGACTTTAAGTGTAGGACAGGATAGCGTCACTTTCCGCATTAGGGATAGCATGAGATATTCTGTAGCTCAAGATGATAAATGTTATATTGTTGATGCTATGGAGTTGGCCTCAGCCAACTTCATTACTAACGCTTTATCTAGTGATCCACTAGAGTTGTGTTTGATTTCAGGAGTTGACAACACGTTAGAAGATCAAGAGCAGCACCTATGGCAAGACGAATTAGACGACCGAAAGACGACAACCACAACCACTTTTGCCACCCCATATTGAACCAGCTTCAAGTCGGATCACCACTTCATACGAGAACCCTCCAAAACTCGCATTGAAGGAGCTCCCCGACCACCTAGAGTATGCATTTCTGGGTAAGGAATGTCAGTTGCCAGTCATCATCAACTCAGCTTTATCTCCCGAACAGAAAGAGCAACTGATCATATTACTCAAGAAGCACGTTCGAGCTATAGCCTGGCAATTAGCCGACATCAAGGGCATCTCCGAGACCTTCTGCAAACATCGGATAGTTGTAGATGAAGAATTCAAGCAGTTAGGCAGCCGCAACGCCGACTAAATCCTCTGATGCAGGAAGTTGTGAAGAAGGAAGTTCTTAAGCTCTTGGATGCCGGTATCATTTACCCTATTGCCGACAGTCCTTGGGTTAGTCCAACTCGGTTGTTCCAAAGAAAGGAGGAATCACAATCATCCCTAATCAGAAAGGCGAGCTCATTCCCACTCGCACGGTTACCGGGTGGAGAGTCTGTATCGACTACAGACGCCTAAATGACGCTACTAAGAAAGATCACTTTCCACTACCATTCATTGATCAGATGCTAGAGAGGTTAGCTGGCCATGAATACTACTGTTTCTTGGATGGCATGTCTGGTTACTTTCAGATTCCCATCGAGCTTGACGACCAAGAAAAGACGACCTTCACCTGCCCGTTTGGCACGTTTGCTTATCGTCGTATCCCATTTGGTTTATGCAATGCTCCCGCTACTTTTCAAAGATGCATGCTTGCTATATTCGAGATCTAGTAGAGAATGTGGTAGAAGTATTCATGGATGATTTCTCCGTCTATGGAGACTCATTTTCCAAGTGCCTAGCCAACCTAGACAAGGTACTAGCCCGTTGTGAGGAAACCAATTTAGCTCTTAGTTGGGAAAAGTGTCACTTTATGGTCACCAAAGGAATCGTTCTTGGCTATAGGATCTCCAAGCTCGGTATAGAAGTCGATCGTGCCAAGCTCGAAACCATCGCCAGTCTTCCACCACCAACCTTGGTCAAGATAGTTCGAAGCTTCCTCGGTCATGATGGATTGTACCGGAGGTTCATCAAAGACTTCTCCAAGATCACTCTTCCAATGACCAAGCTTCTAGAGAAAGACGTTCCTTTCATTTTTGACAAAGCATGTCTTGAAGCCTATAAGATCCTGAAGACTAGACTCACCACCGCACCAATCCTTACAGCACCAGATTGGAATCTTCCATTCGAGATTATGTGCCATGCTAGCGACTTTGCCGTTGGCGCGGTTCTTGGGCAGAGAAAAGAAAAGAGGTTTCATCCCATCTATTTTGCTAGCAAGACGCTTAACGACGCTCAAAGGAACTGCAATACTACGGAGAAGGAGCTCCTAGCTATCGTCTTTTCCTTCGATAAGTTCAGACAGTACCTGGTTCTCTCGCACACCATCGTCTATACTGATCACGCTGCTCTGCGCCATCTGTTAGCCAAGCAGGATTCGAAGCCAAGGCTCATCCGATGGATCCTCCTTCTCCAAGAGTTTGACATAGAGATTAAAGACAAAAGGGAGCTGAGAACCTAGCAGCCGATCACCTTTCCCAACTTGATGAATCACAAACAGGTACGTCTACTACTACTCCCATCAATGATTCTTTCTATGACGAGTTGTTGCATCTTGAAATCTATGAACAGGTAAACAGCATAGCCATCAAGCCTTGGGCGATTGCTCACGCTCAAGAGCTGAGTGATGCAACAACACCGGAAGAGCCCTGGTATGCCACCATAGCTAATTATCTATCTCGCGACCTAATACCCCCAGACTAGATTATAACGCGCGGAAAAAGCTAATTAAAGAAGCCAAGTCTTACTTCTGGGACGAGCCATTCTTGTACCACATTGGAATTGACGGGATGATCCAGAGGTGCGTCTCTTACATCGAGGCCGCTGACATCATGCGTAAGTGCCATGAAGGTCAGTTTTAAGGGCAATTTGGCGGCAACCGCACTGCGCGAAAGGTACTCGAAATTGGATTTTACTAGCCTTCTATCTTTAGTGATTGCGACACTTTTGCTCGTCATTGTGATGCATGCCAACGATCAGGTAACATCTCTAACCGTAATGAGATGCCTCAAATTATTTCTTTAACTGTTGAAATTTTTGATGTTTGGGGAATCAATTTTATGGGACCTTTCACACCCTCCAACGGAAACAAGTACATTCTTGTGGCCATTGATTATGTTTCTAAGTGGGCTGAAGCTAAGCTTACCAACCAACGATTCAAGAGTGGTGGGACGGTTCCTTACGCGTCTCTTCACGCGTTTTGGTTCACCACGCTTCATCATAAGTGATAGGGGTACCCACTTCCACGGACATTTCGACCGGGTGTGCAAACATTTTGGTGTCACCCACCGAATGTCCACTACTTATCACCCTCAAGCTAACGGGCAAGCGGAAGTGACAAACCGTGAGCTCAAGCGGATTCTTTGATTCGACTATTGACCGGTCCCGCAAGGACTGGTCATCTAAGCTCAATGATTCCTTATGGGCATATCGAACTGCTTACAAGACTCCCATCGGTACCTCACCGTATCAACTAGTTTATGGCAAGGCATGCCATTTGCTGGTTGAGCTTGAGCACAAGGCGTTTTGGGCTACTAAAGAGTTAAATATGAAATATGCAGTAGCAGGGAATATGCGCCACGATCAGATCACCAAGCTTGAGGAGCATCGTCTTCACGGTACGAGAGCACGACACTCTATAAAGAACGCACCAAGAGGATCCATGACGCTCAATTGAAGGGGGTCAAGTAATTTTACTCAGGAGATGAAGTCCTTCTCTACAATTCTCGCTTGAAGCTTTTCCCGGGTAAACTGAAGTCCCGATGGTCCGGCCCTACACCGTGGTTCGACAGACGTCCCTTGGAAGCGTCCTAATTAAAGGCCATGGTCAAGAACCTTTTATGGTCAATGGCCATAGACTCAAGAAGTACCTACAGAGACTGGCTGTCTCCCTCATCGACGTGCATTACTTCGCGTCAACCCAGTAACTCGATCCAGGTATCGTCCAGCTCACAGACGTTAAGCAAGAGCGCTTCGTGGGAGGCAACCCACGGCTGGAGTCAGTTTGTGTTTATTTAGAGTCGTCTCTTTAAACCCCCATTTGAAAAAAAAAAGCTGTCAAAACCCGTTTTTCAAATGAGTTTTCGCCGAAAACTCTGGTTTTAAATCCCCAGATCCTCCTGTTTCTCGTTTCGAAAAGTTATCACCGAAACCATGACTTTTCGGCGAGAACCAACTTTTCCAGCCGACGTCCTTTTGTTTTCTTAAGGATTTTTCGCCAAAAATTCCTACACTTTTCACCGAAAAATCAACTATTTTCACCTGATTTAATAAACCCCCCTCGATTTTATTTTCGCGACCCCCCAAAAGTTCCCTCTCCGTCACCGTCTCTCTCTCCTTTTCTTTTCTCGCGCCGAGCCGCTCGTCCCTCTCCTCGCCCGCCGCTCGAGTCCCTCCTCCCTCCTCAGTTGATTGCAACCTAGTTCTCCCGGATCGGAGCCCTATAGTTCCGGTTCCACCCGAAACAAGTTTTCAAGCTTTTGGTCAATTTTTCGGATTTCCAACCGTTTTCTCGAGTCATGTATTCACGGTTAGTTGTTCAGCCCTCGATTTTGAACCTTTTGGCGTATTGACTTTCGGTTTTTGGCATGTTTGACTTTGGTTGACTTTTTGGTTTTCGTCAAATTGCGTGTTTGCTGTTTTGGTTTAATCTTGCTCAACTTTTGGAATCCCTTTGATCTTTATTGCCCTCGTGGATGATTTTTGATGATCTTGTGCCGATGACTTGTCTTGTGCTCTGCCGACTGTCGATTTGCATTGTTTCTCATTATTAGTGATTGAATGTCCGTGGTTTCCACTGCCTGTTGGCCGTTTCTTTTCTGCTATGCTTTGTCATTGTGATCTCTCGGCTTATTTGCTTACCCCCACTTGTCCGTTTCGTTCTTCTCAGAACCGTGGTTTCAAACTAAGTGTGGGGTAGGATTCTTATCATCTAAATCTGGTCTGCTCTGAGTTCTGTAATGCAGGAATCAGAAGCGTTTCAAGACAACTAGTGCAGATAGGGAGAACTGATCTAGGGGTCGAAAGGACAAGGCTCAGACCTCCCGTCCACCCACACCATCTGCCACAGTATTATGACCGTGAACTTGGTTCCACAAGCTGCACCGGCCCCCGTGATCCCTATCTCCAGTGCTCCTGCCGCCGCCACTGGAGCCCTGCATCCATTTTTCCCTGCCCTTGAGCCACACCAACTGGAGGTCTATGAGAAAATAAAAAACATCCCTCCGGCAAAGGTGGCAGTTCTCTCCTTAGACAGTCTTAAGAACCACGATTCAGCTTGGCACTCCAACGTCGACCACGTCCTTGAACAAACCGGCCTGCGATCTTTGACCACTTTCGGCTCCCCCTATCCTCCTGGTCGCCCTTCAAGAATCCTGGAGCTCATTTAAGCGCCTTACACCAAAACCCAGCTGCAGCCAGAAGCTTGTATCCTTCCGCCTCGGTGGTGTTCAATATGAGAAGACAACCCACGAGTTCGCCAACCTGCTTGACCCCCTTGCCATCGTCCAGGACGCCGCCATTGGATTTATAGACGTCTATTCCATCGCACATGAACCATACCTTGCAATATGGAAGTTCATCGCGAGCCAACCCGAGGTCAAGCCTATCATCAACCCCTCGGTAGGCGACATTGCTCACCCTCTCTTTAAACTCCTTTATTATGTTTGGACGCAATCCCTCTGTTATTGCAGCAAGGCGGGCCGTCACCATGTCTCCTTAGAGGAGCTCGTACTATTCCGTGCTATAGAAGAGGAGATTAGTCTTCACCCTGGATGGTGGCTTGCAAGGTTCTTCCACAAGCGCACAACCACCAAGAAACTCCCCTCCAAACTTGCTGGCGGCCCATTTATTTCCTGTTTGATCAACAACCTCGGGATCGGCGACAAATGGGGCCCTGATATTCCTCGCGTTCAGATTGAGCACATCGGCCCGGAGCTCGCCATAGCTCGGAGCCTCGACCTCTCTGGCAGTCTCGACGATTACAGAATGGTCCCCCGCCGCCCAAAGAAAGCCCTCCACTTCCAACTGGCACTACTGATAGAGAGCCGTTGTCCCACGCCCCCTTAATGAGTGGCTGGCGCGCTTTGAGCAATGGAAACTCGACTACTCTGTCGGTTCACTTAAATGGCAGAAGGACCGAGTAGAGCATAAGGAGGCACAGAATGCGCGATGGGCCGTTTTACAACAGTTCATGGCCGACCAGAACTCTAGACACAAGGCTGAGCTTCGCATGGCGACAGCAGATTGAGCAACGATTTGGCGTTTCCACTTTCCCGACTCCACCACCACCTGATGGACAGTGATCTGGTTGTTTCTATCCTTTCCCTTTGTTTTTCTTTCTTCTTTTCGGATTTCGATCCAACATTTTTATGTGTGGTTCCGGGACACTTGTCCCGGTTTCCTTTTGATCTTTTGGTGTTTTGTAGGTGTTTGGTAGCTACTCTCCTCCAATCCGCGACACGCTCTCCGAAACCATCCACTACACCAACCCCTTTCCTAGGTTCCCCGTAACACTCAATCTCTTTTTAGTCATGTGAGGACACAGAACAGTCTAAGTGTGGGGTAGGATGTTAGAGAACCATGCATGATCTTGATTGCCCTTTTATTGTGTTCCATGGTGCCTTTCCGGTTCCTCTAGCATTAGAATTGCTCGGTTCTTGATTTTTGATGTTAAGTTGTTGTTCAATCTGTCGTAATGATGCTTAGACTGCTTAACATATAACCTGAGAACCAGCGTGTATACTTTGATGCTGAATTGCATGGTCAAAACAGATTTTCAAAATCACACTTGTAGTTTGTCGCCTTGATTGCATGAAAATGACCGCATCCGACTAGAATACCAACTGTGAGCTTTTGATCCATTGCACGTAACTTGCAATTTCAATTATTTTTTAGTGGTCTTCTGTTTTTCTTGAATGAGTTAGAATTTGCATGAGACCTATTCTAGACCACACGATGACATGAGTTCTAGAATGATAGGGGCACCTAGATTCAGCTACTAAGCCAAATAGCCTACCTAATGTTAAATCCATTAGGTTTAAACCCTTGAGCTTGGCCTGTTCTTTCGGTTCGATATGCATTACAACCATACCCCATTCTTTCACTCCCCATTGATCCCCTGTGGTTGTAGTTCTAGATTAGCCTACCGGAAGTCGGTTTGTGGTAACCTGCCTATAGCCATTACATAGGTGGTCTTAGCTATTATGTCCAGACGTGTAAACCCCTCTAGCAACTAAAAGAAAGAATTGGCACAAAAGAAAAAAAAATAGAAAAAGAAGAAAATAAGAAAAATTTTGAAAAAAAGAAAAGTTCAAAGTTTCAAAGTTTGTAGTATAATTCAATAACGTTCTTCTCCCTACATATGGAAGAACGAAGTCAAAAGAAAATTCAGAAAAAAAATTATGTGTAAAGAAAATAAAGTGCTAGGTTGCTTGAGGTATCATAGGACGAGCGTACACTTTTCCACCCTTGTCTGGTTAGACGGTAGGAAGCCATAAGCTAGATTCGAGGGAAGTTAGTCGAAAGCTACACCGCACCAAAGCCATCATCATACATTCCCATCATCCATCTCATCTTAACCCTTGTAGTGTAGAATTCATTACAGTCCTAAGCAGGGAAGTCCTTCTTGACTAGTTCCTGTGTTGTCACAGTGGTGGAGATGTGATCGAATTGCAAACTTATGACAGAATTCAGTTACAGAAAATGATTGAGAGTAGAAACACGTCCCTAAACACAGAGAATGAGAGTTTCCCTTGTACTAAATATTATCTGTGTGAGGAGTATGGTCGGTCAGGTCAAATTCGTGCATGATTGGTTACTACTTCTTGTCGTGTGCAGTTTTTAGTGAAACCAGGTTGTTTGGCTGACCCAAAATGCATGTTAGGTTTCTTGTTCTAGAAGTAGCTGTCAAATAATTCATTGTGTGAGCTTGAACTTCAATTTAATCGATCTTATCATTTGTGATCCTGAGCGTTTTCTATTGAAGTTTGCTTGAGGACAACAAAAAGCTTAAGTGTGGGGTATTTGATGACACTCGATTTGACGTGATTATCAGCTTCATTTAAGCAACATTTCTTGTCTTAAGACATGGTTTTTAGGGCAGAATAGCGAATATTCACTCAACTGCTCTATCTCGTGCCATTTGTGTTACTTTGGCCCGTTTCGGGTCTATTTGATGGTTTTCTAGTGTTTTCATGATAGCACAGGTTTTTGCCGTCAAATAAAGTTACCAGGGACGTGTCTAAGGCATTGGAGCCTCAAGAAACCGCACCAGAATCGATCCAAGAGTCAATCAAGTCAACACAAATCCTGCCGGTTTTACAAAGAAGTTTTCGGCGAAAAGACATGAAGTTTTCGTCGAAAACTCAAGAAGAAATCGTCAAAGCTTACAAGAAGAAGTTTTCGGCGAGAAGTCAAAGTTCTCGCCGAAAACTCTAGGTGAATTTGGAACAGAAGAAACAGTCGAAGCAAGCAGAGTTTTTAAAGGAAGTTTTTCTAAGTAAACTTAGCTGATTTCCAGCCAAAACGCGGACAGCTATAAAGAAGAAATCGCCGGCTAAAAATTGGACACACTTACTTTTGGACGAAAATTCCAAGACTTAGACCAAAGAGAGAAAGAGTGAAAAGAGTTTGAGGAGCTAGGAAAGGATCGTGACGCCATCCTTCCATCTCGGAGAACTAGTGCTAGGAGTTGAAGATCCAGCAGATCGAAGCTTCACGGATTCGTCGAATTTAGGTTTTACAGTTCTTCTCTGTCTTTCCTACCTGAGATGTATTCCTTGTTCGTTATTGATTCTCCTATATTGAATATGAGTAGCTAAACTCATAGAGCTTAGATTAGATGAACCCTAAGTGACCCAGGCTTTAAAGCGGTCACGGATCAGCGGTGATTAGATTCGAAGTTCATTCAGTTTCTCATTCATGTTTGATTTGTTCTTTGTTCTCTGTGTTTCTTATCTGGTTTGGCCACCTATATTAGATTCTTGTTAAGTTAAGGATAGTAGCGAATGTTCACCTCACTTTAAAACACCAAATCAACAATTAGCCTATTTATTGGAGTGTGCCTTTCGTAGGAACCAATTAGGGTTAATCCACTTCAAGAGTAACTCATGAATCTCTAGTAATTGCACCAATTGGTTTTGTCATCGCAAGAAGCGACCGTACTTGGGTGACTAATTAATCTTGGTAGTTAGATCGGATAGAGCGAACGTTCGCCAGTCTTAAACCTAAGGGTATGGAGTTATGGTGGTGTCTGCGAACTGAATGAATCAGAATTGAAAACCGCTGGTCTGTTGATTGCCAATGCTCTAGTGATCTAAGGGGGATTCGAAGTCTAAGCTTGCCTGTCGTCTGTCTAAGTCAAACAACCAATCATTCTGCATTTTAATTTCATTTCAGTTTATCTTGCATCCTAGTATAGAAGTCGTGGAACTCACACCACACACAAACTGTTTGATCCTGAATAAAATTGCCAACACATTTGAGTAAGCAATTAGAAGAGCCCGTGGAATGCGATCTGTCCTGCTTTGTGCTTGATATTTATTTGATAAACCTGTTTACAACATTCATCACTCTTGCAGGTACAAAATTGTAGGGGACTGTCCCAAACCCCTACAATTCCAACTTAGGATCATGACATTTGTGGTGGCATTGAGCTTGCCACTAGAGCTTCCCCTTTCAATTGTTCTGAGCTATTTTCACCAGTCTGTTATCCCTTATCATAAGGCTTCTTTTTGTTGATCTTGATAAACCTTCTCCCACCCAAAGGTGCGGCTGAACCCCGGTTAAATTCTTCCATGCTCATTTTTAAATGGTCTGATTGTGCAGTTACCTTTGGGACTCTTTGTGTTCATTCCCCCTTCCTCTTCATCACTTCTTCTCTTACAACATAGGTTTTACCAGCAATCTTGACCCCAAATGTGGTCTGGGAGTGGGGCTTCTAGGATTTCATCTCCATAGGCCATAAGTTGGTAGTGTCTTTCCCCCTATAAGATGTCTCTATATCTCTGCCTCGTTGAGCTCTGTCAAACAGCTAGATAATTGTCTCTATATGTGATCGATCCTCAGACTCTATAGGTGTTGGACTAGAAAGCTAATGGGCATGGATAATATTTTGGAAGGGTCTAGGTTTAAGTTGTGGATGGCCAGGCTTTGGATGATCGCATATTGTTGGGATGGTGCCAAATCTCTGGGCTTAGGCAATTGTCAGCGGTCACTAACTGGTTGAAGTTAGGGTTGGGCATTGGGAAAGAGGTAAGATCTTTTGGCTGTGTTTGAAAGGTAGTTTCCGCTGGCCTCCTAACATCATTTTGTTCTGCCCAATAATTGGGTAAAGAGAGTAACCGTTGGTTTGCTCCAGGGAACCTTTGCCCTACAGACGAAAGGGATGATGAGGATTGGTTACCTACTTTTCTGGTCAAACGTTCACCGGTCTGAGTCACTGGCGAGGCCAAACCCTGATCCATTGGCCCGTTAGCTTTCCAGCTTCCTTGCGCTTTGTGTCCTCCTTTCTTCGAGGTTTCCACCATCATCCAACTTCCATACCTTTGAGCTCTCCCCTGTGAGTCGCTTCCCCCTTCATTCTGACCTCACAAAAGGAGAAAGTATGTCCCATAAATCCACAGTGGTAGCAGAAATCGGGGATATTCTCATAGACAAAGCTAATACGATCAAGCTTCCCTCCGTCTCATGGGCAATTGAAACAGGTAGGTAGGGGCCTGTCGATGAATATTGACATCCTTACTCTCTGATGACACGCTTTTGGCGTGCTTCAAATAACTAATCTACCAAGGTAGACTAGGTCGTATTCTACTCGAGGTCTCTTCTTCTTGTCTACTCAAATATGTTGGCAAATTACTCAGGTTTAAACAGGTTGTGCATGGTGTGAGTTCCACGACTTCTAATCTAATAAAGCAGGGAAATTAAATGACAGAAAGTAATAAACGTTGACTAGCAGGAAGATAGACGAGCTTAGATTTTGAATCCCCTTAGATCACCAAGGCAACGGCAATCACAAGACCAGCGGTTTTTAATTCTAATTCAACGATTTCTATACACCACCATAACTTCTGACCCTTAGGTTTAAGACTGGCGAACGTTCGCTCTATCCGATCTAGCTACCAAGATTAATTAGTCGTCTGGGTACGGTCGCCTCTCGCCACGGCTAAACTAACTGGTGGAATTACTAACGATTCACTACAACAAACACATCAAATAGGGGGGCAAAACTAAAAATAGAGGGGAGCAAGGCCCCCCTAATTAATTTAGTCGGGGGCGTTGCCCCCCCCCCCCTAAATTCACCCTTGCAACCCACTAAAGTGTCCCTGACTAGGGACATTTTGTCGGGGGCGAAGGAATCCGACAAAAAATAGTCGGGGGCGGGCCCTGACTAAATGGCCCCTGACAAAAATATGGGGGGAGCCATTTAGTCGGAGGCCACACCCCTGACTAATTTTGTCGGGGGCGTGGCCCCTGACTAAATGGCCCCAGACAAAAATAGTGGGGGGCCATTTAGCCCCCGACAAGATTTGTCGGGGGCCATTTAGTCGGAGGCCACGCCCCCGACAAAATTAATATATTTATATAATATTATTATATATATATAAATAAATATATATATATATATATATATATATATATATATATTATATATATAAATATATATATATATATTTAAATATATATTTCTGTAATATATATATATTTCTATAATATATATATATTTCTATAAAAATATATATTTATATTCATATTTTTTTATTATATTTTAATAATTATTAAATATGGAATAATAAATATAGAATAATTATTTTATGTTATTTTATTTTATTTATATATATAATATAAATATATACATTTATAATAAATAATATATATAATAAGTATTACATATATATAAAATAAATAATATATATATATTATTTTTTAACTAATGCTCGTTGGACGGCGACGATGACGGTGGTGGTGCACGGCGACGGTGGTGGTGGACGGCGGACGAAAACGGTGACGGTGGTTTTAGTGGTAGTAGTGGTTGTGGTGGCGGTGGTGGTGGACGGTGGTGGTGGACGGCGAAGAAGACGATGGTGGTGGCGCGGCGGCAACGGTTGGATAGTGGTGGTGGTGGCGGCAGTGAACGCCGACGGACGGCGGACAGAAGGTGGCGGATGGCGGCGGACGGCAGATGGCGACGATGACTTCGGAGGGTTGAGAAATTGAGAGGAGAAATGAAGAGAATGGGGAAAATGAGAAAATTTAAGGAGGAATACTATTTTTTGTCGGGGGCCGCGCCCCCCACGAAATGATTATTTAGTGGGGGCGCGGCCCCCGACAATAAAGCCCCTGACTAAAATAGTCGGGGGCTTTATTGTCGGGGGCCACGCCCCCGACTAAATACAAGAATTAATTATTAATATATTATTTAGTCGGGGGAAAGCCCCCGACTAAAATAATTTGCCAACTCTTCTTTCAAACAATTAGAAGAGTCCCCGGCAACGGCGCCAATTTGATGCTGCAGTTTTAGCGGTATCAAATAACTAATCTACCAAGGTAGACTAGATCGTATTCTACTCGAGGTCTCTTCTTCTTGTCTACTCAAATATGTTGGCAAATTACTCGATTTAAGCAAGTTGTGCGTGGTGTGAGTTCCACGACTTCTAATCTAATAAAGCAGGAAAATAAACGACAGAAAGATTAAAAGGTTGACTAACGAGAAGATAGACGAACTTAGATTTCGAATCCCCTTAGATCACCAAGGCAACGACAATCACAAGACCAGCGGTTTTCAATTCTAATTCAATCTGTTTCTATACACCACCATAACTCCTGACCCTTAGGTGTAAGACTGGCGAACGTTCGCTCTATCCGATCTAACAACCAAGATTAACTAGCTGTCCAGGTACGGTCGCCTCTCGCAATGACTTAATTAACTTTGCAATTTACTAATGATTTATGAGTTACTCTTGAAGCGGATTAACCCTAATCGGTTCCTACAAAAGGCACACTCCAATGATTAGGTTAACTAGTTGAATTGATGTTTTAAAGAGAGGCGAGCGTTCTATCCTCAGCTTAACAAGAATCTAAACTAGGTGATCAAGGAAGACAAGTTTATGCGCCAAAGCAGGGAAGCTGTCTGGCGACTAACCCTAGCTTGCATAAACCTAATCTAGGCGACCAACCAGAAGAGAAACATGAACAATCAAGAACAAAACAACCATGCAAAGAGAAACTGATTGAACTTCAAATCTAATTACCGCCAATCCGTGACCGCTTTAAAGCCCTGGGTCACTTAGGGTTCAATCTAATCTAAGCTCTACAAGTTCAGCTACTCATAACGATAACAGAAGAATCAAAGGCAACAAAGGAAATCATCATAAAGAGGAAGAACAGATAAGAACTGAAAAACCTAATTCTGATGACTCCGGCGAAGCTTCAATCACCTGGATCTTCAACTTTAAGCTCCGAGCTCTTCGAGGTGGAAGGATGGCGTCACGATCTCTCCACGGTTCTTCGAACTCTCTAAACTCTATCTATCGACCCTAAGGTCGTGGCTAATCAGCCAAAATTCGTGTATATCTAATCTGGCTTAAAAAAGTCTATATATAACCGTAGAAACCCTTTACAAGTTTACAAGTTGGAAAAGGCTGAATCTTCCCATCTGGGGAGCTTACATGGCGTGTAAGCTCACAGTGTATTTAGCTTACACGGCATGTAAGCTCCAAAACGCAGCGTTTTGAGCTGGGCAGCACTCCAATTTGTTTCGATCATTCCCGCTCCGTTTGAACTCCGATTTGGTCTCCATTTGAAGCGCGGACTCGTGACAGAGTCCTCTATAATGTGGTATCATGAGGGGCTCAACATAAAAGCTCACAAAAAGGGTAAAAATAGCCAGGAAATAGACAATGTACGCACTAGGAGCCGATAATCACAAAGTTACGACAAATGCACCAAATACTCATCAAAATGGCATCAAAGGGTATCAAATGTTGCTTAAATGAGGCTGATAATCACGTCAAATGAGTGTCATGAAAGTCAATCGTCTTCTTCAAGGCCAGCGGTTGAGTGCCATGTAGCACTCCAGAAGGGTGATGCAGCCGGTAGTGCTCCAGTAGATCGTGGTTCTGTTTAGATGACCAGTTCTTCTCGAATTCTCCAACCAGAGGAGGAAAGAGGTAGTACTGCGCAGCATGGTTAATGAGCTCCATCTTCTTCACCTAATGATCATCCAGAGGTCTCTCGGGATTGAGTATGTAAACTTCTAAATCCATGACCTTGTTGCTTTCCACGTGCTCGTCTCTAGCTTGATCTACAGGTTGACTCGGCGGAAGTGTAGGTGAGTGTATCTCCTCAATCTCTACGTGCTCCTCTTCGGCTTCAACATCAAGATGGATTGGCTCCATGTCTTCATCAACCACCACCGCCAAGGATTCTTCATCAGATGCTTCTAGCTCATAATAGTCATGGACGAGGGCTCATCTTCTTCTTCGAACATCTCCTGAGCGTCTTCTGTCATTAACTGCTTTGGTTGCTCGAGCTTGATGTCCGTCGCGAGATGAGCTTGTAGCATTGAAGAGATATTATCCAAGGCGGATTGGGTTCTCGACGAGCATTGTTGATGTTCATGAAGCATCTCTTGGTTATCTCTAGCGCCACTTTGATGCTCTTGTTGGTGTATCTCTTGGTAACCTTGTAGCATTGAAGAGATCTTATCAAAGAGGGAGTCAAATCTCGCCGTTTGTCGTTGTTGTTGATGTAGCATCTCTTGGTAATCCTCAATATTCGGTGCTCCATTGACGCGCCACTCTTGGTACTGGTCATCCCACCTGTAATCATGCATAATCAAAACTCAAAAGCACTACCCAGGTAAATCATGGAAATATGGAGGGAAAATAAATGGTAAGGCGGAAAGGTAGAAGAATGATTTGCCAACTCTTCTTTCAAACAATTAGAAGACTCCCCGGCAACGACACCAATTTGATGACACGCTTTTGGCGTGCTTCAAATAACTAATCTACCAAGGTAGACTAGATCATATTCTACTCGAGGTCTCTTCTTCTTGTCAACTCAAATATGTTGGCAAATTACTCAGGTTTAAACAGGTTGTGCGTGGTGTGAGTTCCACGACTTCTAATCTAATAAAGCAGGGAAATTAAATGACAGAAAGTAATAAATGGTTGACTAGCAGGAAGATAGACGAGCTTAGATTTCGAATCCCCCTTAGATCACCAAGGCAACAGCAATCACAAGACCAACGGTTTTCAATTCTAATTCAATCGATTTCTATACACCACCATAACTCCTGACCCTTAGGTTTAAGACTGGTGAACGTTCGCTCTATCCGATCTAGCTACCAAGATTAATTAGTCGTCCGGGTACGGTTGCCTCTCGCAACGGCTAAACTAACTGGTGGAATTACTAACGATTTATGAGTTACTCTTGCAGTGGATTAGCCCTAACTGGTTCCTACGAAAGGCACACTCCAATGAATAGGTTAATTGGTTGAATTGATGTTTCAAAGAGAGGCGAGCGTTCGCTTCTATCCTCAGCTTAACAAGAATCTAAACTAGGTGATCAAGGAAGACAAGTTTATGCGCCAAAGCAGGGAAGCTGTATGGCGACTAACCCTAGCTTGCATAAACCTAATCTAGGCGACCAACCAGAAGAGAAACATAAACATGAAGAACAAAACAACCATGCAAAGAGAAACTGATTGAACTTTGAATCTAATTACCGCCAATCCGTCACTGCTTTAAAGCCCTGGGTCACTTAGGGTTCATCTAATCTAAGCTCTACAAGTTCAGCTACTCATAACGATAACAGAAGAATCAAAGGTAACAAAGGAAATCATCATACAGAGGAAGAACAGATAAGAACTGAAAAACCTAATTCTGACGACTCCGGCGAAGCTTCGATCTACTGGATCTTCAACTTTAAGCTCCGAGTGCTAAAAACAAATTTAAGCTCCGAAGCTTCGACAATGTACGCACTGGGAGCCTAAAATTGCATAATAAACACACATTCACCAAATACTCATCAAAATGGCATCAAAGGGGCATGAAATGTCGCTTAAATGGGGCTGAAAATCACGTCAAATCGAGTGTCATCACTCTCACGTAGTCGAACCACCCTTCCTCAATGCCCGAGCTTGGGTCGGCTTCGTCGAAATATTTGAACAGCCCAGCGATGTGGTCGATGTTTTCCCTACATCGGAGATCCGGGGCTAGGCCATAGATCCTGATCCATGCCATTGTTGCATCGATCCTCACTTTATCTGGGTGTCTATGGTCCCCCCAGCTTTTCAAAACTAGGTGGGACTGCATGATATGCCACAGGCTTTCGATCTCAATCCGTTGTTTTTCTTCACAATCGTGGAATGTGAAGAGGAATAGGTTGATTGCCAAGCTTTTACCCTGACATCGGCCTTCAACTTCCACACCCGTTGAGCATTGTTTTTTATGGAGGAGATAGAGGACGGACGATACTGATGAATCTCCCCACTAATGACCTATTTGCTGTCTCAGTTGCTTTGTTGGGTTCTCTGGCGAGGTTGATGGTGGGTTCTTCCACACTAAGGAGTGATGTCTGAGATAGTAGTGAGTTGAAATTTTCTTCTGGATCCATGGGAGAGGGTGGATCTTTGCACAAGGGGATAACCACCAGAAGAAAAAAGAGGGTTTGAGGGAGAGGTAAGTGGGGGATAGGAGAGATATGAGAAAAGAGGGGTGGTAGATAGGAAGGGGAAGAGCTCAATCAATGCTTCACCAAAGGAAGAGGCCACCAATAATGCACCACCTAAACGGGAGAGAGTAAATGCTCCACCTAACGGGAGAGGAATTCAATTAAATTTAGGTTGAAACACACCTTTTACAAGTAAACCCTTCTTAGTGCATCTTGCACATTGGGATGAAAGAGAGAAATTCTTTGTCATAAGCAAGATCGGTTGTAGAGAAATTCCATTGACCTTCCAATCTTCAGCTAATTGTAATTCATCCTCGTCAATTTCCACCATAGCTAAATTTGGTTAGTCTTCCCTAGTTTCCAAAACGGATGTGCTTTTCACAATCACTGAGTAGAATCTCTTCATTTAATTGATAGTAAACACCACAACAATTTATTCCTAAAGTCCAAATATCAAACTGTTAAATCAATTCCTAAACCTAAAACTTTACATACCTGAATAGTTAGGCTTAATACCCTTAAAATCACACCAACAATCACCTCAATATAAAAATATACATCATCTACTCGAATGACATGATAAGTCACCACCTTCGAGTTTTTTGTCGAAACTAGCACGTCGTTAGTCTCCACTATCTAGTTAGCAGAAATAGACACAGTAGGCATATGAAATGGTTGTGTGGCGATTATTCGTTTCCCACCTCGAATTAGTCAACAAAGGACGTGGATAGTTATTGATCGAAGTGAAAAATAATCATATCTTGTCCTTCCATTTACCCAAAATCCCTCTCTGTGAAACCCTAGACGACGGTGATGAAGCCTCCGAAACTGGCTTCCATCTGACAAAATCAGGATTTCACGTGGTATACCTTTCGATTCCAGCTGCTTGGAGTCCGTTTGGAGAAAGAGAGCGAAGAGTTTTCTAGAAATTTCTGGGAACTAGGCAGGAAAGTTCATTTTTGTTGAGAAGCGGTGGTGGTCGATGAATGTGAAAGGTGTATGACCACATATTGCGCATTAACCAAATGTACTTTTTTGGAAATTGATTGTTTATGTTGTAGGGTTTCTTATTTTCTTGAAAGCTTTCGAGGGACCAGATAGATTAAGGGTTTAGGGTTTGCTTTGGTTCATTTTTGTCTATTTAGCTTTGTCTTATTACGAAACTCCTCGGTTAAGGTTTTCAATTTTGACCATTTCCTTATGTTTTTATGCAACATGGGCGGCCAATTTACAGAATTTGTTGTCCACCGTGGAGGGTAGTTGATTTTCTCTAGCACTAGTCTGCGATACGTTAGATGGACTGCAATCGAGTTTGCGATGGCAAGGGATGTTCTATGATACTCTCAGATTGTGAAGACTAGGGTATCGTACGTAGTAGTGATCGGAAGATGAGAATTCTCATGTTGCAGTAGATGTTGGTGTCATTCACTTAATTGATGATTCATATTGCATGATTGATCCTGGTTTCATGGAAGCCATGGAAAACCTTGGTCTTACTAATAGGAGAAGGAGGGTGAGGGCAAGGTTCAACGATGATGGTGAGGAGGTTGAGCAACTGAATGAGGTGTCTGTCAACCATCCATCTCACGTACAACATTATCAATCAGCAAGGTGGTCCGCAATTGAACGATGATGATGTGGGAATTCAAGATGGTCGAGATACTGGTGTTGTTGACGGTGATGATGAGATGGATGGTAGCGATAGTGACAACGAAGATTCCATTCAAGTGAACACATGCAACAAATCTCCCCTTTCAACCTATAGAGAGTCATCACAGTTCAGCCATGTGTATAACGACAAGGTTGATGGTGATGAGGTTACATCCGTGGAAATGCAACTGTTCTATGACCCAAACTGCAACCATAAGAATTTAGTCTTCAAAGAGGGTTTGAAGTTCAGTAACCTGCACAATTTAAGGAGCATGTAGCCAACTACAACATCGTTGTCGAAGCTGCAATTAACTGGGTGATCGGCCCCTTGGGCTTTTACAAAGATACTTAGCTTTTGTCTTGCGTTGTATTCTTGTGGGTCTCCTTCGTTCGGCTTACTCATTCGCACGGAAGTGCTTAAGGGGGCCTGAGGTGTAGGTTCCTCGAAGGTCAGCGATGAATAAATTACAAAGTCAAACAGGGGCTTAAGTCAACTCAATTCAACTATCAAGCAAGGGCTCAAAGAGCATAGAAATAGGGGGTCAACAACTCAATCAAAGCACACATGATGACAAACACGAGGTGCATGTAATGGATGAGAATGAAGGGTCAAGCAAGTTTCCCCTTAAGGATCATGAAATACATAACCTAGGATGATCAATTCAAATAAGTACAAGACGAGATCTTTTGAAACTTAAAACTAACATGTATCCTAAGACTCTCTCGAGGCCATTAGAATCAAATATCAACACCAATCAATCAAACTTTCACGTCAAAATTGACCAAATATACATGCATACGAAGTGTTCGATGAAATTCCTCTGGGTTTTTCATTCTAGAAAGACCTAGCAAACACCCATATCGATTGAAAATGCAATCTAAGCACAAATCCATGGTAATTGATAATATGAAAGCCCTCTTCAAGTAATCCAAACCAAATAGAAACCTAATCATGCATCTAGGTCAATGAAGATTGAAGAGGAAATAAGAACATGAACATGAATCTGAATCACATCCAAGGGTTAAGAGTGTAAATCAATCATCAATCCCCTAAGGTTCCACTCATTGAATCCTAGGGGGTTTAGTTCCAACAAGACATACTAGAGAATGAACAAATACGACCTAAAACAATGGATGATTTGATTCCACGATTCTTCGGTCTTGATGATGTTCGTCTTCGTCTTGAGTTTCCATGATGTTGGGGATGAAGGATGATGGTTGGAGTATGATTTCTGATCTCTAGGGATGTTTTCAAGGTCTGGAGAGCACCCTTGTTCATCAAAATAGAGTTGAGGAGAGAATGGATGATGCCTTGAAACTTGCCAAATGGGATTTAAAAGGGCCTAGCACCGACGCATTGGCGGCGCACACGGCCAAAGCGTTGCGGCATGTGCGGCAGGTCTCTGGAATCGTCTCTGATGCAGGGTAATACGCAAGGTACTAAGTATTGGGTCAGCGCGCGTGTCGGCCTTGCGTCAGCTTTGAGCCACTTGGTAATCGCCTCATTCAAAATCCATTATCTTGAGCATCCAGGCTCCAAATTGATCATTGTTTCAACCCATGGCTCAGTGCTTCCGTGCTCTATCATGTCATGACCTGAAAGCTGATCAAAAGTATCTCGGGAAATGTGAAAATGGAATGCAAGGATCCGAAGATGTTATTTAAGACTAATTAACGGAATTAAGTACAAAGCCATTGGAAAGAAGGCAAAAACACTCAAAGGCCACACAAGAATGTATCAAATATGAGGGATAAAATTATGTATTTTACAGTCATCAAATAACCCCACACTTGAGCATTGATTATCCTCAAGCAAAGACGCAAAACAACAATGCACCTACGCAAGAATGTACAAGTCAAGAATATCATGAGCCCTAGAACAATGTGAATGGTGTCTAGAATCTTAGTGAAGGGTATTATGCTTGACCAAGCACTTAAAACCAAACATCTTCCTAGTAGTAGAAAACAGACTAGATTTAGTTGACCAAATGACTAACCGACTTTAGAAATTGAAAGACAATGTAACCACCTATAAACTTACTCTAGGGCGCAACCCGACACTCCCTAGGTAAGAGAAGACCTGGAAAATTACTTGTCCTGCGTCGAGGGGGTGAAACTCTCACAACTCGCCTATTTATTTATGATTTTACGCTTTGTCACCACCCTACTATTTTTTTTCCTCATCTCACCTATTTTTTAAAATTTTAAAATTTTAAAAATTTGTGAACTTTTTGTTATTCCAATTGGTAGGTGTGGTCGTGAACCATATCAGGAAAGGAGCGTCCAAAATCCTAGACTCTGCATTATCCTACACCTTGACCCATGCCGGAAAGAGGTTAAGAAGAAGAATGCCACACTGAGACTTCCCTTTGGGACTAAGCAATGGGCGGGCAACGTATTGTCAGCTCGTAGCGACCCACGACTAATCACCATACCACGAATTGTTCAAACTCTCGCTATTTAGGTAGACTCATTGGTCAACTATAAGCATGCATTTGTAAAACCTTACGTAGACTAGACATAGCATCAAATCTAGGTAATTCGATAGGTGATTGGACCAAGTCTTTCAGAAATCTAAACCAGCCGTTCATTAATTCAACTAAAGCAAGTCCCTGGACTACTATAAGGAAGATAGATCGGTTGATGGTCATACCCAGTTCTCATACATTCACTAAGGATAGACACCACATCGTTCTCATCAAACAATAAAAGACAAGGACATTTCAGGAAGGATTTAAGCAATGAATCGAGTCTAAACCATGAGGGAAAGGGAAGTAGTGATAGAATGATAAAAATTGACATAATCACCACCCATTTATTCACAACACTGTAACAATCAATTCCAAACATGCATGATCCCACCCCACACTTAAACAAGTCAGTGTCTTCATTGGACGCACAAAATATTCAGGGTGAAAAAAGAGAGTTGGGAAGATGATACCGACAAAACGATGATCCTCGCGACGAAGCATCTAGAAGGACCAGTGTAACACCCTACCCTAGAAGAACCGGTTAAACCGCTTGTTAACAAATGCAATACTAACTCAGGTGTCACAAACTCGAACCAAGTAGAAGAAAACACACATTTATAACATAAATAAATATCGAGTTTACCTCTGCAAATGAACAATCGAACATCCCCTTTTATGCAATGAGACAATCGAACACATCCCCTTTTTTAGTTATGAAAATGTTGTACTCCCAACTAAGTCTTTCCCTCAATTTGATCCCTTTGACATACACAACAATTTCATGGCGAGACGTATCATTAATTTCTCCCATTAGTGTACCCAAGTGGATTCTAAGCTAAAGCTATTGACATTTGTGGAATCTTGAATTGGGGGGGGGGGGGGGGGGGGTAAATATTTTAGAACCTATGTTGACTGCTAATTCCTCTACTACCTTCATGAATTGATACTTTTTTTTTATCGACCTTATCTTTTGAAGCCAACACAACTTGTTACCAATGTTCGATCCTCATAGTGGTTCCCATCCACGGCCGGTCATTAGGGTGTGCTGGCTGCCCTCCGGCACAGGGCCACACAAATTTCGGGGCCTCAAAATTTCCGGGTTAATTAGAAATACCTGAGAAATGTATTATAAAATGCTATGCAAAGAAACATTAATATAGTGTTAGCCTAGTGGCTTAGCTTGTTTTTTGTTTAGGAAGGGCAAGGGTTCAATTCCTTGCTTTGACAAAGAGAAATTAAGCTTATATTTTAACAAACATTGTTTTCTTCTTTCTAAATTTTTATATATCTATTATCATTTCAGATCTCTTTTTTAATATGGTATTAATTAAATTTATTTATATATAAATAAATTAAATTTTCACAAATTTTTATTGTTTTAACAAAAATTCATGTAGGCTAGGAATGATAATGGGTCTAGTTTAGGGTGGGTAACTCAATACGCAAGTCGAACCCGTGAAATGTAGGAGTAATTTACTATGGAGCATGTGACTGAGGGGATATACCCATTATGACAAATTATTTGAATAAAATAAACATTTTTTTTTGCAAATAATAAACATGAAAACTCGATTTTTCACCTAAAAATTAGTAAAATATAATTTTCAATTTAAAAGACGTAGTAATAGTTAAAATATAAGTTATATTATTAAGATGACCAAAAACAAATTTGTAGCCAAACCTTTACAGGAAATGTCAAACATAGCCAAAACTATTTGTGTCACATTTTTTAGACCAAATTTTTATTTTTTAGGACAAATTTAGCCGACATCCGTTAAAATTTTAACACGTTAGTGACTGTACAAACGGAGCTGACGTGGCATCCACTTGACTGTACAACTAGATGCCATGTCAATATTTAAATTCAAAATAATAATAAACTATACTAAACCAAAATATAAAATGTAATATTTAAAATAAAATGTACAAATGGAGCTGTTACGTTGTCGCATCTCAACCACCGCAGCTACATCTCAACCACCGCCGCCGCATCTCAACCACCATCGCTGCATCTCAACCACCATCGCCGCATCTCAACCACCGCCGCCGCACCTCCCCCAACTGTCGTAGTCGCACCTCCACCCCCATCGCACCTCCACCCCCATCGCCGCTAGCCGCCGCACCTCCCCCAACTGTCGCCGCCACACCTCCGACTCTTCCTCCTTCATCTTCTCTTCCTCAATCGCCTCTCTATCCAATCCCAAGCCCTCTCTCTCCAATCTGAAGCCCTCCCGTCTCCAATCCCTAAACCCTTTTCTGCAGATGCACGACAATTCAATCTCAGAAACAATCCTCCACGGTGAAACCCCAACCGACCTAATCGAGCGGTTCACGATGACGATAGGGCGCCCGCCGATGCTGCCCAAGTGGGTGATTTCCGGGGTGGTGGTCGGAATGCAAGGAGGGACAGAGTCGGTGAGGGAAGTTTGGGACAAATTGGAAGGGTACGAAGTTCCGATATCGCCGTTCTTGTTGCAGGATTGGGTGGGGCAGAGGGAGACGGTGATTAGGTCGCAGCTGTGGTGGAATTGGGAAGTTAACGGTAATCGGTATAAGGGTGGAAGGAATTGGTCCGGGAGCTTGGTGATTGGAGAGTCAGAGGAGGAGATGAGGAGATGAATGTGAATTGAAGGGTAATCGAGAACGGCGGCGGCGGGTATTAGGGTTTTAATTTTTAATTTTAATGCTTATTTATTTTCTTTTGGTAAATATTTTTTAATTAAAAATAATGACACATCAGCTGACACATCATTTTGAGGGTTAAATTTTCGTTAACTTTGACGGAAAAGTTAACGGAAAACAAAACATTGCCAATTTTGGGATTACGAATAGTTTTGGCTATGTTTGACATTTCCCGAAAAGATTTGGCTACAAATTTGTTTTTGGCCTATTAAGATAGTAAGGTTAAATTTAAGAATAAACATGATAGAGTTATACGTACATAAAAAATAGTTAGAATTTAATAAACAATACTACAAGTCTTATATCAACATGTCGAGAATGGGGTGAAACGATGCGTAAGAAAATTTCAAATATGTTATAAATCTATTATGAGTCAAGTTTTACGTGCCCCAGATCATCTCAGGTCGTATTAATACAAGCAAACCGAGTATATATTATCATTTTTTGACTATACCATAATTTTGGAAGAGGGCTTCCAAAATTCATTGTACGGCGGCCCTGTTCCCATCCATCCCCCCACCCCTAAAAATCAATGTGGATTGAGCAACTGATATTTCTGCAGGTGGCAAAGTTGGTATAGTAGACATTGATTCATCAGGGAGTATCATACAGTGATGCATGCATTGATTGTCATAAGCTTGGTTGGATGAACATGCACATTGAGGGTGATGCATGCCACCGTGATTCTAGCAAAGTTGTTTAGCCAGGAATCATTATCAACAACTACAAGGGAAGCCTCTTAAACATATGCTCATATTTGGATATTTCACCAAATCTTCGTCTCAACATTGTTGCCAATTTTCCCACTATGCTGCATGACAAGCTATTTGATGTTTTACAAGTCAATGATTGTTAAACCTATCGACTCGGTGGATACATAGGGTTGAATGTATGATTATCTATCCTTTTTCTTATGAGAGTTATCTTTGACAAAAAATTACTATAATCTATAAAATGCTAAGCCACCTCTTTCGGTTTTGTAATCACTCTTCCTTTCTATGTTTTGAGGCTAATTTAATTTTTCCATGTTCAATGGCGGTACCAGGGGAGCAGGGGAGCCACGGCGCCCCCTCCTCTGGTATCGAGTCTAAATTACATGTAAATTTTGGTATTTTCGGAATTTGGCGCAGGGGTATTTGAAGTTCGGCTCCTCCCACTCCGTTGGTTCGGTGAAATGTTGTCTTAAATTTTACGTAATAATTACTCATAATCAACCTATAGTATGTAATAATTAAAACATTTTATCATAATTATCAAAAATTGAACAAAAAATTGCAGGTGACACATATAATTATTTTTACTAATTAAGCAACCAATATTCAAAAAAATTATTGTGTATTTTTATGTAGTATTATATTAATGAAAATTTGCTACTAATATCCAAATTTAGTGAATTTTTTTTGCTCGTGGCACCTCTTTTCGATTTAAAATTCAGCTCCCCGTTTACCAATCATGGTAAAGCCATTGGCCATGTTCAGACTTAAAATGATTATGCTTCTTAGTAGTTTTCAAAATATAAAAAATAAAAGTGCTTAAAATGGCTTTCGAAATCAAGAAGAAAAAAATTCTCAAGACAAAAAGTAATCAAAATGAATTATATATTTTGTCTTTAGGTTATTTAAGTCGCTAATTAAAGTCGCCCTGATTTATAGTTCACTCATACAAGGGCAGGAAAAAATGAAAACAATATTCAAACCTTTGACTTTCTAAATTGGTGTGATAAATTTTCAACCAATCACTCATAACTGTCTCCAACAATATATAAATTAGCACCTCTTCACTTGGTAAGATGTATCCATACACCAATAGCCAAACAAACAAACAAACAAAGATGGATCCCTCAACAAAATCAACTACATTCATCATTTTGACCATCATCATCACTCTTTGTTCTCTTCTCCCCATCTCCACCTCCCACGACTTGGCTCCATCACCATCATTATCGTCACCACCATCATCGTCACCACCATCATCGTCACCATCATCATCGTCATCACCATCGTCATCCCCCTCATCATCACCCTCATCATCACCGTCGTCTTCACCGTCATCATCACCATCATCATCATCAGTATCATCACCGTCATCATCATCATCATCACCATCCATGTCCATGTCCATGTCCATGTCCCCATCATCTTCACCATCCTCTATGGAAGCCGATTCCTCATCTACAAGCACTAGTGCCGACAGTTCATCATCATTCACCTCTTCCTCTACATCAGCACCAGCACCATCACCAGACTCATCTTACCCATCATTCCCAACAATGTTCTCCACAAAATTCGAGAGGAAATTGGAAGAAGAAGAGAGTGGGATGATGAGAACTAAACCCACAAACTTGGTGAAGGAGTTATGCTCAGGAGGAGAAAATCCAGGAAAGTGCATGGAGTTTTTTCGTGACTCGCGCTCTGATGACCCTGCCGAGATTATTGCCACTGAGATCGGGACGTTGAAGACCCTTGTCAAGGAAGGGATTTCAGCTGCCACTAAGGTAAGGAGTAGGCAAGATGGTAGTGATGCTGTGACGCATTGCTTGGATGTGTGCCTCGAAAATTACGATAAGGCCATGTCCAACCTAGACAAGGCCACTTGTACTTGTGTCAAATGTATTCGTGCCAACCCCAAGTGCTCCCCTAGACAAACCGGGGAAGTTAAAACAATGCTTAGTGCCGCCATCTCAAATGTGGGGTTCTGTGATGAGGCATTTAACATCCAGGGCTTCCTGCCCCGCCGATGAAGGCCACAAATGACGCTGTTGTGGAGTTGACCGATTGGCTTTTGGAATTTTGTAACAAGTTGGGAAAAAAGTACTAACAATATCATTTTTCTTATTTTACATATTTTTTTTTTTTTGGTAGAAATGAGTAACTATCTTATAGAGAAAAAAATAAAGATATTCATTAAAAAAAAAAGTTGAAATGTAGAGTAATGACAATCAAGAATTAGTGTACGAAAATAAATTATAAGTTACTGGTTGCGAGATTGCATCTCTATTCATTACCCTTGTTGTGAGGGAAATGACAATAAGTGCAGTCTCATTTATTTACAATCTATTTGTAATGTCTTTCTTTGATTATCTAGAAGATGATATCAAAAGGTCAAATCATTGGGATCCAACAACTCTTTCTCTTTGACATCTCTATTAACTAAAATGAAGAATTTGGATTTATCCTAGAATTAGGAGCCACTGTGCTTAGTTATAGATACTTAGGCCCCGTCCACTATCCATTTTATTTTAGTGAATTACAAAATTCACTTATATAATTCAAAAATTTATCCATAATTCTGTTCAGGTAGAAAATTTTATAATTTGATTTTTTAATTTTCTGTAATTTATGCCCAATTTTAAAAGTGGAAAATAGTTGCTTTCAAAAATTTTATAATTTGGATTTTACAATTAAGAGACCGGGATTTCTGAAAAAAATTGTTATTCATATCCCACTCTTCGATTCCCAACCCCAACAAATTAATTTAGAATATAAGAGCAACATAAATTCTCCCACAAACCAATGGAAATTAATCCAATGTTCGTCGCCGCCTCTCCTCTTTTCCTCACTCTTTCTTTGTTTTCTTCACCGTATTGAACCTCCTCGACGACGCTCTTACTCTCTCGCCTTGATTCGAGCCAGCGCTGGAGCTGAAAGCTAAGTCGCTGTTGTACCTCCGACGGTTGAAGGATGTTGTCAATTTTCTTTAGGATTTTATCCCTAGCTTCAAAACCCCGTGCAGATGAATCCTCGATTTCTTCGTATTCTTCCTATTCGTCGGAGGTCTCCCTCGATCTAAACTTCTCCCGTCGGATTCTTCGGCGTCGGAGTTCTTCGATGGTGATTTAAGTGTTCTCTGTTTCCGATTTGAAGAAGAAAGTAATGGATGGACTCTGTAAAAATGACGATAAAGAATGGCAATTGAGTTCGAAGGAAACGACGGGGATTAGCAACTCCTCAGCATCCACGTACCACACACCAGTAGAAACTCTAGAGTAGTTAAATAGCATCATCCAGCGTCAAAATACAGGGTTTCCTTCGAGTAGTTTCAACCCAGGCTGTAGCGTATCCCTTGCTGAGAAGAAGACTAGTTCATTTTTAGTACTCTCTTTCTATTAGTTGGTTCTTTCTTATTCTTATTAATTGGATCACATTGGCAGCTACCTAACATGCACAGCTCAACGTGTTGGACTTTGGAATAAATACACGTCTCTAGCTTAACTACCTCCTACATGAAGTGTTATTGTCTTATTAACATCAATTTTAATATTGATACATCTTTCATTAGGAGTCATGAAGTTCACACGTTAATGAAAGTAATAAAAGTAATCATCCTTGCCTTTCAGCCTAAACAAATACTTCCCATCCGTCTGATTGTTCATCCTCGATCATGAGCTGCTTGCTCATCGTGAATTTGGGACGTTTTCATCACAGGTGCGAAAAATAACTTCTAAACGAGACGAGATTGCAAATCAGATATGGAGTGATGAGTGTGCTAGTAATTAGTCGAGTTTAGACGAGTGTTATATGTGATTCACTTGAATTCTAGAAGTATGCATAATTTGTAATTCAGCTAAAATAATGAACACAATTATTATTATAAAATTATATAATTTCATAATTTACAAAACACCAAGTGAACAGAATTTCAATTATGAATTATAAAATTCCCCAATTATAAAATTTTCGATAATTTATAGTGAACAGGGCCTTAGTTCTTCCATCACTCACAAAAATATGTTCATTCATTCTTAGGTTAAAGAGAGAACATGTTGAAGACTAAATTTAGATGTCGAATGGGTAATTCATATCCCAATAAGCAATATAAGTACTTTTATTGTCAATCATTACACATGTAATATGAGTGGAAATTGGGAGGGAACGGCAGCTCGTTCCCGAATTTCAAGTCTCGTTCCCATTCCCAAATAAAATACGGGAATCGGGTTCCCAAACTTTGAATTAGTTATTGTGGTATTACATAAGGTGAAAGTATAGGAACAAGAAACATGAATTCCCAAACCCAATTTATTTTGTCCGAAATTCTACGGGAACGGGACCCCGTTGACATTAAAATATGGGATTCGAGTTCACTTTCCCTTAAATATGGGATTCGGGTTCCCTTTCCCTTAAAATTTCAGGAAAAATTAAACGGGCTCGAAAATTCCTGATTTCCGTCCCCAAACTTCCACCCCTACATGTACATGTACATGGAGGTGTACTTCATATTCCTTTTTCAATAATTATTATATTTGTTATCTTATGACTCGTTTCTTATGCAGTGTGAAAGAAGAGGAATGATATGTGACATCCTCTTCTTTCTGAAATAGTTTTTTTTTTTGCGTAGCACTCCTGGGCGGGAGCGTGCTATAGATCGTGAACCAAGATAAAAATAAAAAGAAAAAAAAAAGAAAAGGGAGAGAGGAGGGTGTTGGGGTGGGGGAAGTGATTGTGAACTCAATCAGTTGAAACCTTAAAAAAGTTACGGGGTCGTTTCCTGGATGGGATTTGGGAGTTGGAATTAGGGAAATTCCTGGACAATCTCAATTCCTTGTTTCTTGACCAAAATAGGAACCCAATTGCGGTGCAATTGAAATCCTTTTCAGTTTTGAAATCACCTCGGAGAAGGAATTGAAATCCTTTTGAAATGGGTGGGTTTTGGGGGGAATTGTTTTATTTTTTCCATGTTATACATCTCTGCCCCTCCCCGGCTTGGCATCTCCTAGACATGTCAGAGCAATTGTAAAGAACCAACATCTCTCTTTACAAGTATAATTCTAAAATCGCCTTCCACCATACCGACCGACGTTCAAAATTTTAGGATCTTCATTATGGTGAGCACGTGTGGGAAATTGGTTTTCTTTATAAATCAACATTGTACAACAGTATACAATACAATAATTATGTTAGCTTTAGTTGATCAATTTTGATCAAAATAATGGAATGAGATTGCAAAATATTGTTTATTTAGGTGATGATCATCTCTTAGATAATTTTGGTTAATGAAAATTATAGGGTTGGTTTTTTTTTTATTATGGATTGGCTAGCCTTTTGTTATCTAATTAAGGGTAGTTTGGACATTGTATGAGGTGTATAATTTGAATTCCATATTGGCAATTAGATGAGGAAACAAGGAATTTAATTCCAGTGGAATCCTTGATCCCTCCAGCAATCTAATTCCATTGAAATTGTTAATTCCCACAACAATTAAATTCCTTGCAGGAAACGACCCCTACATTCACGGAAGTTCCAGAGAAAAATCTTGAAAGAGGATCTAAATCCGAAACTTTGCAACACCGAGGTTGTTCACATATAAACTTGAACTGAGCAATGGCTTATCCTTGATTCGAGGATAGTTATTATTATGCCATAATCAGCTAGAATGGGCCCTTATTGGCGAGAAGCCCTAATCGGCGAGAATGAGCCCTTATTGGCGAGAATGAGTCCTTATTGGCGAGATTATGCTCTTATTGGCGAGTTTGTACTCATATGACAAGAAAATATTTATCATCAGCTATTCTGTTTCCTTACTCACTGTATGAAAATAACAATGATTAGTTTGATCCAATTAAAAAAATTGAAATTAAACAATTAACTCTATGGGAAAAAAGGAAAGAAGAATAATCAGATTTAAAAGAAATTAACTAAGCCATTTATACACTTACAAAATGCAGAAAGTACAAAATTGAGAGATTAATGATAGAAAATGAGGGAATCAGAATTAACACATAATTAAATTCAAATTGGCCCAAATTTTTGGGAAATTAAACAAAAAAATTTGCTAAAGAAAAAATTAGTAATAACAAAATAAAAAAAATTACCTAAATTTCTATCACCCCACCCCTCACATTCGGCGGCAGCACCTTAGGCGGAGTGAAGAGCTTACTAAATGAAGCACCTCTTCACAACCTCAGGGGGTAGTGAAAAGAAGCTGATATAGCCCACCAATGCCCCACAAACCCCCCTCTCAATCGGCTGCATTTGGGGTTTCTTTGCCTTGCTCAACACCCCCAGCTTTTAAGTACTCGAACGACAAGTAACTCAACACTCCAGCAGGAAAATTCCGCACAAAGTTGCAGAGTATTTCCCGCGTAGAGCCCCAACACCCGTCATTTTCAAGAAACTTCAACAAAACCTCCCACGACCTTTTTTTCAAACCCCCGCCTTTTCCCTTCGCTGAGTGATTACCTCTTTCGGGGCCTGATTGCCGTAGAAAGAAGTTCCCCCTTGCCCCCGGGGGTGGGAGGGACGAGCAGTGGGGAAAGTCCCCGAGCTTGAAAAAGGATCGATTTTCCGAACTCGCAGGTGCTAAAGTAACTGCAAAAGGAAAGGGTGGGGGATCCCCAATTACGAAAAAAGACGTTGCGATAGAACCCTAGGACCCTTTTCCGGGAGGGTCAGAAAGGGAAAGGAGAGGGGAGGAGGAGAGAGTGGCCCCCAAGGAGAGAGGAAGAAAGGTCAAGGTGATTTACCCATTTGGAAACCGAAAGGGGCGAGGAA